>CANSNZ010000632.1:0-373576 GCA_947646795.1 Beta lomatogona | reverse complement strand
AAACAATTTTCCACGTTACTATAGGCTATAGCTATATAAACTCTCGAATTGGACCAAGAAAAAGATAAATAAAAGATAAATATAAGCAAAGCCTTTGATTATGTCAAAGAAATTAAATTCAAGCAACCCTACTAAATTAATTGATTATGATAAGAACATACCAAAATAAGTTGTGGCAAGAACCTTGCATCTCTCATCCTAATGAGACTTTTTCAAGTTGCATGCTTACTCCATCCTCCTACTATTATAAACTAACTACTACTTCACTCTGCATGTTTACAAACTTCTTTTGTGTGCCTCCTGAAATAATTCATATTTCTTACCATCTTCTTAAGAAATCTTTAATCACCCTTTTTTTTTTCTTCTTACAAAACCAAATTCACCTTGTTCAAATTTAGCACACAAAAGACATGGATAAACCACCTACTACTCATAGTACTAGGAACTATAATTTCTCAAAACTTGAATCTCTTTTTTCTAAAAATCTCCCAAAAAAATCCCTCTTTTCTTCTCAATTTTGCTTATCCACCTCTGTTTTTGCTCTTCTTGTTCTTCTCTTAGTTAGTTACAATTCCTTCACTATATTCTATTTCATCCCTGTTTTTTCCATGAAAAATGACAATGAAACAGAGAAAAGATTACCCACTTCACAAGTATCATTATCTTCTTCAGAATCAAGTTTTCCTTTGGATCATGAAATAACCCATTTCACTTCTTTTAAAAAGTCCACCAATAATTTCACCCAAACAATAAGGAAAGCCAAGCAGGTGATCAAACCTCCTTCATTATTAGAGCCTGAGTTCATGATGAGGACGTTTTCGAAGCGCGTGAGACGGTTTTTCAATGAGAATTCTTGCAAGTTTAGGGTGTTCATGACATGGATATCGTCGATCGATTCGTTTGGACAAAGAGAAAAGTTCACCATTGAGAGCCTCTTCAAGTTTCACCCACATGCTTGCTTGCTCATTGTATCAAATTCAATGGACTCTAATAGAGGAACACAAATTTTAAGACCCTTTTTAAGGTTGAATTTCAAGGTAATGGCTGTGTCACCGGATTTTAAGTTTATTTTCAAGAATACAATGGCTGCACATTGGTATCAACAGTTAGAGAAAGGAGAAATTAAGAGAGGAGAAATTTCATTAGGCCAAAATATTTCTAACTTGCTTAGACTTTCTTTGCTTTATAGGTATGGTGGAGTTTATATGGACACTGATTTTATAGTTTTGAAGAGATTAGATAAGTTTAAGAATGCAATTGGAGCACAAACTGTTGATCAAAAGACAAAAAATTGGACTAGATTGAATAATGCTATGATGATATTTGATAAGAAACACCCTCTTTTGATCAAGTTTATTGAAGAATTTGCACTCACTTTTAATGGAAATAAGTGGGGGCATAATGGTCCATACCTTGTGTCAAGAGTTGTGGGAAGGGTACTTAATGGAAGCATGGAAGGGGTTAGTGAATTTACCATTTTGCCCCCGGCTGCGTTCTACGTCGTGGGTTGGGGTAGGATTGGTAACCTCTTTAGAAAGCCTGTCGATGAATTTAACTTGAAGTGGGTGAATGATAAGCTTAATTATATAGAAAAGGAGAGTTATGCTATTCATCTATGGAATAGGCAAAGTAGAGAAATTCAAGTTGAAGATGGGAGCATAATTGGTCATTTGATGAACAAGTCTTGTCTATTTTGCAATTTGTCAAGTGCAAACTCCTAAATACTACTTCTATGTCACAAAGGAGCAAGGTTTGGATACTCTTGTAACAATAATGTCATCATGCAATTGGTATATGATATAGTAAGCTATCATATGATGATAAGTTCATGATTCGTCTAATCCATAAGTCATGTTATTTTTGTAACTTTTGGGATTTCAAATCCTTGTAAGCTTAGCATTACTTGTAATTTTTAACGATACTTTTACATTTATCTATATTTTACTTACATAAACATCTTTTTATGTTCTCTTACTTAGTTCTAAACTTGCACGATTTAGGTTTATACTTGCTAAGTTTAGTCGAATGTTGTGGGATGCAGAAAATTAAGTGGGCATGTAATCAACTTAAGTTTCAATTGATGGCACGCAGATTGCGTGCAAATTGTAACTAATAAAGGTTTCAATGTATATCTTCATCTTGTTGTTGTTAATTGTTTGGAATAAAGGCTTTAATATTGTTAGTTGCTGTATTTTATTCCTGTTGGACATGATTGATTGGAGTTAAGGTCTTGCATTTCGTCATCAAGTAAATATTGGATTTAAAAAATTTCGAAGTCAACTTATCCATTGAACTTGACAGTCAATAGTATTGCTTGCAAGTTAATGGTACCTAAGGGCTGAGACTAATAATCTATTTTTTTACGCAACTAATAATCTAATACTAGTGTGGTATTCGATTTTTGACTGTCTTAATTAACGGTCTGAATCCCACGAAAGTCTCTCATTAGACTATGAGTTTTAGAAAACTTAGAAGTCGTCACCCTATTAATATCGGAATAGGGACAGATTTATTTAATACATCATTTTAAAATCAATTTCAAGAAATATCATTTAAAACGATGATGACTTCATATGGATAAGGCTTTTTGAAAATTGGTCTTTCATACCATGAGATAGGGTTCGGGGTTTAGCTTAAGAGGTGCGAACGTCTGTAACTTGTCTCCTCTTCTGTTCTACAGAACGGGCTCTTACTAAATGCGTTATTTTCCATTTTAAAGTAATCATGGCTATTCAAAAGAAAGAAAATCACATAGTTTGCACATATACACATCAACCATTTTTATTTAGGACCAATATATCATTTGTACATGGTAGGTTTGAGCACTGAAGTTGCACTACGTACCAATCATTGCGGGATTGAAATCCATTATTCATGAATCAAAACCATCGTAGTTCGATCTTATGTCTCACCCTAAATGGCCAATTCCATTGGGGAAGAAAGGGGAGACAAATAGATTATGAATAACTCACCTTTTAGAATTAGACAAATCTATTAGGAATATGGTAATCACTCCAATCAGTGATTGAAATGAGATTAAGATAATCACTTTAATTAGTGATTAAATATGAGGGAGGATCAAGATAATCACCTTAATTAGTGATAAAATATGGAGGTTAAGATAATCACCCTAATTAGTGACTAAACTTAAGAGGAAAAATAATCACCTTTAATTAGTGATTAACAATGAAGGTTAGGAAATAATCACCCTAATTGGTGATTATTCAATGTTTAAGATAATCACCCTAATTAGTGATTAAATATGAAAAATAATCGTCCTAATTAGCGATCATTAAGGTTTAAGATAATCACTCTAATTAGTGATTAAATAGGAGAAATATAACCGTCCTAATTAACGACTATTAAGGTTTAAGATAATTACTTTAATTAGTGATTAAATGAGAAAAAATAATCGTCCTAATTAACGATTATTAAGGTTTAAGATAATCACTCTAATTAGTGATAAAATAAGAGAGGATTAAGTTAATCACCTTAGTTAGTGATTAACCAAGGCTAAAGATAATCACTCTAATTAGTGATTAAATGAAAAGTTTGAGTTAATCGCCCTAATTAGCAATTAACCAAGGATTGAAATAACCACCTTAATTAGTGATCACGTTTATAATTTTCAAGAGGTCTTAGAAGAAGAGGTTTGCTTCCTAATTGAAGGCTTTTGAAAAACAATCTTAATTGAAGATTATTAAGTCATTTAGAGAGAAATGATCAATTTGAGATCAAATTTGGAGATTGTGTTTGGCTAATTGGAATTTGGCGATTTAAAGCGAGACACGTGAAACGGCCTAAAATCATTTCGGATATCATAATTACCAATCTAACTGTGTCAAATTATATGATTAATCCATTTGAATATGGAGAACACATTTTTAAAATGTAAGATGGATTATCATACAATTTAACTTTGTTAGATTTGCAATTTTTCCTCTTAATTGAGATTGGGTCATTTGGTTCATATACTATGATATATTGGGCCCAACACGCAACATTTGTAACATTGGTTGCTCATTTTATATAAAAAGAGTTGTGGAATTATCTTTGAAAATTATGCATAAACATCTCCATGTTTTTTCATTAATGAGTGATGCAATAACTATTTACAAAGAAATTATTATTACAACAAAATGTACAAAATCTTTGGTCAATACAAATCTTCAACCTTGATCTTTACCATGATGCTCCTTGATCTTCATCTCCTTGAATGGGCTTTGGAATTCATGTTTATTTATAAACTTGTGAAAAAGATTAATTAACCTCTTTGATTTTGATTTTTTATGACAATTTTTATTGATTTTTATATACATGATAAAATGAGACATTTTAAGAGAAACTTAAAATTTCATGATTTTTAGTTCACATTTTCGTATGAAAAGAAAATATTTTTGTATGAAACTTGAGTAAGTCACTATATTTCATTTTCCAGATTGCACTTTTGTTCTTGTACTGACTTGTAAAATTCACAACTTTATGTAGAAAGAGTTAAATTGATCATATGATACATCTATGGATAGGTCAGTGAGTTCTTTATGTTGTGTCAAAATTTCACAAGCTTTTAGTGATAAGTTGAATTATGATGAATTTCATACTCAAACTGGTCAAAACAAGACCTTTATCCAATTTGTTCTTTGAAACCTAATTATTGAACTTATTTTTAAGTAAATTTTATTATGAACATTCTAGACACTTTGAAGAAATAAAATATAAATTTTCACTTTAATTGGACACTTTAAAGACCATTTTTTGTTTGTTTTCTTAAGTGAAAAGAAAATCAGTTTTCTGGAATTTAGTGATTTATATGAACGGTTTTGTAAAAATGATGTAAATTGTATAAAATTCATATAAACATGATTTTTATATTTTTAAAAAGCTACTTATGTTTTATTCAACTTGATGTTGTTAGTTTTATCTAAATGATTTTATTTTAAATTTTATTGACTAGACAAGCTTAGGTGGTACTGGACAAAATCAGCTTTGCACAACAAAGTTGTATGATTTTTAATTATTTGTACAAAATTCGTTTTTTAGAAATTCCAAAGCCCATTTGCTGGAAACATCTTAAAATTCATAGGAAAAATATTAAATCCTACAAAATATTCTGATAATACAGACGAAAAATAAAATGTAATACGAAATTAAAACTGATTATAATTACAGCATCACATTTTCTTTTAATGGAGATGTTTATGCACAATTTGTCTTGAATTTTTTTATGACAACATTTTTTGGCGATGAACAACAACTTGATTAAGGAAAATCACATAATCACATTGTTTACTGATAGTCTCCCCATTAGAGTTGACTATTCTTGGTGGGGTGATTTAAGGTTGGAACCTATTGGACTTGCTCATACCCAAATCACGCTAAAAATTTAAAAATAATAAGAACAAACAAGGAGAAAGTTAGTAGATGATTGAGTAGATAATCAAAGAAATAACAAAACCTTCAACTTTACCTTGCTAGCTCAATGATGCACTTCCTTTTTGTAAATTTTTCTACCTTTTTTGTGATTTTCTTAATTTCTAAGTGAGTTTCTAAATCCACTTAATTACTAACTTAAACTCTTTTTTGTTTTTTTGTTTTGATGAACTTCTTTACTTACTAATTATTTTCCTAACTTTTATTTTCTTTTTCTTGAATGAGATTTTATAGAGGAAGGAAGTAGTAGAGAAGATGAGAGGAGTATTGAGAGAATTAGTGAAATTAAGTTGAGTTTTTTTCAACTTGGTTTTGAAGTGAAAAAAGGAGGGTATTTATAGACAAATGAGGAAAATGAACTAGGGTTTCAAAGAAGTAGAAAATCAGATTTTTCACCCAAAAAAATCTGATTTTTTTCATCCTTAATCACCCTAATGACATCATTCTAATGACCTCACCCTAATGACATCTTCAAACCTCTTTGGAAACAAAAATATTCTTATTCTTTTTGGATTTTCTCATCAATGAGGCAAAATCAGATTTTCAGAAAATATTCTTCCCTAAACATCCTAATACGCAAGAAAGATGCATCGAAAAACGTGCAAAATAAAATTGATTAAGGCGCTGCGCCAAGCACAGGAGCCTGCGCTAGGCACAGCGCCGTGCGCTAGGCGCAAGGCTATGCGTCTGGCGCAGGCCATGCTGTGCGCTAGGCGCACGATCATGCATCTAGCGCATGATCGTGTGCTTGGCGCACACTCGATTCTTTCGGAAAAAGTCCAGATTCTTGCCTTCTTACACATGGGATTTGATTCTTATTCTCACTCATTTTCATGATTCTTATTCCCTAACTAATGGATAAAGGTTGTGATTAGTGGATAAAGAATATATTCTTATTCTTTATTCAATGAACAATGACTTGACCATCAAGAAAACTGATTTAATGTCGGTTTTGGGATACGACTAAAATCCCGACGCCTAATTGCAACTCGTTTTCCTAAAGACTAACTTCAGACAATTAACGAAAACTCGTCAAATTAATAAAGACGAGCATGATTATACTACGAATCATTTTATTAAAATGGTGGTTGTAGTTATTGACTACGACTCACGAAAATTATATTTCTAAGCCGAAACCGCATGACTAATACGCAAAAAAAGAAAACCGTACGACAGAATGAAACTCGCGCTCCGAGACGAAACATGCATTTTGATGGGGCTCGCGCTCCACGATGCATGATGGTTTTTGTTATTTTAATTTCTTTTCAAAATCTTTATTTATCCGAAAAAGGGGTTCAAAATTTGGTGTCTACAACTAGTATTTTGGCCCAAGCGTTACCTCAGGTGGTGTTTTTTTTTTCGAACTTGATATGCAATTTTTTCCATTCGCATTAAAATGTAATTTAGAAAACTCAGCATTTGAAGGGTACAAATATAATAATGTGGACATTTAAAGCATGATTAAAAGTTGGTTGAGATGGTAATTGTGCTCTGTATAATAGCAAGAAGTCACAGATTCTGTTGCAAGCCAATTTACTTTTGTTAGTTGACATGACATATGTACAACTTGGACAATTCTAATGAAGTATGAGAGGTGTCACATGGCGTGTATACATTGTCAGACACACTTTTTAATATATGAGTATAGATGGTTCCTGTTTTATCCACTTGTCCAACAAGTAAGTTGTAGGCTTAGCTTCCTTGTCGAGCAAGTAAAGTAGTATCTTGAGTGTTCTTCAGCTGGAGACTTGTGCAACAATGTCTGAATCCTCTTAGTCCTTGGTCTTTGCTCTGCTCCCAAACCTGCACAAAGGGACCCACCCTGGAGGTTTGGGTGGTGGTTCCCCCTCCGATGCTTAAGTCAGTTATCAGGAGTAGTGAGAGAAAGTAGAGATAGAAATAGAAAGTGAGAGAGAATTTTATCAGAGTAACTTTGCACTGTTTGCATTGAATGTGTTTTCTCTTGATTTCAGGGGTATTTATAGTGATAGCAAGTTGTCAGCTAACCTTAAAAACTGACCTACAATAGTGGCCTCTGATTGGCTGAGGAATCAGATCATGACACGTGGCGCACCATGACCGGGGGATGTCTATTAACCACTCTCCTTCAGCCATTTGGCACCGCCTTGGGCTCGACTTGTTGGGCCGAATTTGAACCTTTTAACTCAGCTGAGTGTAGCCCAGAGATTCAAGGTTTTTCTCTTCTTTTACTAAGGTGACACATGTACGGCTCTGATGAGCCCAAGTGTCTTCAAGAGAGCCATCGATGTTAGACTACAACATTTGCCCCTAAAAGGGCTTTTACTGTCGGCCCATCTGACGGTTAAGGCCCTTTTACCCTCAAGGTAGTTCAATTTGAAATGAAGTGGCGCGCCTTCTCCTGTGTTTTACCGGTCATATTAGACCGTTGTATTCTCTTTTTGGTCATTCTTGACCGGCTCCGCAGGTTTCTTATCCGTCTATAATAACCTTGGTGTGAAAACATTCAATCATTGAACACCTCGAACAAATTTTTCTAGAGAGAGAAGCTCTGCGAATTTTCTAGAGAGAGAGAGAGAGATCGTCCAGCTTCAGCGTCCTTCACCGAATTGCCCAGACGTTCTTAGCAGGTATCGTTTCTTTGATCCTATCATTCTTCTTTATTCTTTATTTTTTCTTAGAAAATCAATAAAATGGAATCATCTTCGTCAAATAATCCTAGCCGACCAAGAGCTTGTCTTGACCCTAGAACCGATACTTCTTCTTCGGCACATTCTAGAGTTGGGCCTCTTCTGGCCGAGTACATATTTTTTCATAGTTTTGGCCGAGAAAGTCAGACGACCCAGTCTTTACCTGTGCAGGGTAATCTGGCGCGCGTCAAGCAAACGGCCCGTCTAAGACGAAAAGCAATAATCCCATCAAATAGCTCGGATATGGAGGAATCCACTGGACGGGTGCCAGATGAGGCAAGAGAGGTCCAAAGTGCTCAGTCTTTGGACAGGCCTCCTTTCGACCATGATGCAGAAGACTCCGAAATAAGACTTGAGACCAGTACTTCTGGCAGGGACGCCAATATGGCGGAGACCGGCGAAGGTAATAATGGTAGCGATTCTGACGCTGCCGAAGAATCAGACGAGGCTTCTACTACCTCGTCAGAGATTAGAAGACGTTTAGGTCCCCTTTCTGATCCTGGCTTCATTTTAGTTAACCGTAAGTGGTTAGAGAAAATAGGACCAGACCCTAATTATTTGTCGTCTTTCATGCCCATGCCGGGCTTCTCCTTCGTCATTCCTAAGAACGACGCAACGATCCTGAGTGCTCCCAGGAACCATTTCGCCGTCTATAAACTGGCCTTAGATGCGGGATTGAGGTTTCCTCTTCACGACTTCGTAGAACAAGTGCTGCAGCACAACCACATCGGCCATAACCAGTGGCTCCAAACGCTTGGCACAACATCCCGACGTTTATTGGCGTCGCACGAGCTACGCGGCCTAGCCCTTTCCTTTCAAGCCTTCACCCAAATCCATTATGCGGCTAAGGTACTCGGGGCCGTGGACGGTGCATGGCTCAAGATTCGCAACCGTCCAGGCTTCATGATCGCTGGGGAAACCGTCAAAGATGCACGAGTGGAAAGCCGATTTTATCTTTTTACGGGCGTCCAGCGACTATGTCACAGAGAGCTATAGATATTATAATAGATCCGTCACTAATACTGGACGGAAGCAGTCTTGGCTGGAGTTGGAGGACAACTTTGACGAGGAGGTGGTGGAGTACTTCAGAGTGAAGGAGTACTCCAGACCCGGCCAACGATCTTTCAAGGGGCCATCTAACTGGATACCCTTTAAGGAAATGTTTTACCAAGACGACTTCTTGGTCGCTGCCGACTTGCGGTTGGCTGAAGATAAAGGTATATTTAAAATCATCCAAGTAAAACTCTTCGTTCATAACTCATATGACGAACACATTTTTTTTTTCTCTTATTTGCAGACTCGGCCACACAACGCCTCAAAGCATCCTGGACGGGGGAAATCAGCATGTCCCAATTTACAGATAATCTGTGGAAGGAGTACGCAAAGAGTAGCGCCGAGAAAAGGGCAGAAACATTGGTAAATTTTTTTTTTTTTTTTTTTTTTTTTTTTTTTTTTTTTTTGAGGACCATATGAGCTCGTCCGAATTGGCATCCAACTCTTGGACGAGGGTCACCCAAAGAAGGAGAACGTCCAGACTTGGACGGTCACTTCCTTGGGGCCATGCTCGTCCAAGAATTGGTGTCCAATTCTTGGACGAGAGTCACCCAAAGAAGGAGAACGTCCAGACTTGGACGGTCACCTCATTGGCACCATATTCGTCCAAAAATTGGTGTCCAATTCTTGGACGCGGGCCACCCAAAGAAGGAGAATGTCCAGACTTGGACGGTCACCTCCTTGGGGCCATGATCGTCCAAGAATTGGTGTCCAATTCTTGGACGAGGGCCACCCAAAGAAGGAGAACGTCCAGACTTGGACGGTCACCTCCTTGGGGCCATGCTCGTCCAAGAATTGGTGCCCAACTCTTGGACGAGGGTCACCCAAGGAAGGAGATCGTCCAGACTTGGACGGTCACCTCCTTGGGGCCATGATCGTCCAAGAATTGGTGTCCAATTCTTGGACGAGGGCCACCCAAAGAAGGAGAACGTCCAGACTTGGACGGTCACCTCCTTGGGGCCATGCTCGTCCAAGGATTGGTGCCCAACTCTTGGACGAGGGTCACCCAAGGAAGGAGATCGTCCAGACTTGGACGGTCACCTCCTTGGGGCCATGATCGTCCAAGAATTGGACCAATTCTTGGACGAGGGTCACCCAAATAAGGAGAACGTCCAGACTTGGACGGTCACCTCATTGGGACCATACTCGTCTGGATTTTTGCATCCAATTTATGGGCGAGGGTCAACCATAGACGAACGTCCATACTTGGACGGTCACCTTCTTGGGGCCATACTCGTCTGGATGATTTGCAATAGTAGTTATTTTTGTTTTTTGGACGATCGATCTGATGCCTTTACTTTTTGCAGAAAAATGCTCCTACAAACAAACTTCCACCTGGGAAGTCATCCTCATCCAAAAAGAGGCCAACTACTGCAGCTGACCAGCCTTCAGCAAAGAAGCCTAAGGGCTTTACAAGGAAGAAGGCGGATAAGGCGGCTCCTGCTGTCGAGAGCGGGGAGAAAAGCACGCCTCCCCCACAAGCCAAGGCTCTTAAAAGGGAGCCTTCGACTGTTGGCCCGGCCGAGGAGGGAAAGGATGCCCATGTAGCTGTTACGCTCAGCGTCTTGCCGGCCGACTCTGCTGAGGTCAACCTAGAGTCCGCCTTGGCTTTGGTTGCACCGGAATCTAGGGCTGCTGCCGAGAACTATCCAGGGTTCAGCGGCTCGGTGGCTAAGCTGGTGCCACAAATGCCTTTAGCTGTTAGGACAAAGATCGGCTTTCGTCCGGTGAGTCGTATTACCCCAATATAGTTAGGACGATGCGGGTCGGTGGACGGTCCATGAGTCCGTCCAATAGACAAGCCATCGTCTTTCCTATCAAGATTACTGACTCTCCCCCTCTTTTAGATAAGGGCAAAGGCCCTGCTATTCCCCCAACTCCTCCCCTCGCTGATTCGGACGAGGAGTCTTCTCCTGCTTTCGCCAAAATGTCAAGGCTGGAGAAAGAGCGTCTTAAGCAGGAGCTCTTCAAGTGCTACCCTGAATCCTATATCAAAGGATTAAGGGGAGGTTCTGCCGCGCATGTGGGCTACATGTCCCAGCTGGCTGCCGAGGTATTATTTTATGCCGGTTTTGTGTTATACTTGATTTATACTTTTTAACTCGTCTAATAACTTGATTTGTTTTCATTGTTCCAGCTTCTGGCTCGCAGCATGTTAACTGAGGAATGGGCGAGGGATCTCGTAAAAGAGAATAAGCACCTCGTCCATCTTGCTACAACGGCCGGCGACAAGGCCATTCACGACATTGAGATGGCGAATACCCTCCATCGCCGATCCTTTGGACGCCCTGGAGAAGAGATCTGCAGACCTGGAATCCAAGAACAAGAAATATCTTGTTACCATCAACGATCAGATCAGGGAGCGGGACCGTCTGAAGATGATCATAGATACTCTTTCTACTGATCTAAAGGGTGAGAGGGATGCTGCTCTTCTTGTCGCAGCTCAGCTGAGGAGGGAGAATATTCTCCTAAGGGCTAGAACCGCCCGTCTGGAAAAGACGGTTTCCAAAACTTTTGACGATGCCAAAATAGGATTGGAACATGTTGTAGAAACGTCCAAGGATTGGGCCGTCAAGGCCTTCGAAATCTTTGGCCGAAGCCGATGAGGTCCCGAGCTTTGTCCGTCGCCCGGAATACCAGCGAGTGTCCATCGGGCAATGGTGTGCGCCGAGGAACCTCCGGAATTTCTTGATTCTGACGACGAGGCTGCGGCTGCGAATGGGAGCCCTAAAGACGGAGCCGAGGATGGGAAGACCGAGGACGATCAAGAAACTCACGGCGAAGATGAAGCCTAGTTTTAGGTTTATTTTTCTAGTTTCTTTGGTTGTCCGCCGTTGTAGCCATAGTCCTTCGATAATCTTATTTTGTAAATTTTACTCATGATATATATGAAAGACTTTTGCTAATTGCTTGTCTCTTATTTTCAACAATTTCAATTTGACTAAGTATAACTTTAACTTCGCCATGATCGTTGAACATTCTGCTCAGATTTTTAATCTTTAAAACTTGCTCATACGAGAAGATTGTCCTCCTTGCCCTTGGACGATTACCTGTTATTTTATGAAATATCCAAGTATTTGTTGACAATCGTCCTTGATTTTTGGACGATCTACTCGATTAGACGAGTCAAGCCCAAAGATGGAAGACGGCCAATGCACCTTTGAGTTGTGGACGGACCACTTTCATGCCGTTTTGCTCGAGCTACCAACATTCGTCCTGCCCTATCAAACCATCACAGATGCATCTATTGGCTAGGTCCAGGTTTTTGGACGTCCTGCTTTCTTTAGCTCGTCCTATAGGCTTCTATTATCCCCCCTTTCTTGGGCTTAGCTCAACCGTATATTGAAGGAGAGCCAAAGTCTAAGAAGGAGAGCGGCCTGCATTGGCTGAGCCTGCTGAAGTTGATGGACGAGCTCGAGATTCATGTTCAAAGAATGTTTTAGCCGGCTTCCTTGAGGGAGCAACACTCGTCATTAAGTAGCGATCCCTTACTAGGGTCTGGACTACTTAGCTGTCCGTGCTTTTGAAAGTAAGTATCCTTTACTAAGGTCTTATTTCAGGCCAGCTTTCTCTCAGAGACTTTGACGTTACTCTTACTAGAGGTTTTGTCAATTTGACGGCCATATATGCATTATATTTTTGGCCGGTCTCTTTGAGGGAGTGATGTTCGGCGTAAATGTGAGCAATTTTGACGTTCTGCTATTGTTTGTATTTTTTTTTTTCAAGTTATGGTCACTTTTAGACGAGTAACTGATTTAATGCCCCAAAGTGAAGTAACTTGGTGAAAATAAACAAAGAGATAAGAAAGTAGGAATTGTATTATATGGATTTTGCTTGGCTGAAAGCCAAGATGCATGTATACAATTCTTTTCTTACTAACATGTGCCGTGGCACTTTGGAGTAACTACAAATTACCCTACAGATATCTGACGAAGATCTGAGCTAGACGTGGTACTTCTTTAAGTTGTCTGAATTCCAAGTACGCTGAATAGGTCGTCCATCTAGATCTTGTAGACGAAAAGTCCCACTGCGTATCTCCTGGACAATCAGATAAGGTCCTTCCCAATTTGGTGTTAGCTTCCCCAACTCTTTAGCTCGTCCAACCGCTTCCATCTTTCTTAGTACAAGATCCCCCACCTTTAGCGGTCGTCTAACAACTCTTTTGTTAAACTCCCGGGCCATACGCAGTTTGTACAATTGCATTCTTAGCAAGGCATTGCCCCTGACTTCTGGGACTTGGTCCAAAGCCGTGTGCAATGCGGCCCAGTTGGCATCCACTGTGTATAACATGACTCGAAGGGTGGGCTCCTCAACCTCAATGGGCACGACGGCTTCAGTGCCATAGACTAACATGAAAGGCGTCTCGCCTGTAGAATTCTTAGCAGTTGTTCTAATGGACCATAACACCAATTGCAGTTCTTCAACCCATTGTCCTTTGGCGTTATCCAGCTTCTTCTTGATTCCATTTGATAGAATCTTGTTGAAGGACTCGACTTGCCCATTAGCTTGTGGGTGGGCGACTGTCGTAAAGTGAGCTTTGATTTCTCTTTCTGACAACAATTCTTTCAGCTTAGGCGTTTCGAACTGTGGGCCATTATCAAAGACGATTGACTGAGGCATGCCAAATCGAGTTATAATGTTTTTCCAGATGAAGCCCTTGACGTCGTTTGTTGTTATTCCTCGCATGGCTTCAGCTTCTATCCATTTAGTGAAATAGTCCACGGCTACTATCACAAACTTCTTTTGCCCAGCGGCCACAGGGAAAGGTCCTAAGATATCCATGCCCCATTTGGCAAAAGGCAGAGGGAACAAGATGGGGGTCAAATAGTTGGACGGCTTCTGATGCACATTTCCATGCTTCTGACAACTATCACACTTCTTTGCATAGACTAAAGCATCCTCCTTTAATGTAGGCCAGTAGTACCCCGTCCTTAAAGCCTTCTCGCCTAAAGCTCTTCCCCCAATGTGAGAAGCACAAGCACCTTCATGGAGCTCTTGCAGAACCCCCAGACCATCTTCTCTGGTGACACACTTGAGCAGAGGCCGGTTGAATGACTTCTTGTAAAGTGTCTCGTCCCATAGTTCAAACCACTTGTCTCTAGCCTTCACATACTTAGCTTCTACAGGATCTGAAGGCAATCGTCCCGTCTTCTTATATTCTATGATCGGCTCCATCCAGACAGTCCCTCGGGCGAGAAACATAATATGTTCTTGGTCAATGCTCTTTTTGGGTTTGACTTCCCAAAAACTGTTACAGGCACATCACCTTCAGTAGGCGGCCAATTTCGAGAGAGCATCGCTTGATGATTTTTCGACCTTGGTACTTGGTCGAGGACAAATCGTTTTAATGGCTCTATCTCATCTTTGATCAGTCGCATGTATTTGCTCATTGATGCTTCTTTGCATTCAAAATCTCCATTAACCCGGTTGACAACTAAGAGGGAGTCCGATTTGGCCTCGATCTCAACAGCTCCAGCCGCCTTGCACATTTTGATTCTAGCTAAGAGTGCCTCATATTCAGCTTCGTTATTGGACGCTCTGAACTGGAACCTTAGTGCATATTCAAACTTGTCTCCCTCGGGAGATTGACAAATGATTCCTGCTCCACATCCATTGACTGTGGACGATTCATCAACCATGAGCGTCCAATGCTTCCTTCCTCTAGCTGGATCAGATATTGGCTCTATGATTGGTCGAGTAAGCTCAACTATAAAATCTGCCAAGGCTTGCCCCTTAATGGTTTTCCTTGGTTCAAATGATATATCAAACATGTTAAGCTCAACCGCCCATTTTAGCATTCGTCCAGCAGCTTCCATCTTATGCAGAACTTGCTTCAAAGGCTGATCAGTGTAGACAATTATACTGTGTGCCAAGAAATATGGTCTCAACTTTCTGCTGGCCATGATTAGGGCCAATCCAAACTTCTCGACTGGAGTATACCTGTTTTCCGCATCTTTGAGCACGTGACTCACAAAGTATATAGGAATTTGGACGGAGTCTCTTTCAGCCAACAGGACGGCACTCACAGCCTGCGTGGATACATCCAAGCATACAAACAACTTTTCCCTCTCGGTGGGACTGACCAACCTAGGCAGCTGCTGAAGATGATCTTTGACATCTTGAAGGGCTTGCTCCGCCTCTCTGTGTCCATTCAAACATGGCATTTTTCTTGATCGTGGCAAAGAAGTGATGACACTTGTCGCCCGACTTAGACAAAAAATCGTCCAAGGGCGACCCAAGCAACCCGTCGGCCGTTGTACCTCTTTTACCTTCGAAGGAGACTTCATGTCTAGAACGACTTGAATCTTTTCGGGGTTGGCTTCTATTCCCCTCCGATCCACCAAGAAACCTAAAAACTTCCCCGACAAAACCCCAAAGACACATTTCTTTGGGGTTCGACTTTAACTTGTATTTCCCGAGAGTTTCAAAAGTTTCTCTCAAATCTCCAACATGACTTTCTTCTTGACGGCTCTTGACTATCATATCGTCAATATATGCCTCCATATTTCGTCCCAACTGCGGCTGAAAAACATTATTGATCAATCTTTGAAAAGTGGCCGGGGCATTGCGCAGGCCGAATGGCATCCTCACCCAGCCATACAGCCCTTTTTCAGTAATGAAGGACGTTTTGTCCTGATCCTCTGGCCACATTGGGATTTGATGAAAACCTGAATAAGCGTCCATGAAGCTCAGCAAAGCATGGCCAGCTGTGGAGTCTACTAGACGATCCAACTTAGGCAAAGGGAAACTGTCCTTAGGACAAGCCTTGTTGAGGTCCGTGTAGTCCACACACATTCTCCAGGGTGCCATTGGGCTTTGGCAACATAACCACATTTGCTATCCAATCGGATAATAGGTTTCTTTGATGAACTTGGATTCCAACAACTTCTGAACTTCTTGGTCGACCGCCTGGTTTCTAGCCGGTCCCAAATGCCTCTTCTTCTGACGAACCAGTTTCAAATTTGGATCAACATTCAACCGGTGGACGGGTACTTCCGGATCAATTCCAGGCATTTCCTCAACGCAATAGGCAAACACATCTTGAAACTCTTTCAGCAAGTGGAGTAGATGACCCTTCAAACCAGGGTCGAGTGAAGATCCATTTTGAGGGTCCTTTCGGACGAGCTTCATCCAGACGTACCTCTTCAGGGGCTTCTACTGGCTCTGGACGTTCTAATGCTAGTCCCATGATGGCCATGACCTCTTCAGACGAGGAGGGTTCTTCCTTAATGATTTCATATTTCCTCTTCTTGCTGGGGAGGTGCTCAGACGCTTTCCTTGAGGGAGCAAGAGGCGTCTGAGGGCTCTCAATGGTCGGCTTTAACGAGGCGACTTGGTCTTTGACAAATCCAGACGTTTTCCTCTCGCTAGCCATCTTCGTCTGATCTTTCTCTATTCCAGACGTTTTCCTTTCGCCAGCAACCTTCGTCTGATCTTCGCTGCCTATTTTCCATGATGACGGCTTGAGGGTAGTCAAATAACATTCCCTAGCCACCTGCTGGTCTCCATATAATGAGCCAATCTGGCCATCATCACACTCATACTTCATCAACATCAGGTGAGTTACTATGACTGCTTTGACATGATTTAGAGTTGGTCGTCCAAGAATGACATTGTAGGTTGTCAAGTCTCGGACCACCAAGAACTTGATAAACAAGGTTCTAGCTGCATCCTTCTCTCCCACTCGAACGGGCAATGTCACAGTTCCCATTGGATGGATGACTCCTCCCCCAAACCCTATGATGGGATGGTGAACGGGAACTAAGTTCTTCTCCTCAAACTTTAGTCTGGACAAGCAATCAGCACTAATGATGTCCGTCGAACTTCCGGTGTCGATCAGGATCCTTCTTACTCTCAAGTTTGCTATTTTCATTTCTACAACCAAGGGATCATCATGGGGAGTCCTCAACCTGCCCCGATCTTGCTCACTAACTACCACCCTTGGGAAGGGCTCAACCTTTGTCTGATCAGCTAACAACACTTGGCCGAGCTCCCTAAGGTAGTTTTTGTGCCCTCTATTGGTTGGTCCCCCAGCAGCAAATCCACCTGAGATTACGAGAGCAACATCTTCGTCTGTGCTTGCACTATCCTTCTTCTTGTTATGCCAATCATCTTTCCTTGGAAACTTCCTTCCCCCTTGCGGCATATAGGAATTCATCTTTCCTTTTCGGGCTAACTCTTCCAAAGCTCTCTTGAGGTGCTTACATTCATTGGTCTCATGACCACAATCTTTGGGGAAGTGGCAATACTTGCTCTTATCCCTATTTCTATAAGGAGTCTTCATTTCAGCTGGGGCCTTCAACTCATACTAATCCTTAATCTCCATGAGGATGGGGTATTGGTCTTTGTTAAACGCAACAGGATTGGATGAGGATGGCTCGGCCTCCTTTCTCTTGCTCTTTCTAGACGGAGTGGTGTTGGAGGTTATTGCCCAAGTCTCGGCCTTCTTGGGGTTGCTCTTCTTTGGCTGAGCAACCTCTTCAGGCTTCTTAGACTCGGGATGCTTTGCCTCAGCACATACCTCAGTAGCGTGAATAAACGCTTCAGCTTCCCTTAACACCTCGGCAAGGGTTGTGATTTTCTTTTTAACCAAATCAAACTTAAAACTTCCTGGCCTTAGACCCCTGATGAAGGCATCAAAGGCCACCCCGGCATTGAGATCTTGGATCTGAAGGGCTTCTAGGTTAAATCTCTTTACGAAGCTTCTAAGGGCCTCTTTAGGTCCTTGGATGACCTTGCCTAAATGCATGCTCGTCTTTTGCTCTTGTTTGTTGGCCACAAAATGACTAGTGAATAAGAAGCTGAGTTCAGTAAAGTTGTTGACTGAATTGGGGGGGAGATTGTTAAACCATTTCTGCGCTACTCCTTTCAAAGTAGCTGGAAAATTCTTACACCAAGTAGCATCGTCCACTCCTTGGACGTACATCTTATGTTTGTAAGCAGACAGGTGATCATCAGGATCAGTTGTTCCATCAAAAGGCTCAATGGTTGGGAGTTTTACCTTTGGGAAGGGGGGCGCCTCCATGATCCTGGCCGAGAATGGGGTAGGCCGGTTGATCCCGGAGGGCTCCCACTGTCCCTCAATGGGTATGAACTCCTTGCGATATTCTTTCATTACAGGATTGGATGAAGTGTTTGCAGGCACTGGACGCCTATAGACCATGGGCTGAGCCACTGTCTTCTCCTGTCGCGGATGAACAAGAGAATGACTTAAACTTCGTCCCTCCCCTCGGGACGACAACCTCAAAGGAGGGTCTCTCAAATATGGAGTAGATCCTGTCGCTGATCGTTGTAACGCAGCAGCTTTCTTTGCTTCTAGATACTCTCTGGCATCTGTTTCCATGCGGTGCCCGCTTGGACGAACATGGTCCCGAGTCCTCACCACCAGGTTCCAGTCCATCTTCCTTCGTTGATCATTATCCTCTGGCTGCTTTCCTCTTGCCATCCTCCTAGAGGGCTCTTGACGAACATGTCGACTAGGACCTGGACGATCTACTTGAGAACATCCTTTAGGACGAGGTGGATTGTTAGCAGTTGGCTCCGGGTTGTGATGAAAAAACAGCATATTGCTTTTAATCTGTTCCTGGACGACCGCCGCCATCTTAGTCTGAAAGTCATTCAGCACATTCTCCAGGTGGGCGGCAGTAACTGGACGATCCAGGTTCACTTGGATAACCGGTTGCTGGCTTGGTCCATGAACATTGACAATGGACGGAGGTCTATCTCTTCCTCTAGGTGGTCTTTCATGCTTCACCGTATCTTCGACATTAACTTGAAGGCTTCGATTCCTGGCAATGTTGGACGATTGACAATCAGTCATCGTTGCGTCTCCCCACAGACGGCGCCAAATGTTTTATCCACTTGTCCAACAAGTAAGTTGTAGGCTTAGCTTCCTTGTCGAGCAAGTAAAGTAGTATCTTGAGTGTTCTTCAGCTGGAGACTTGTGCAACGATGTCTGAATCCTCTTAGTCCTTGGTCTTTGCTCTGCTCCCGAACCTGCACAAAGGGACCCACCCTGGAGGTTTGGGTGGTGGTTCCCCATCCGATGCTTAAGTCAGTTATCAAGAGTAGTGAGAGAAAGTAGAGATAGAAAGAGAAAGTGAGAGAGAATTTTATCAGAGTAACTTTGCACTGTTTGCATTGAATGTGTTTTCTCCTGATTTCAGGGGTATTTATAGTGATAGCAAGTTGACAGCTAACCTTAAAAACTGACCTACAATAGTGGCATCTGATTGGCTGAGGAATCAGATCATGACACGTGGCAGACCATGACTGGGGGATGTCTATTAACCACTCTCCTTCAGCCATTTGGCACTGCTGGGCTCTGACTGTTGGGCCAGAATTTGAACCTTTTAACTCAGCTGAGTGTAGCCCAGAGATTCAAGGTTTTTCTCTTCTTGTACTAAGGTGACACGTGTACGGCTCTGATGAGCCCAAGTGTCTTCAAGAGAGCCATCGATGTTAGACTACAACAGTTCCAACTACCCCTTTCTTTTGCTTGTACTTTTAATTATTGGGAAATTTCCTCAGGTACCCCTGAGTTTTGACGTAATTCTCAAATTGCCCCTCACATTTGGGGAATTACTCAGATACCCCTTAACTTTGACTTTGTGCTTAAAATACCCTTACTACTAACGGAACCCTAATGCCCAAATTTTCTCTCTCCTCGCACCATCCTCCATTGATGACTATCAAAAGCTCCAAATTTTCTCTCTCCTCGCACCTCCATGACTTTCTCTCTCCTACCAATCTTCATCTTCCATCTCTTCTTTCTCTCTCCTCTACTCCTATTTTCTCACTCTAGAAGAACAACATAATGAACCCCAATTTCTCTCTGCGATGGCAACAATGGCGTCCTACTATGAGCTCCACTTCCTTGTTGAGATGAACCTTTTAATGGGTCTTGCAAAACTATAGAAATGGCAGCCACCATTATCATCTAAAACATCAAGAATTATAAATTACCCTTCTTAAATTCTCAAAATTGAGGGGCTCAAACCATATAATCTGCACAACATTCTTGAGATCCCACAAAAAATGTGAGATACCCAGATGAAGATTCTAGTAGATTTAGCATTACTAACCAACAAAACATCTCTTTTTCAGATATAAATTTGTGAGAGGAGAGAGAGTGAGGGAGAAGTAGAAAAGAAAAGGTATAGTGGAGTTTTTAGTTTGGATTTTGTGAAATCTCTGGTAGGAGAGAGAAAGGCATGGAGGTGGGAGGAGAGAGAAAGCTTGGAGCTTTAGATAGAAATTAATGGAGGATGGTGGGAGAAGAGAGAGAGAGAGAGAGAGAGAATCAAGAAGGAAGAGAGAAAAACTAACGGCGTTAGGGTTCCGTTAGAAGTAAGGGTATTTTGAGCACAAAGTCAATGTTCAGGGGTATTTGAGGAATTCCCCAAATGTGAGGGGCAATTTGAGAATTACGTCAAACCTCAGGGGTACCTGAGGAAATTTCCCTTAATAATTTGATATATGAGATATAATAGTTGTATTTGAGATATTAAAAAAAAAGGCATAAGTTCCGAATTTTTTCCCTAAATATTGCGAAACCAAGAATCATTTCCCACTTTGCGTCAAAGTGGAAATAATTCCCGGCGTACCGTCGACGTAGGAATGGACGCGAGAAAATTATATTTTTTTATTGTCTCCAAAATAAACTGCTAATAAGAGTAGCGGCTAGTATTTCTTGAAATCGCTACTTGTACTAGCGGTTATCGTGAGCAAACCACTACTCCTTTCAGCGGTGAATAAGATATGCTGTCATGCAGTTTATGGGTATTGTCCTGATAGCAGGTAAACCGCTACTTAGAGTAGTGGTTTAGAACATAGCAAACTCGAGTGCAAAGTGCCAAAGGGACATGGATAAAACAGCTACTAGTAGTAGCGGTTAACTATAGTAAACTGCTACTACGAGTAGCGATTTTACTTTAGCAAAAAAAAAAAATCTCGCGTCCGGTCCTACATGGACGGTATGTTGGGAATTATTTCTTATTTTGACGCAAAGTGGGAAATAATTCCTAATTTTGCCATGGGAAAAAAATTCCATAAGTTCCTGAGTTATTTTAGTTTACTCAATTTGATTTCACTTGAACCAAAACATATGACAATTGACAAATTACATCCAAAAAAACATATGACAAAATGAAGAGAGATGAAAAGAAAAAGGTACGAGAAGATTGAAAGGTGGGACTCATGTGTTTTAAAAGTGAAAGTTGTAAAAAAAAGGAAATTTTGTTAATAAATACCACACTTTGGGCATTTTTTTGAAATAAATACCTAGGTCGTCTGAAATTTTATATAAATACCAACTTTATGCCATTTATTTTGGAATCACTACCACTTAATAGATTTTCGCAAAACCGTTAGTTTTGCTTCGTTAGTGGCATGTGAAATTACATTCTTACCTTCCTACCTCCCATTAATATAATCTTCTCCACCATCACCACCACCAAAACCCCACGAAACTCACTACCCTTGCGATCCCCTTCTCTTTCCTGACCACCATTACAAGGTGGTGATGGTTTCAAAGTTGGTTAGTATTGTGGGTAGGTCGATTTTTTGGTGGATGGAGGTGGTGGTGGTTTCGTTGTTGGTTAGGGTGGTGGGGTGGGATGATTTTTGAGTGGGTGGAGGTGGTAGTAGTTTTTTGTGGTTGGTTGTGGTTGTGGGTGGGTCAATTTTTGGGTGGGTGGGGGTGGTGGTGGCGGCAACGGTGGCAAGTACGGTTGTTGCATGTGGTAGGGTGGTGGTGGTGGCGGCGGAAGCGCAAAATCGTAATTTCACGTGCCACTAATGGTGCAAAACTAACGTTTTTTGCAAGATTCGGTTAAGTTGTAGTGATTTCAAAAAATATTTAGTCAACATGGGTACTCATATAAAATTTCAGACAACCTAGATATTTTTTTTCAAAAAAGTGTCCAAAGTAAGATATTTATTGACAAATTTTCCTAAAAAAATAATGAGTAAACTGAAATGAAAACATATACTCCCTTCGTTTCTTTTTAATCTACACAATTTCCTTTTTAGTCTGTTTCTTTTTAATCTACATTGTTGTTTTTTTCCAATTCTTGATAACATATCTCATCTACTTTCTACTCTTTTTCCACCCATGTCATCCACTTTTTACTCCATTCGTCCCATAATATAGTGCTTCATTTCCATTTTGGGTGTCCCAAAATATAATAATATTTTAACTCACTTTTCAATTTCTCTCTCTACCATTTCAATTTCTCTACCATTGATTTGTATTTCCTCATTAGTTCTCCCCCAAAGTGAAGTGAGTAAACTAAAAAGAAACAGAGGGAGTAGTTGACAAGAAATAATGGGTAATTAAATAGATAGATAAAGGAGTGTCATTCTTTTATATATGCATATCAATTGAAAATTTGAGATGCTTTCGAGGGTATCTTGAGGATACCCTACAAAAATTGGGATACATTTGGGAGATTTTAGGGGTGATATACATATTTCATATTCATATGTGCTTTCTTGAGCAAATACAATTGTACAGAAGAAGGTCTTTTAATTCAATTTGTGTGTCATGTACCAAGCTAAGCTTGCCCTAGTAGTTGGGATTGTACCTTCCAACCTTGAAGTTGGGGGTTCTATTCCCACTAGGGAACTTTGAGGGTAGGGATTTCTCTTACTCTCTCCCTTACTCTTAAAGTGTCTAGCCCGCTAACCCGGGTCGGGTTAACCTGTGTGAGGTTCTGATCCAGTAAGAAAATTCATTTTACCAATCAAAAAAAATTTTGTGTCATGTGGTCTGTCAAACTAGTTGGTGAAATAGGTTTTAAAATGGATAAATTTAGGTTTTTACAATTGAAATTCAAAGCCCCTAATATAATTTTAGAGTTATCTTGCATTTTGACTTGAAATTTTTTGTACCGAATACGCTAAATTTTTTCAAACACAATTAGAACCTTAATTTGTTGAAAACTGGTTAATTTTTTCAAAAGGTACGCCAATAATTTTTGGTTACACATAAGTCTAATAAAATATAGGCAAATGTTATATGTAGCCCTTAGGGATATATAAGCATTTAATGATGTCTTATATTCTCTTGTATTTTCTAGGCAGAAAGAATCTAGCAATAAACAGTAACTAATGAAGCTGCTTAATACCAAGAAAAACCAATTCATCTTCCCCGAAAAATACCACCATCAACTACATGGAGTATAAAACAAAAGAGCATAACATCCATTCTCAATTTTCCAGCAATTGGTGGTGTTTCTCTTTCGAATCTAGGTATTACTTTGTTTCTGCTAAGAAATTGAGGATTGTGATTGGTTGAGAAATGAGATGTGGGCCCCAAGAGCGATCACCTGAGCTCCGGTATCCGTACGCCGGAATCCTGCAAAACAAAGTTAGACTACCCCGGGGGTGTTTCCGGGATCGCCCCTCCGACGCTCAAGTCAGTAAATGATTGAGGTAGAGAGAGAAGTACTGTCTAGAGAGAGATGCTCTAGTTTGTTAGGTGAGAATTGAATACCTGTTCATTGATGAAGCAGTTGGCTTTTATAGTGTTGTGGATTTCCCAGACAGGAAACATTGTTCAGATGGGCCTTTTTGGGGTCAATGGGCATGTTACCTTTTCGGGCAATGATTGCTTCTCCACTTTGGAGATTCCCCTAATGCTGGTGATTAGGTCAACCTTCGCGTGGGACCCACAGCTGCCACCTGTCTCGGGCTTCAGTAGGCTTTTATGCTTCTTCATTGGGCCGCTGATTAAATGAGCCCAAACATACTTCTTCCTAAATTTTTATTTTTTTGTTGTCCTCTTTTATATTTGATACTATACACAATGACATTAGAGTTAGTGCAGATGATGTATTGTGTCCGCCCAGGTCCAAAACAAAGGGATGTCCACCAAAGAAGCGTGAACAAGGTGGAAAAAGAATTGGGAAAGAAGGAAATTAAGAGTTGTTCGATATGCAAACAACCCGGTCATACTAAATCAACATGTCCTAATAAAGAGAATATATTTTCTTTGAATGATATGAGAGAAGATGCTGCATCTACATCACAAAAGAGACAAAAGAAAATGGCAGTTGATCAAGGATTAAATCCTATCTTTACTTTGAAGTACTAGGTAATGTTTCATTTATGTTTCAAATTTTCAGATTTTAATTTGCCTCTTCTTTAGTCAATATTTTTTTGTTGCAGGTAATTGGAATCTAGAGAGAATGATATGTCTACGAGAATTTTGAACAAGAATATGAGACTTGATGATGGGAGATGATGATTTCTAAGTAGTGCTCTGCTAATTTTGATCTTTTGAGTTCTTTTTTTTTTTTTTGACCTCTTTCATGTTTTGGGGAACGTGATTTAGAAAAATGGGCTCTCTGTAAATTTTTCATAGAAACTCAGAACTTTTGCATGAAGGAATATGGATGTGTATGTGCTGGAGTTCAAGAATGGGAATTATATATTTTATCCCCTTTAATATGGTGGTGTTATTTGAGTCATAAATGCAATTTGATGACAACTCATCCAATTAATTGTATTAGTAACTTAAATAAATAATATATATATTAGATTCCATTGGAACAAGAAAAAGAGAATTAATGAATGGATTTTTGTTGTTTCTTATGCATAGCCCTTAGGGCTATATATGGCAGAACCCTAATGGCATAAATGACTTCAGCTAATGAGACAATTTCATTCTATTTTTTACTTTTTATAAACCATCTTGAGGTGTAATTTCATGCATCATGGTATGGACTGTGGAGCATAATATTTAGAGCTGGTAAATGGGCCGTGTCGTGTCAAATTCATGTCGGGTCCATCGGTAAACAGGTTGAGCACCCTCAATCCTAACTCTACCTGTTTATTAAACGGCTCAACAACACTCAACCTTAACACGATTAGTTTATTAAACGAGTTACCCGGCCCGTATATTGACCCGGTTTATCAAGTGTGCATATATACATAAACTAAACAAATGTACGTCATATATTTCTTAACCCACGTCTTTTATAATAATATCTTACCTAAATAAACCGAATCGAACAACAAAAAAATAAATATTATTTATTTATGAAAAAGATTCAAAATTATTTCAAGCCCAACTAATAATATGGACAAATTGTGAAATAGTACATTTTGTAGCACTGATTTTGGAAACTAGTACCTTAAGTTTTTTTTTTTTGGCAACTAGTACCTTTAAGTCCACAAATCTTTTATTTTCAGTACCTTTACTACATTTTCCGACCAAAATGGTCAACAATCCGATGTTGACTGCCATTCTCCCTCCAAATTTTGCGCGTGTGTTGCACCTTAGATCTTTTAACTCCTCTCTCCCACTCGCCCAAAAAATTCTCCCATTTAAATCCCTCCCTTCCCCAAAAAACAATTGAACTGGCCATCCTCACCAAAATCCTCCCTGCCAACCCTAAATTTCACCTTGTCAAAGACAATTCTACTGTTGGGAATTTCAGAGGTATGTTATCTCAATCCCTTTTGGTTTTATTTTCGGAAAATTAGGGGTTGGAGGAGTTGATTAGTTGGAGAAAGCAATTGGGTGTGCCCACGATTTTGAAGAAAGGGTTTGGGGATGATTTGGCGTGTAATAAGGGTAAACAAGGGTAAGGGATACTCGTATTGGCACCATTGGAGCAGAGGAAATTAGAGATGAGAAGGAGCAGAGAAAGAACAAAACAAAAGAGTATTGAACTGGAGAATAGGAAGAAGAAAGAAGAATGGGGTAATTTGGGGGGGGGGATTCTTCCATACCACCCAATTCTCCACTATTCCCACTACATTTTCATACTGCAAATCCTAAAATACTCAGGAAAATACGAAACAATTTCAAGCAAATAATCATCAGGCAATCCCAAATCAAATCTTAAATCATTAAGAATATTAACAGGTATCTTACAAGCTCGAGTAAGCATTAACAAATGAACTAACCTAAGAGCAGCGGGTTCTTTGTGAGAGAGAGAATGTGAGAGGAGAGAGAATGTGAGAGGAGAGAGAGTATTTACTAAAACTGAATGAGGTTGGTGAGAAAGTAAAGATGGAAGATGAAAGAGTGAAAAAATGGGGGGAAAAGGGAGTTAGAAGAGGAGAGTGAGAGCACGCTCCATTTGAAGCCAAAAAAACGCAAAATGTGGAAGTCAACATCGGATTGTTGACCATTTTGGCCGGAAAATGTAGTAAAGGTACTGAAAATAAAAGATTTGTGGACTTAAAGGTACTAATTGACAAAAAAAAAAAAAAAAAAAAACTTAAGGTACTAGTTTCCAAAATCAGTGCTACAAAAGGTACTATTTCACAATTTGTCCTAATAATATTGATAATAAAATAGTAGTTTAACGGGTTGTCGTGTCAGACTCGGGTTAAAATGTTCAACCCTAACCCAATCCGTTTAATAAGCGGGTCGTATCGGATCATCCCATTTACTTAGACGGATTGAAAACCTTGATTCAAACCCGCTAATTTTGGATCGGGTACGGGTCGGGTTAGCAGGTCGTGTTAATTTTTATCCCTCTAATAATATTGACCAAATTACATTGATTTCATTGCAAAGTTGATTGGTTTTGTTTTCTTCACAAAAAATAATCATCATCGCATATATTTCATGCAGATGCAATACGATCATTTACAATAATTGAGCTTAATAAAATAAAGAACAAAGTACAAGTACCAAACTAAAATGTATGATCTCTTTCCTCGATGCTCATAATATTATTATTGTATGGCCAATTGGCCATAACCTGTGTGAATTAGGTGATGTTAGAAAGAGTTTCTATGGTCATGTAAATTTGATGATGTAACTATTGAAGCTAAAACTTTCACCTTCAGGTAAAACACGAGCTTTTGCGATTTAGTAAAGAAAATGGTGTGGTAACTGGTAGGGATGGCAATGGGTAGGGTCTGGGTAGGGTAAGGCTAGACCCTTACCCATACCCTTACTTTTGGATATAGACCCATACCCTACCCATACCCATAGGGTAAATTTTTTTAGGACCCTTACCCGTAGGGTCCGGGTAGGGTCTAGGGTCTAAAATGGGTCTAACACAAAAATAAATTCGCTTACATTTTCACATGTATATATAATCGTTAAGCACAATTTCATATATTAATTTTGCAATTAGCACACGTAATACCACGTACATTCCATACCAATACATATTTTTTGCATATCCCAAAAGTCTCATACATCAAGATATAAATAAGTATATTTTTACGTGATTGCGATTTGCGGCTAGGGTTCCTAACTGAGAGAGGGTTTTAGTTTTATTAGAAGTCTGCTGGAAGGATATGTTTATATATATATTTATATTAATTTTAAAATATAAAAATATATATTTTAATTTAGATGGGTCTATGGGTAGGGTTTGGGTAGGGTATGGGTATTTGAGGAGTGGACCCTTACCCTACCCTTACCCGATAGGACCAAGACCCATACCCTACCCTTACCCATAGGGTCCAAAAAATTAAGACCCATACCCTAATTTTAGGGTAGGGTCTGGGTGGGTCTGGGTAGGGTCCTGGACCCATTGCCATCCCTAGTAACTGGTAATTACGTTATATATGTGTGATAAAAAGAACGTGAATGGTATGGTTTTGTGCAGCTCACATACTCTTGAAAATTAATTTATTAAATTCAAAATTACGTGATGCACCCACTGATTAAGACATGATGCACACTGATATAGTCATGGGTAATTAGATTAATGAAAGATAATCCGTTTAGTATTAGAGCCAGCCGCCACCCATGACGCAAACCAAGCGTATATTAATTGCTAAACAGGGGAATATATCTGCCATATGGGCTATGGCCCATATCGGTTCTTAAAATTAATTGTGCAATACTAATGTGGATTGGGCATTAGTTGGAAGTTTGAAACTAATGTGGAGGTGTTAAAAGAAAGATAAATTGATGTCTTAATTATGGGCGCCCTGATAAAAACAGTTCCAACTATTGTTTTTTATTGTTCAGTCCCAACTTTGGAGGATATTGTACAATAGCAGTCCCAGCAGGTAAATTTTGCCAAAAAAAATTCCTTTTCCATCTTCTTCCTCCTCTTTCCTCCCTCGCTTCTTCATTGCTCCGTCCTCCTCCTCTCCCGTGTTACTCAACCCCCTCCCCGTCCACCCCACTACCCCCCTCCCCAACCCTTTCCCCGCCCCGCCACCCTCTCCCCGTCCCCACAACCCGTTTCCCCCCCCCACCGCCCTTCCCTCGAAACCCCTCCCCTGCCCCAAGCCACCCCCCCGAAACCCCTCCTTCCTTCGGCTCGTACTTCCGTGCGAGACTTTCATCATCAAGTTCATCGAATTTCCGACGAACAAGATCAACACCGTCATGCCGGAGATTTCGACACTTCCGACGATATTTCGGGTGGGGGGCTTGGTCTCGAGGCCGGGAGGATGGACGGCGGCTGCTGGGGCCGGGTTACGCGTATGGGGGGATGCCTGGGTCGGAGGGTGGGCTACGGCAATAGGAGGCTTCTAGGGCTGCAGGGGTGGGGGTTGCGGAGGGTTGTGCGGGAGGGTTGGTGTGGGGTGGAGGGGGTGGGGGGGTTGGCTTGGGGTGGATAGGGCTGGTGGTGGGGGTGGGACAGGGATGGGGGGTTGCGGGTGGTGGTGGGGGTGGAGGGAGAAAGAGGAGGGGTGGTAGGGAAAGGGGAGGAAGGAGGGATGAGAGAGAAAGAATGAAAGAGGAGGTAGAAGAAACAAGTGAAAAAAAAAAGTAAAAAGGAAATATAAGGGTTAATTCGTTTTTTTACCGGTTTAGCAAGTCACCAGTCCACTTGGACCACCAGTGTAAAGGGGGGGTTAAAATTGGGACTAAACAATACAAAACCCATAGTTGGAACTGTTTTTGTTAGGGAGGCCATAGTTCAGACTGATTAAATCAATATTTCCTAAAAAAAAAACCATCCACTGACATGGTGACTCGCGTCCAAATAATCAGGTAACAAATTTGAATTTTTAATTTTTTGCGGGCTAGGTAATCGGCGTGTTAAAAGGAGCACAAACAGGGTCAAGTGAAGGGTCGTGTTTTAGATTACATGGATAGCCAAAAATCCACAACTTTTTCTTTATTTTAAATATTTTCTCAGATTTGTCTACTAGGACTCGTTCGATATTACTGTAGTTTTCAGTTTTTTGGTTTTTTGTATTAAAAAGTCATATGATATATGTCCTATAATGGATAAAAAAATTAGTCAAACTTATTAGAAATATGATGATTTTGAAAACTGACGACCAAAAAGTGAAAATCACTTTTTCTAGTTTCCTGTTTTTTGTTTTCTGAAAAACTGAAAACAAAAAATGATAACGAACCGGCCCTTAGGGCCTATTCTGTTCGGCATAAAACAATTGAACTGAACTGAATTGATTGCAACTGAACTGAACTGAACTGAATTAAATTATAACTAATAGTATATCTTACCTCGACCTGAACTGGACAAAAGAATCTAATATTTGTAAGTATACATATTAGTCCCTTCTCTCCCTTCTTTCCCTTTCTCTCCTAAACCCTAGCCTCCATTAGTGAATTTTAAAGGGGCTTCCATCGATTTATCGGTGGATAGCCCCACCTTAATTTTAATTTTCATTGTTGTTTAGCTTTGTTTATGTTCGTTCTTGTTTGAATAATACTTCCTCCTTTAAACAGAGGATTGTTTCTCCCTTGAAAGAAAGGGTTTATTCTCTTCTCCTTGGGAGAGACTTTAGTTTACTCCTTTGTGTTCTAGATGAATTATCGTAATATTGGATCATTGATGAAGAATTATGCGGTGTCGAAGCAGATTTCTGATCTACAATTACAATCAATGGTATCAGATTTAATTCTATTTCAAAACTACATCATATCGAAAGACCCCCCCTCATTGAAGGCTGTATCAAACAGCGATATGGAAGAGGGTATGCAGAATTGTTAGATTTACTTCACAACGATCGTGGTTTTGCAAATTTTGAATTTTATATGTTCAAAATTGTTATGTATTTGTTATTCCTAATTTTTATTGTAGATATCGTATGACTCTTTTATTAATGAATTAATTGAACTTTCAAAAAAATTATAACTAATAGTAATGATAATAAATTAGAAACTAAACTGAACTGATTGGAATTGAACTGAACTGATTACAACTAAACTGAATTGAACTGAACTGAAAATAAGCTGGGGACAACAGGCCCTTACTAATAGGTTTTATGGTTTTGTTTTTCTACTTCATATTTCATGTCTGATACTGTTCTTTTATTGTCATTTCATGGTTTTCACTTTTGCTTCACTTCCCCCTTCACATCTCCATGCTTATCAAATTGTTGCTGCTGACTACATGGTTTCTGATCTTCTTCTTTTTTTCCTTCAAATCTTCAATTCTTCACATTTCCACCCTGTCGATTATTGGCAGTTCATAGATACTCCCTCCGGTCTTTATTAGTTTACCCGTTTCTTTTGCACAAAGTTTTAGGAGAAATAATGTTGTGGGGGCATAGAAAGAAAAAGAAACTATTATTTTATATTAAAGTTGTGATGGAAAGTTAGTGGTCTTATTCCAAAAATAAAAACAAAAGAAATAGGTAAACTAATAAGGGACATTCCAAAAAGGAATACGGGTAAACTAATAAAGACCGGAGGGAGTATATTACATTGTTCGCAGAATGTGAAAAAATATATTGATTTCTAAACATTACTTCATCTCAGGTACTCGATTATGAACCCCCCTTGACATGATTTCAAGATCACAATATAGAAGGTAGTTAACTTTAATTTGGGCTTCAAATATTGTTGGAAAAAATGTAGGAATTTAATAAATCATAGAAAGAATGTGTGATACATTAACTCAATCCTATAATATTCTTCATTGGAGGAAACCACATCAAATCAACTTACTATACACCAACCCGCTTGATGAAGCACTCTCCTTTTCATCGCCATCCATAAAAATTGTGCAAACTACTAATTTCTCATCATCCGCAAACAATAATAGTATAACCTTCATAAAACAATTTTAAACTCTGCCAAAGGGCCTTCTAGCCCTCGGCGTATCGCCTGAATCTATACAGGAAGCATAAAGCTATCTCAGAAAATGAATCCCCCAGGCTCCTCTGTTGTGGAAGGACTATACAGTCTATTTTAGCAAATGTTCAACTCCCAAATCTCAACCAATTCATAAGAAGTGATAAACTATGCTACATTTGGTTCTTTTTGCACAAGACTCGCTGTATCTGCAAGCTCCATTTCACCTCCCGGTTGTACATCTTCATCAAACATCACCTCGATCTCTTCCAAAGATTTCCCTCTCGTTTCGGGCACACACTTATAAACAAAAACTATAGACAAGGCCGAGATAACAGCAAATACAAGGAAGGTTCCAGCAACCGTGATTGCATGGGTAACTGAAAGGAAGGACATCGAGATTAGTCCACTGCTAACCCTGCTTCCAACTGCCCCAAGACCTGATGCCTGAGCTCGAAGCCTAAGAGGGAAAATTTCTGAGGACAAAACCCAGCATATTGGACCAATACCCACAGAAAAGAATGTCACATTTCCACAAACAAACAACAAAGCCAATCTTATACCAATTGGTTCCTGCCCAAGCACAGCTAAACTTAGGCTAAGCCCTAACAAACAAGTGGTCATACCAATTGTGCTCACATAAAGCAAAGGTTTTCTACCTAGATTATCAATGAGAAAGATAGCAATTAATATAGAGAAAGTTTTTGTGAACCCGACAGCAACCGTGGCAGCAAGAAGCTGAGTGTTGTTAGTTATTCCAGCATTCTTAAATATTGTAGGGCTGTAATATACAACGGTATCTATCCCTGTTATCTGCTGGAAAATCTGAATTCCACACCCGGCAATTAACATCTTCCTGACAGCTGGAGTAGGGTGCAGGAGCTCCTGCCACACTGCCTTCTGTTCATACTTTTCAGAATCCGTGGTTCCAGCAGCTTTCTTTATGTCTGCCAATTTCTCTTCAACTTCCTTTTCATTATCGATAGTTTTCTGAAGAACAACCTTTGCTTCATCAATGCGATTTTGCATAACCAGCCATCGAGGGGATTCAGGAATGATAAAGAGTGCACCACCAATGAAAATTGAAGGGAGAATCCCAACACCAAGCATGATTCTCCAGCTTATATGAGCAGGAAGACCCGAAAAGACATAGTTCGAGATGTAACCCAAAAGAATTCCAAAGTTTATGAAGATCTCAGGAAAAGATGTCAACGACCCTCTCGTAATTGCTGGTGCTATCTCAGCTATGTAGACAGGAGCTATCATGACACCAAAACCAATTCCTACCCCGGCAAAAAGCCTTCCTGTGAGTAATACCCCGAAATTTGGTGCTAATGCCATTATAGCAGCACCTGTCTGGAAAACTATGGCTGCTAACGCCATCGTCCATTTTCTACCTATAGCATCTGACGTTTTCCCACCAGCTAAACTGCCTAATAACGAAATTATGCTTAGGATTCCGATCAGAACTTCGACTTGCACATCCGATATTTTTAAGTCCTCTTGAATGAATAGCACTGCTCCACTCATCACCCCAACATCTGAAGAAGTTTAGAACCATTAAGCAAACTTCTAGACTAACCAATTCTGACTGAAAAAAATCAATTGATTATCAGTTATACTAAGACCATCTTAACACAGACGAAGATTTAGGTGTATATAGATATCAGTTATGTTCACCAAGCTATAAGCACAAAAAAGCTTTCAAAACATTACAAGAACAACATAACATAAAGGAAAACTAATGAATTGCCAATTATTTCTTACCAAATCTTCATCCAAAATAGTTATCTCTTGACAGTACCATATGAAATATGTATCTTGAGTACAAAGTATATATGCATACTAATTATTAAGCACCAATTCTTCTTTTTTTATCATGTAAGAAAACCAGACGGACAACCTGAATCATCCTTTTGAGTAACATATAGACACCCCTCGAGACATAAATGATGAGACATATACGATCGGCCTAATCCCAACCCCGGCTCAAGGTAAGTCCATCGCACTGAGGTGAAATAACTCTATTCACATATCATCGTGATTATTTAGGACAACCTAGAGTTCTATCACCAAAATAAATGCAAGAATTTGAGTTTTTTACATGGAACAACCTAACTAATAATCAGAAAGAAGGACTAATGACTGACAGAACAATAATGAAGCAACCTAGAAGTACAAAACAGATAATCTTCACATTATTTATATTCTGTCATTCTTAAATTTCATTTAGATTAATTTACCAGAGCATTAAAATTATAAATTAAGTGCACCAACAATATTAACTAAATAAATAAATAAAGACATAAAAGTGAGGATTAAAAGAAAAGGAGAAATTACCATAGCCAAGGAGAACAGAATTAAGAGAGGCAAAAACAGCAGAAGCCATGACATAATTTCTGGTACTAGTTTTTCTGAGATTTTGTGCCTCATTTTCTGAATTCACATCTAATTCTCCCAAATCTGATGAATCCATTCTCCTATATTTGTTCTTGCTGATATGCAATCTAACACTTTCAAACCCATTTTGCCCTCCATTTTCTTCATTACCCATTTTCAATCTCTCTCCTAAATTTTCTGGGTACCCCTAAATTTTCTCAAAAAATCAATCTATTATTAGGAAAAACTTGTATTATACTACAAAAAAAATTATTAAAAAATGTGGGATTTTTTTCCTTGAAAATTAAAGACAGAGAAAATCAAAAATGGGAAACCCTTGATTCTCTCTTCCTTCAGATCTAGATGGTGAAATCCTGAATTTTTTATGCTACCAATAAGAATTCACAAAAAGGAAAAAGGTTTTTTTTTTTTTTTGTGTGTGTTTTACTTTTCAATAAGAAGAAGAGATGGTGGGTCAAAATTATGGTGCTGTATTATCAAATTTTCTTCGGACAAAAACTCAAAATTTACGCAAATATTCTTGGTGAGAGATTTCGCGCTTAGTTTCTTCGGATCGTGTGTGCAGCAGTACACCCAAAGTTTATCACATAAAAAAAATTAAAAAATAAAAAACCGAGTAAATCATATGAAAACTGATTATATTAGAAAATTGACTATGTCATACAAAACTTATACAAAAACTCGTTATATCAAACGAAAACCGACTATATTATATGATTACAATGCACAATATATTATTATAAACCCGGTCCGTTCAATTTTTTTTAATGATTTGGTGATGGTGTAATGTTGATTTAAGTGCTATCATGTCATTGATTGATTTAAGTTTTTATTAACCTTCATAGATGACGTGGCATGTTAATGGTGGTGATTGGTAAGGTTCACATAATGTTCATGCGTCAGGCTTCAGGGTATTATACCGTAAGATGCAGGTGTCATTTCAGTGGTTGTTTGGTTTACGTGTGAAGTCAAGATTCCCATAAAATTGCAATTCATAAGAAATAAATTACTAAGTCAAATTCATGGGAAATTGGTTGAATTGTTTGGTTGACAATGTGGGAATGAAATTCCCATGGGAATTTCCACTTACCTATGGGGACCTAGGTAAGTAAGTGAGTAACTTCCTCCATTTGTGGGAACTCAAAATTCCTAGGAATTTCTATTTCGTTCATTTTGCTATTTTGTTGTCAACCAAACAACTCACCAAATTTCCAATTCCTAGAAATTTCTATTTCCCATGTTTTCTCATATCAACCAAACAACCACATAATGATTTTATCAAGGCGAGGATATCGGTGATGGATCATAAATCATCTACTTCTTGTATTGTATTTAAAAAAAAAAAAAAAAACATATTTACCACTGATTATTATCCCAAATGGTGTCTCGTGTTATATATTAAGACAAAAAGACATATTTGTTGATGTTGAAATTTTTATCCCAGGTAGAAATTGTAGGTTGATAGTTGGATAGAGTTTTATCACTTGAGGAGTCGGAGAGTTGAAGTGAGAAAGGAACGACATGTGACGAGTTATTATTTTTGCCCACGTATTATAACTATTGATATAAATACTTTAACATTACATAATTTGTCTCAATTAATGTATACTTATACTAGTCAAATAAACAAGTCCTGTCAAAAAAAAAAAAAAAAAAAACAAACAAGCCTTTCAAGGTGAAGGCACCTAGGAAGTCAAACCATTTCATCTTCCATTCATTGACTAGTGGGTTTATACTGAAACCACGAAGTTTCCTCTAGGGAAAGAAGTTTTAACAATTTGTAATTCAGCATATCCTGTTTTTTTTTTTTAAATGAAGTTAAGTACAATTATGTTAAGAGGTCTTCATGATGAGAAATTTATACTACCTTTATCTTTAAATACTAGGGCATAGTCTATTTTCGATATTATATTAGGTGTGTATATATTAGTTTTCCACATTGAAAGAGGAGAGAAAATTAGACCTTATATAGTTATATGCGTAACTACTCCTCCCATCGCCACATATTACCCAATTTTAAGGAATAAACCATCTTCAAAAACACATGCTAAATTTTATCCAATCTCAAGAATCAACAATCCCTCCTCTCAAAAAAAAAAAGGAATCAACAATCTCTAGAATCAACGATAGAGTTTTGCAGGTAAAAAGGAGATTAAAGATATCAAGAGTCTAAATCACAAAATAAATTTATATTTGTATAATTTTCAAAAGGATTTTTAAAAAAAAACCAAGGAATTTGAGTTGGCTTAAGTATTGAGTTTTTCCATCTTCCCTAGCAAAGTTTAGGGTACAATTCATTAATCCTACCCCAAGCAATTGCTTGGGATTTAAGGGGGGAGGGCCCAGTGCGATGGCAGTCCAAAGGATTTCTTCTTACCTTTGTAAAAAAACATATACTTCCTTTGTTTCAACTAAATACGTCATGAAGGGAGGCACGTGAACCAATAAGAGGAAAGAGATGGGCCCTGTTTGACAATTAGCAAATAGTTTTTTAAATGATTGTATTAGCTGATAGATGATTATATTAGTTGATATAACTAGCTGATTGTATTAGCCGATATATGATTATATTAGTTGACATGACTAGCTGATTATATTAGCTGTTTGTATAAGGATGTTTGGTAAGTAGCTCATAGTTGATTGCTATATAGTTGTGTTAAATGACCAATAAAGATATGTGCATAATATATTATTGTACCTTTTGTTGTTTATTAATGTAATTTTCAACAAGTTTAAGACATAAATGTAATTGACACACTCATTTCCAAACCTCTAATGTCAAAAAGCTCCTCCCCCAACTTTTTCAAAAAGAGTTTTTTTTGGAACCAATCAGCTAATTGAAACTACTCTATACCAAACACTTAAATTAAAGGACTGACATGTTAAATTCTCTAATAGTTTAAACCTCTAATTTTGTCCAAAATCTCTCTTTACCAAACACGTTCAAAGAGTGAAATAGAAAGAGTGACTTATGTGATGAAGATAGAGAGAACTAAACGCCAAACATAATGATGTTAGATTTATGTGAAAACTTTTAAAAATAGTAAATGTTTTTTTTTACGGGAAACATGATAGCAAATTTATTAATCAGGGTTGCAATCAGCCAAAACAAGACCACAAACATCCTGGGGAGTTTCCTCCAACCAAACTCTCATCTCCCCAAAGTTCTCACTTAGCTTAGCTAGCTTATGAGCTACAACATTACCACTCCTCTTTACATGTGAAAAAGAAATAGCAGTACACTTTTGAGACAATAACATAATATCATGAATAATGACACCAAAATACGTATTGTCACATTTTCCTTTCTGAAGAGCAAAGAACAGCTTCAAACAGTCAGTCTCCAAGATGATGCTTGTTAGCCCAGCTTGGAGCGCTATTCTCAAGCCTTGTCTTGCTGTGATTGCTTCCGCCACATCTGCATCAACATTCCCTACTCTAACGTCACAGAGAGTGGCCATAGCATCACCGACGTGATCTCGCATTATCGCACCTACACCAATTTTTGAACCAAAGAGCGCAGCATCTTTGTTAACCTTATACATACCCGCTGGTGGAGATTACCATCTGGAGTCACACATAAAAATCTGATGGGGAGGGACCTGAACTTCCAGTGCTTTCGCATATTCACCCACCAATTCCATTGTCTTTTGGACCGAATCCATGACTTTCTTTTTCTTATTTTCAAAACACCACGCATTCCTGGCAATCGACACAGGCACACAGCCCACGCAAGAGTCCAAAATGCATCCCACAACTCTGAATCTTTGAATATGTTCATGAGGGATTGAACCCATTCCACAGCAGATAGCTCCCCAATATTATCTGTTGAAAGGCACAACAGAGAGACGTACGACAATCTCCTAGCTTCCTCACATTTAAAGAGCATATGAGTCATGGTTTCCTGTACATCTCCACACCTTGGACGAGCTTCATCAACTTGCATTCCTATGATCACCAGGTTAGCTCAAACAAGAAGACTGTTCCGGAGAGCGCGTCACCCAAAACTTTTAATTTTTGGTGGAACCTTCGCCTGGCAAATCTTCTTCAAGTGTTAGAACCTTGTGTATCCGATGGACCAGCTTCACCTGAGAAATATGCTTGTAAGTCAATGAAGTACGCACTTCGGACCAAGAAGAAACCGTCCTTCGTGGGTTTCCAGCTCTATTAATCTTTTTGTGGGTATCTTGGGAGAGGAATATTTAAAATTTCTTCAGCTTCCTCTTGCGTGAAGACCTCTTTTATCATACTCACATCCCATCCACCTTCCATGATTAAATCTAAAACCATCACTAGCAAGTACACCACCCTCTTGTTCCCTGGGGAATGCACATTTTCTAGGTAACTTTGGCGACCACGAATCCTGTCAATTCTTGTGTTTGCACCATCTTCCACAATTCTTCTCAACCCCTTTTTTTACAGATTTTTTGATGTAAGAATCGAACGCCAAGTGTAGCTCACATTTAGTTTGATCTCCGCTTCCAAGAAAGAAGAATTTGGGAAGTATTTCCCTTTTAAAGCTTTGGACTTGAGTGAAGATTCTTGAGTGAGGATTCTCCATCCTTGTTTTGCCAGCAATGCCATATTGAAACACTTCAAATTTCGCAGACCTAGGCCTCCATGCTTCTTTGACTTACACAAATCTTTCCATGCCACCCATGCTATCTTCTTTTCATCTTTCTTTTGACCCCATAGAAAAGCTCGACACAACCTTTCCATATCTTCAATAATACTTGACGGTAACAGAAAGCATTGCATTATTGGGTAAGTTGGTATAACTTGCGCCACCGCTTAATCAATATTTCTCTTCCTGCTTGAGAGAGAAAACCCTCCTTCTATCCCTTAAGCTTCTTCCAAACTTTTATCTTGTATGGATTGAAACACTATCTTTTTTTAGCTTCCTATGTAAGTAGGTAACCCTAGATAGCGCTCATGGTCTTCAATTGCCTTAAAGTTCAACTTCAAACGAAGCATTTCTTTTTTTTTAGGTTTGATGTTTCGGCTAAAAGAGACCTCAGATTTCTCCATATTTAATTTTTGTCCGGAAGCAGCTTCATAGATAGAAAGGATTTCAAGAACATTATCAACTTCCTCCTCTGTAGCTCTGACAAACAAAAGGTTATCATCCGCGAAAAAAAGATGAGTAATAGGGTCCACCTTCTTTCCAATCTTCACTCCACGAATAGATTTTTTAGTTCAGCTCCCCTCTGCACATAGAATAAATAGAAAGGGAGACATATGATCCCCTTGCCTGAGGCCTCGACTGGAAGTAAAACCATCTGTAGGCTGCCCATTCATAAGAATTGAGAAAGAAGAAGATGAAACACACTGCATAACAATATTCACAAAAAGCTCCGGAGAACCTATTTTCTCCATCATAGTCCGCAAAAATGACCATTCTACCCTATCATAAGCCTTGCTTATATCCAATTTGAGAGTTAAATTCACTTTCACTCCTTTTTTCTTTTTTCTCAAATAATGGAAACATTCATAAGCAATCAAGGCATTATCAGTTATCAGACGGCCCGCAACAAAGCCACTATGAGATTCATGAATAATACAAGGAAGAATTTTTTTTAGTTTGTTTGCCAAAACTTTTGAAACTATTTTATACACCACATTACACAGACTAATGGGCCTAAAATCCGCTGGAGACTCACAAGTCTTTTTTTTCGGAATCAAGACTATATGAGTATGATTTATTTTTCTGATATCATCTTTATTATTCAAGAAATCAAGTACTATACTCACCACATCGCTGCCAATTACTCCCCAACATTATCGATAAAACATAGGCGACATGCCATCGGGGCTTGGTGCCTTTGATGGGTGCATCTGGAACACAGCTTCACGTACCTCTTCCCCCATGAAGTCCGCGCTTAAATGAGCTGCCATCTCTGTCGATGCCACGAAAGGGACTTTTGAAGTCACTGGACTAGCATCACTCACCCCACTAGTGGAGAAAAGCTCCTTGAAAAAAAAAATTAAACACCTCTGCTATTTGATCTTCCTCCTCATGAATATTTCCAACTTCGTCACAGATGGTTGTTATCTTGTTTCTCACTTGGCGTTGCTTGGCCTTGGCATGAAAAAAGCTTGTATTCTTGTCACCACTTGTGAGCCATGTTTGCCGACTCCTTTGCCTCCAAAATAATTCCTCCCTTGCTTCTAACTCATCCATTCGAGAATAGAGAGCTCTCATTTTTCACATTGTATCCATGGTTCTCTCCTCATTCATGAGGCCCTGCATAAGACTTTGACAATCTCGAATTTGTTTTGCAAAAGACCCAAAGGTGTCTCTCCCAAGATCGCAGCTTCGAGGCGGTGGAAGCCAAATTTCGTTGAAAATCCACGCCGTGAACCCAATTCTCTTTAATGACTTCCTTGCATGATTCCTCCCTTAACCACATTTCTTCAAATCTAAACAATTTATTCTTTTGCCTGTTTTGAGTTGCTACTGGGCAGTTTTTGATTGATATTAGAATCGGAAGATGGTCCGACTTTCTCTTAGAGGGATGGCTTACAAAAGATCCTAGAATCAAGTGAATCCATGATTGACTTGCAAGAAATTTGTCCAGTCTTTCCTGAATATTATCTTCACCTCCCCTACCATTGCACCAAGTGTAGTCATACCCCGTATAGGAAATATCCATCAACTCACCCGCCTCTATTGCTTTCCGAAAAATATCCGCTGCACGAGCATCAACCCTTCTACGAACCCGATCCAACCTTATATGTTAACTAGCCATAAAACTCTAATATATTTATATAACTATCTATACTAATATATTTCATTAAAAGACATTCCTAATTTGGCTAAATAAGGCGGTGCCATGTGGCGCTCTCCCTTATGGTGTTTTACTCCATGTAAAATATATACTATAAAAAAAGTATCTATCTTTAGAAACAACACATGTAGTTAAATATTTTTAAAATTTAGAAAGGTAATAATTCTAATAAGAAAGGAAGTTTTTTTTGGGCTTATTTTATGTGGTCGGACACTTGGACTTGTATGAATATTAATCTATCATGAGTTTTTATAAGAAACTTAAGCCAACAAACCGAGTACTTGACTATAACTTTGTGACAGTTAGCCTAAAAATATAGGCAAAGTAGTAAGGCCTAATGGGTAATGGCTAATAGTTACCCAAAGTAAAAAAAAAAATCAAAAAAGTTTAAACAAAATTCAAAAGCTTCTTCATCTCTCTCATATGACTCAAGCGAGAATTCGGCTTCTTCCTTCTATGTGCTCTATTGTAACAACCCATATATTTTAAGCAAGTTTAATTAAAGGCTAATTATTTATATTAAATTAATTACGATACTTTGGTATACATTGATGGATTTTGTTAAACAAATTTAGTGTTTTAAGATAAAAGGAAAACTTTAGTTTATATTGCAAATGATATTTGCCTATATGGTTTTGAAATTAATATTTTGATTTTAGGGAAAAAAAGGAAAGAAAAGAATATACTTCTCCTCCCTTTTTTTTTTTTTTCTTCTCTCTCAACCGCGTCATTAGTTCTTAATGCCAAATCAAAAGCTACTACTTTGGTTGTTGTTAAGTAAACACACTGCTCACAATTCCTCTAGAATCATCTTAAGCCCATAAATTCTCACACATTTTCTAATTGATTATGTAGAAAAGTAAGTTCATAATCCCAATTTCTCATTAGTCAATCTCGCACCTCTCACTGAAATTGCTATTGTCGGGTTGTTGTCATCCGCGACTGCGATGCCGCTAAGCTATCGGTGCTGCTGCTGGGTCTCACCGGAGGTCTGCCGGTAGTGTTGTTCCTCTCTGTTGTTGTTGCCGACGGTGAATCGGTGTCGCCTTCGCATCTTGGAACCGTAGCTCTCATTCATTGTTGCTCGGTCTTTCCTTTTCTTCGGTTGTGTTCTGTTGGGCCGTCGTTTCTCTCTCTTCGAACCCGAGCTTTCTCGGTCCAGTGGTGCTACCGCCATCTGTGTTGCTGTGTCGGTGGTGGCATTACCTTGGTGTGCTGCTGCTTGCTAATATTGCTGCATGTTCTACTTGTTCTTTCAATTCTCAACTCTTATTAAAAGAAATCACCAAAATCAAGTTTATTGTGAAGGTATAATCTCCTCTAACACGAGAATCCAGCTTTAGAAAATTTATGTATAAAGTGGCTTCATGTTTTTCACTAGTAACTCACCTTTAAATCTAACATAATAACATAAATCTGTTTATGTATTAACTAGTATTGTTAACTTGAAACCCAAATAATTTCTTCAGTTTACTTTGTGTTTTTCTTAAATGATACTAGTTTCATTGACTCATTGTGCAATTCATAGATTTGATTTTTGGCGGGCCGCGGGTGTCGTCGTCGTGCGCCGCCGCCCGGCCAAAGATAAAATTTCTCCTACTCTCTTTTACACTAAACTAGTATAAGGGAAGTAAGGGTCGTATCCACAGGGAAACAGGGACGAGTTTAGTACTTAGCGTGATTCGAAACCTAGATTAAGCTAAGGCGAAAACCTAATAATAATAACAAAGGGGGTTTCAAGTAGATTATAACTAAACTACAACTAACTAGCATATAAACAAAATGAGAAATCAATTATAGGAAGGATCTTGAATCCGATTAACATACACTTCAATTCATTATCGGTCATTGAACATCCACTCTAATTATTTCCATTATTATCTATTGTCGAGAATTAATCTCGTGTTCTCCTTATTCCTAGTTGAATAGCACGATCAGCGTGACTATAAAACTCTAACTAAAGGATAACCTAGTCCGATCTGCGTCTAAATTCAATCCGATAGCAGCACTAAACACAGAGAACCAATAGACCTGCTAACGTCATACAAGCGATAAACGTTCAACAGTTTATTCAATTTCCCCAAGAAATAACCAAGATGATCTGCATCTAAGCTACTCCCTAGTTTGCTACCATTTGATAAAAGAATAAAACAATCCGATTCTATTCTTAAATCTAGCATTAGATTAATTACACAATCAAACTAGTAACGTTCCTAGCATAATCATGCAAAAATCATAGAAAGCAAGCATAGAGATTAAACCATAATCAAAGGAAAAGAGAAAGAGAGGAAAGATCTCACAATAATGCTTGAAGCTCCATATTAATCTCGTTCAAGAACGGTTCAAGCTACAATCGGCATAGCATAAGCCAATCCCATAATTGAAATCTACAAAAACTAAATTAGAAAATAAAAACTAAAAAGAGAAGACAACAAGAGAGGAGTGGAGTTTTGGAAACTCCATCCCCTTGTGGTCTTTGCCCCCTAGGTCTAAAAACAAAGTTTAGTATTTATACTAAGGCTCAAAAGTCAGCCGACATTTAGACCGACCTAGGGGTCGCGAGGTGCGATACAGGTCGCACCGTGCGATGAGCTACTGCCTTCGCAACGAGCTGAAGAACTGGGCCAAACCACGCAGGTCGCGAGGTGCGAGAAATCTCGCGAGGTGCGAGCTTCAGGTCGCGAGGTGCGACATTCCTCGCGAGGTGCGAGCTGGCTTGGCGTGCGATGGGCGCTGGGCGGTGAGCTGGCTGGGCGATCTTGGGCCGGGCAGCTTGGTCGAGGCTCTGAGCGCCGGGCGGCGAGCGCCGGGCCGGGCAACTTGGTGCTTGCGATGCTTGTGCTGGCTTGGCGATGATGCTTGGGATGCTTGTGCTGGCTTGGCGATGATGCTGGCGAGCGAGGCTTGCTGAGCTCTACTTGGTTGGTGATGACGAGCTTGCGGTGATGCGATGCTTAGGCACACGGTGGAGTTCCAACAATTAACATACAAAATTCCGAACTTCCGCTAAGGATGATTTATATGCAAACCTTAACAATTACGAACAAATCCCTTAGCAATGTGCACCTAAAATACCACAAAAACATCGTATAACTTGAGCGTATCAAATACCCCCACACTTGAACTTTACTCGACCTCGAGTAAACTCAAAATGAGGATCACCAAATAAATCATCACCCAAACTAACGACACCAACCTACACTCCCCATCAACTACATCATCATCATCACATCTTAACAACATCCGCTCAAAAACCTAAACGTAAGGGACGATGATTCCCCCACACTTAGATTCGAGCTCACCTGAAAAATAAAAAGACGCGACAACAATAATCACCAAACGACAACCACAATGTGAGCTCAAATCCTGAAGGATCTCAAAGGAATTGAACTCACTCCAACGCCACAATCAAAATGACAACTCGCCTAAAACTTCAAAAGATAAACTACTACTACTATTACAACCAACCTATATAAGCAAGCTATGGAACAAAGACAAAAAGGGATAAATTCCATACTTACTCCCAAAAACAAACAATCAAAAGAAAGTGAAAGCCAAAACAAATCCCCGGCAAATGAGTCTTCAAAATACATAATTCTCTCTTAATCTCTCATTTTGCCTAGGAGCCCTTTCGGGTTTTCATCCTAGCTTCTCACATTTTTTTATCTCACCATCTTACCCGCTCAATATAAGCCACTTTTTTGCATAAGTTGCCCTTTCGGGTTTTCAACCTATCCGGGCCCCCATTTTTGCCTGAGTCGCCCACCCTTGTGGGTTTTCAACTCAGCGGGTTTCATTTCATCATCATTTTTTTTTTTTTTTTTTTTTTTTTTTTTTTTTTTCATTTCAAATTAAAAGTAATATATACAACATAGATACATGAGAATGAGAATACCCTCCCCCTACTTAAATTACACATTGTCCTCAATGTGTCGACAATTAAAAAGAAAAAGTATACTGAAAATAGGGGGGGAAATTTGAAAATCGGGTAAATCGAAGATCGATGGTCAAAACTCATGAAAAGCAATCCGTCAAACTCAAATTTCTTAACAACACCAACTCAAATCTCCTAACTCAACTCACAACCCGCTCCCTCGAATCACTCAAACAAATGACAAGTTCAAAAGTTTTGAATTTTTGAGATTTGCTCCTAGCTTAAGAGATCGAAAAGATACATTAACAATCTCAACCCTCTAGTTGTACCAACTCCTAGCTATTGAACTCCTCCCAACGGGTTTTCTTTTGTGGATTTTGGTTCCAAGTGGATTAAGATTGGTTGTGGATCTTTTTAGTGGATGGGTGGTGGGTGAAAGAAAATTTGTTGTGGTGGTGGAAATTTGATGAAAAATAAAGGAAAAGAAAGAAAATAAAGGGGTCTCGGGTTGCCTCCCGAGAAGCGCTGTTGTTTAAAGTCGTGAGCTCGACTTAATACCTTAAGCTTAATCATTGGGTTGTGCCCCATGTGTGACAATGGTGGTCCCATGTCAATCTCCACTTCAAGTACCTGCAAAATTGATTGAGAAGAACTCTTGCAATGCATCGTTAATACCTAGCTTAGTACAACATGGTTGAGCATATAACATCTGATTATATCCCAAACCTAGCATTAAGGCAACAACAAACATCAACTAGTAGTACTCCTAGCTAACCCAAGTCATGACCATTAATATAAATGTTTAAAGCTAGACAATAACCAAGATATAAAGTATGAGTCAATCAACCATTCCCAAGAGAGTTTAAGCAACAAGTTCCATGCTTCTTGTCCAAAATACAAAAGTGAAATACATAGAGCTCAATGGAAGATGAAAACTAGAAACTCAAACAAAAAGGGAATTCTTTATATGAGTGGCCAATCAAAAACAAAGAGCACAAGCAATACCATCCAAAAATCACTCTAAATAAAAACAAGTAACACCGTTTCCCCGGCAACGGCGCCAAAATTTGGCGGGCCGCGGGTGTCGTCGTCGTGCGCCGCCGCCCGGCCAAAGATAAAATTTCTCCTACTCTCTTTTACACTAAACTAGTATAAGGGAAGTAAGGGTCGTATCCACAGGGAAACAGGGACGAGTTTAGTACTTAGCGTGATTCGAAACCTAGATTAAGCTAAGGGCCGAGAAACCTAATAATAATAACAAAGGGGGGTTTCAAGTAGATTATAACTAAACTACAACTAACTAGCATATAAACAAAATGAGAAATCAATTATAGGAAGGATCTTGAATCCGATTAACATACACTTCAATTCATTATCGGTCATTGAACATCCACTCTAATTATTTCCATTATTATCTATTGTCGAGAATTAATCTCGTGTTCTCCTTATTCCTAGTTGAATAGCACGATCAGCGTGACTATAAAACTCTAACTAAAGGATAACCTAGTCCGATCTGCGTCTAAATTCAATCCGATAGCAGCACTAAACACAGAGAACCAATAGACCTGCTAACGTCATACAAGCGATAAACGTTCAACAGTTTATTCAATTTCCCCAAGAAATAACCAAGATGATCTGCATCTAAGCTACTCCCTAGTTTGCTACCATTTGATAAAAGAATAAAACAATCCGATTCTATTCTTAAATCTAGCATTAGATTAATTACACAATCAAACTAGTAACGTTCCTAGCATAATCATGCAAAAATCATAGAAAGCAAGCATAGAGATTAAACCATAATCAAAGGAAAAGAGAAAGAGAGGAAAGATCTCACAATAATGCTTGAAGCTCCATATTAATCTCGTTCAAGAACGGTTCAAGCTACAATCGGCATAGCATAAGCCAATCCCATAATTGAAATCTACAAAAACTAAATTAGAAAATAAAAACTAAAAAGAGAAGACAACAAGAGAGGAGTGGAGTTTTGGAAACTCCATCCCCTTGTGGCTGCTGCCCCCTAGGTCTAAAAACAAAGTTTAGTATTTATACTAAGGCTCAAAAGTCGCCGGACATTTAGGCCGACCTAGGGGTCGCGAGGTGCGATACGGGTCGCACCGTGCGATGAGCTACTGCCTTCGCAACGAGTGAAGAACCCGGGCCAAACCACGCGAGGTCGCGAGGTGCGAGAAATCTCGCGAGGTGCGAGCTTCGGGTCGCGAGGTGCGACATTCCTCGCGAGGTGCGGGCGCTTGGCGTGCGATGGGCGCTGGGCAGTGAGCTGCTGGGCGATGCTGGCTGGGCAGCTTGGTCGAGGCTGCTGAGCGCTGGGCGAGCGCTGGCTGGGCAGCTTGGTGCTTGCGATGCTTGTGCTGGCTTGGCGATGATGCTTGGGATGCTTGTGCTGGCTTGGCGATGATGCTGGCGAGCGAGGCTTGCTGAGCTCTACTTGGTTGGTGATGACGAGCTTGCGGTGATGCGATGCTTAGGCACACGGTGGAGTTCCAACAATTAACATACAAAATTCCGAACTTCCGCTAAGGATGATTTATATGCAAACCTTAACAATTACGAACAAATCCCTTAGCAATGTGCACCTAAAATACCACAAAAACATCGTATAACTTGAGCGTATCAATTTTCTAGGAAGGATTGATTGTGATAGTTATTGTGAATTAAGGTTTTATAGTTGCTTAAAGATTGGCTAAGATATCTTATCTAGGTTGTTAGTATTGAGTTGGAAATAATCTGTCTAATCAAGATTGTTAATTGTGACTATGAAATCAGTTGGGGTTTTGAGTATAAAATGCAAAATTGGATTGTTTATTGTTTTGAACCTTTATTCGTTTAGGTTCTGAAAGAGACTTTGATTGGGAAGGATTTAGTCGATGATGATAATGGGACCTTGATTAGCTAATACTAGTAATTCATGTTGAGAAGGTTTGGTCTGAGGAGTCTATACGTTTGACAGTTATTTAGAATGAGTATTAATTGTTGTCATTATTGTTGAGGTGTATTTCGGATATTGATTTGTGGAGCTCAAAGAAATTAAGGAAGCTTGGAGGTTCTCAGTAGTGGAATATCAAGTTTATAATTTTTGGAGTTCATGCAAAGGTACACATTGTCCCTCCACCTTATAACTAAACCATTTTTGTGCTATTACCAGTCATATGAATTTCATGACTTTCCAAAAAGGAATATGACTTTTGACTTGAATTTGTTATTGTTTTATGATTATAAAGTTCAACTTGTTTGAAAGTATGATTCTTAAGTAGTGAGTTTGTCTGATTTTCGGAGTATATGATTTGAGATCAAGTATTAGATTATATTGAGTTTAGCATTTGATTGATAATCATGATTTGAGATATCTTTATAAGTTTCGGTTATGGATGATAGTCTGTTCGGATATCTGGAAGTAAGTAAGAGTTATCCAACAACACCAGTTTATGTTATGATAAGCCAATCGTGTTTGAAATTAAAGTATATTATGATTTTCGAATCTTAATAATGGTTGAGCAACCCACGTTACGGACATGATATGAAAGTATGGATGTTGGATTATAATAATTTAAATAGAGTTGGTCATTAAATTTCTCAAATGTATCTATAAGTAAAATATACTGGCGATTTCGTATACTTTGCGATAAGTAATTAACTTAAAATCGATAAGGTTGACAAGCTTATGAAACTCAACTGTGTTTGTACTAATATTCGTATATGCGTATATAGTCGTAAATATGTGAAATATACAAAGAGTTGATTCATACAAGGTTAACTAGAAATCTAAGTACATTGTGATAGTCAAGGGAATTTCGTTTCAAGTTTCTTATATATAATCTGAAATATAAGATACAAGGTTTTAAAAATAATTTTATATCAACATTGAGGAATACAGAATTTACTTTTGGAAAATAGGAGTTTGAAGTTCTGATGATAATGTAAGATTCAGAATCCTATTAGGAGTTTTGTATGTTTGATATTCTGGATCATGAGAAGGTTGTAATTAGAGATTCCAAAAGTAAACTATTGTTTGGAGATGTTAAATGTAGTACAAATTATGACTTATGGAAGATTTAGCCATATGTTTGGAATATGATAATTAGTGGGGTTAGTCATAAATCCTTTGGGATACTAGATGGAGTGTAAACTGGTGAAGTTATAAATAAACTTGCTTATTCTACTTTTGTGAAGAATAGAAATTTATATCAAAGCCATATTATATTATTCGAGGTATGTTTGAAGAATCTTTGGAATTGGGTTCTATAAGATTGAAAATCTATATTGTAGTGGTTATAGAATAAGTTTATTGTTTGAAAGTTCTACTTGGAATGTAAATTGTTATCTGAGGAAGTTAAGTTGGACAATCAAGGTTGTAAATTAGGAAGTAACTTTCGGAGTTTAAATGTTTAGTAGAGTAAAGGAACTTGTTACATGAATTTTATGGGTCCTCTAAGTATCTTTGAGTCAAGTAGTTGTAAATTTTGGAATCACATAAATCAAGTATTGGGAAGTAAATTGGTTATGTGATGTTTATATTAGTAATGTAATAAATCAAGAGACGAGTGATGGATCGAAGGGGGTAGAGAAACAGTATAATAAAAATATAAGTTGTGAGGAAGGATATCCAAGTTAGGAATCTAAAATATAAGTATCAAACTAGGCTAAATTAAAAAGGATGATTGCTTTACTTTCTAACTGAAAGAGTAAAGGATATAGAATGGAAGGTTGGGGGCGTGTAGATCTTTTGCAATTGGGAACTGGTGATATGAATTAATAATAATCTTTGGAAATATAAGTCTAAGATTAATTTGGATGGAAATTTATGTAATTGGGACTGCAAAGTCTAAACAAACAAATGAAATAGAAAAAGGGAATAAAGTTGGGAATACAAATAATATGTGGTGATGTCGAACTTGAGTAATAAAGTTTGTTTCCATATACTAGTTGGGTTACTAGAGGATTGGAAGTTAAGTGCATTTGAAGGGTTCAATCATTGGGATGTGGGATTAACCATCAAGTAGTGTTGGAAGAAACATCGGCTATGACTAAATTGAAGGCCAAATAATAGAAGTTATACATATTTTATGTATCTAAAATTTCAAGAATAGATTATGATCGAGAAGCTTTATATCATGAAATTTAAGTATTTGTGCTACAACTTTGAAATCTATGTATACTAGTAATGTACAATTTACTAGCAGTATTACATTTTGTCATTCGGGAGAGTATTTCAAAGAAATAAAAGTTATGTTTGGGATATGACAAGAGTATTATATTTAATATGATTAACATAAGTATAAATATCTGGATTTTCTCAAGTTATAAGCTTTATAGGTTGTCAAGTAAGACTAAATGTAAAGATAATTGTATCGTAAAGAACTTTTGTAACTAAGGTATAAAGTATATGAGCATTACGTTTTAATTTGAGATTTTGATTGGTAAGCTATGATTTGAACTCTTATGATAAGCTTATTGAACAATTTGAGTTTGTATATGAAATATTCAAATGCAATTATGATATGAGATTTCGATATATTTGACTTGAAAAGTATGAATTGAGTTTACGAAAATATTGAATTATGAATTATGTTTTTGTAAGGGGAAGAAGGCTGCTAAAGCAAGTGAGAAACAACATTACGTATATTACGTATTCAGGGACATGTCCCGAAAATGCTTGCAAAGCGGTACATAACGGAAGAGGGAGACGTCCCTTGTAAAAGTTTAGAGAATTCGCCTGGAAGGCAACTCTATTCGTATTCTCTTCCCCAGTATAGTATGATTTCTAAAAGAAATTATAATATGTATTTGAATTTGTAAATGGTTTCATGGAAAGAAGTTTCAAACTCTATTTCCAAAGTAATGTTTTACTCACCCAAGTTATGGAATCTATCTGCCGAATATAGGAATGATTTAGAAAGAAACTCGTTCGAAATTAATGAAGGAGTTAGCTACGACATTACATATTGGATTGAAGATTTTTATATCTGAAACACATAATTGGGAGATATTCTTATGACTTAAGTATGTTAGAGTTAGATTTGATTTTAGACGATCGTATTAATTCTATAGAATTCTCATAGTTCCGCCAATTAAAGTATACACTAGTTTTGTTGTGAGATACTCGTATTATTATTTGAAACTCTGTACCTTAATTTCAAATGTCTCGAAAGATAAACCTAAATCTGTAAATACGTTTTAAGCCACCAAAAGATTTCTGGTCGGACAGTGTGTACTCAGTTTATCTGACTTTGTTCTTGGAACCTGTCCTGGTGGGGGCATAGTTCATTGCTAGAAATTGTGCAAGCAAGCACGCTCCAGAATGGATTAATGATCGTTACTTATGATATGAGAGGTGTCCAGTTCAACCCGAGATGGAGATTATACGTTTTTAAGAAATATTCTTATAATGTATGATTGTATGATTGTATCTATTCAGAGATTTAATTGGTTTAGTTTTTGAAGTTGTATATACTATTGTGGGCTGATGTATTGTGGACGATAAAAGAACTCGAAGCGTATTTTGAATTATATTCCGTTGCAGGTGATTGTGTAATCAAGGTTAATGAGACTAAATTGAAGTTTATGATTATTAAGTGTGATTAGCTAGCAGCTCAGAAGTGCGGGCTGTTACATCTATACTTTGCTAGGTAATGTATTTATTCTTTGTCTTTCATTCCACGTTTGCTGTGTTTTGTACTCATGTTTTCTAGCTTAACTCATTTATATTGTTTGCTGAATTTGTATTCTTGTTTGCTACCCTTTTTTTTTTTGGTAGGAAAGAAGATTAAATTATTGCATAATGGAGTTCGAAACAGAGTAAACCACCCCCTCAAATCTCCAACAGGAGGGAAGGTGGGAGTACATGAGTTTTTCTCCTCTAAAAATATATCATTACAAACCAGGGGAGGGGAATGCAAAATACACAAACTATTGAAATTTAGATTAGCCCCTCTAGCATATTTAGTTAACTCATATGTTAGTCTATTACTAATTCTTCCTTTTTTTCCCCCCTTTTTTCCCCTTTTTTCTCATTTGACGTGAGGAGGAGGTTAAAATCCCTTCCACAAAGCCACGACAGTTGTGATTCCATGCATAGCTGCTAACTAGCGGTGTTCATTTCGGATCAGAAAAAATGCGATCCGAATCGGATCATCGGATATTCGAAAACTAAAAAAATGAATTTTTTAAAGGAAAAATTAATAAAATATGTTTCGAATCGGATCATCGGATATTTCGGATGTCCGGCGTTGAAAATGGATATTTCGGATCGGATATCCGAAAATAAATTTAAAGGGAAAGTTCATAAAATTTTCGGATCGGATCGGATATTTCGGATGGCGGGAAAAGATAGAAAATTGGGGAGAAAAAGAGAAAATACTAACGGCGTTAGGGTTCCGTTAGCAGTAAGGGTTTTTTGAGCACAAAGTCAAAGTTCAGGGGTATTTGAGGAATTCCTCAAATGTGAGGGGCAATTTGAGAATTACGTCAAACCTCAGGGGTACCTGAGGAAATTTCCATTTTTTTATAACTCCTTCCCATCCCTTCTTCAAGTCACTACAGATTGGCGTCAAAGGTTTTGCGACAAATAATCCCCTAGCACATCTCCCCTCCTTACATCCATCTTCATGTTTTGATGGCTGCACCTTCCAAGGGGAGGCCCGGAGCCAGGCTCCCAACCTCTTTATTGGGGATGATTCTCCTTTGTGCTCGTCGCAATCCTTGGCTTCATGGCCTAACACTCCACATATATAACATAAAAGAGGAACTTTCTCAAACTTCACTAGAATGTTTGCCTGGTCAGCACCCCACACCTTTATTTTGATTTCACCCTTTAAGGGTTGTGGTACATCAACCATGACCCTAATACCGATAGATCTTTCGATCTCCATAGCGTCCGTTATATCAGTCTTGACATATGTTTCGATTTTACTCGCCAACATCTGCGCATTTTGGTCACTACTACGCCCCTTAAAAGGCAGATTGTAAAACCTCACCCATAGTGGCAGTGAGTGTAATTGAAGTTCTCTGATGGTTTCCCATCATCCATGATATCACTGAGGCACAATGCATATTAATCGAAATGCCATGGTTGATTCTCCATTATTCGCATTTTATCTCGCCAATGGAATAATTGGAAAGAATATAAGTTATCATCAATTTTTCAGGCTTCAATCCCATGTTTAGGGTTCCATATTTTTGATAGGGTATCAATTAAGGCTCTTGAATTTACAGTCCTGCTTGTCCACAATCTTCTGATAAGCATCAAAGAAGTTTTGGCTTCTTCCTCCGCTTTGTCTTCTACCACCCATTCTATCTCCTCTTCTTTGTCTTTATTACCAGCATCACTCGCTTTAATTAATTGCCCACTTTCTGAATTTTGGGATTCCAAGACTGCCATTGCGAATCACTATGGCCTAATTGGAACAAATCTCAAGATGAAATCTTGAGAAAAAGAGGAAAACCTATAAGCACTCTAGAAAAACCCTCCCAAGGGAAAAAACTAGAGGGGAAAACCAAAACATCAAGTTGGCTTTGTTTGTTAATGTCATGGTGTGATTTCACATTCTCTCACAAGTTATTATGTATCTTAGCACCAAACTTAAACAAGCTATCATATGTATTTGAACTGACATTGGGTTTAGGGATAATCAGGTTCGAACGGATGACTTCCACCACGTCATATATATGTATATGAGATCATTTATCATATACTCGGATGTGACATGTGTATGGTACACTCGAATCTTTTTTTTCACTTCTTTCTTTTGAAACTCTCCTTATTGTGCGAGTTTTAATCCTTTTGAGGTTTCAAATAAGTAATGTGCAAAAAATAGTCATGGGTGTACCACGTTCACGGTACACCCGAGCATATGATAAAAGTTGTATATGTATACTCTACAACTTTAATCATTACACTCGGGTGTCACCGTAAACATGGTACACCCAAGGCTATTTTATTGCTCATTACTCATTTCAAAAACTATAAATGGCAACAATTGTAAAATGGTAAAAGTTTCAAATGAGCAAATAAATTAACAATAGCCTTGGATGTACCACGCACATGGTACACCCAAGTATAGGATGAATGCACTCATGTATACTCCTAAAGACCCTATTATCAACCACTCAAAGTTGACCTTATTATCAATGCAACTTCAGATATTGGGACATTGATTACATCTCATGCGAAGGAAATAAGGTAGCGTTTAGGATAACTAATGTAGGATATCTTGTAAATTCTTCTATGTCATCAATATTTGTAATAACTTACAACTCTTTTCGATTCTTCACAAATAATCAGGTATTATCCTTGATCAAGTTAGCCTTTTAATTGTATATAATATAATATGTAAATTATAATTGTAGCATTACCTTTTATATACTTTTTTTTATTATTCATAGTCAACACCTTATATAAAATGCCATGTTATTTGCCGTTCGTATTTACAATATATCGTCCGTATTTATACATCTTTTTTCTTCTTTTTACCTCATCTACTTTTTCTTCCTCCATAACCACCATTACCACCACCTCCTGCCAACCTCCACCCCACTCATGCAGCCTCCACTTACCCCTACCCCTACCCCTACCCCTGCAGCCGAGACCCCACCCCACCCCGCCCTCCCCCCCCACCTCCCCTCCGCTCCTCACCTCGGGCCGCGCTGCCTAGTCCCCCCTATATAAAACCAAAATTAGATATCATTATAATATTTTCCACAAAAATTATGTTTATAGAATGTATGGAAATCCTTTACATATTCTATATCAAAATTATCAATGACAATTTATAATCATCATTTGTCTCAATTGATGGATACTATATCTATATATGTATAGTACAACTTTACTGCCTACACATTATTAATATAAAGTGCAAGAAGTAAAAAAAAAAAAAAAGTATTAATTTTTAATGAATAATAATGTTGGTTCATATAAAGGGAAGATCTCCATTATGGCCAAACTTATACTATACATCCGACTATCCGAGTGCATTATTGCATATATATTCAAGGCTATTTTTTTGTCTGACCCATTTCTCATTATTTGTTTATCGGAGCTCTACGAGATAAAGAATGAGTAGTGGCTTAGTGCATTATGCATATATACTTCTCATTTTTTTTTATCGGAGCTCTACAAATAAACAATGGGTATAGAAATATCCCTAGATACACTATATACCCAAGTGTATAATATATTATAAATTGCATGAAGAGTATTACCAGGCCTTATCAACTATGTACATAAAAATGAAAGTCAAAGAATTAGTTAGGACTAGTGGAAAAAAGTGCATCTGTCACAAGGTAACTGACCCGGTTAGGCCCAAACCGGATTAGCTAAAGTCATCTGATACGGTTGTGGCCCAAATTCGGATCTGATTTTCGTGCCATATTTTCGCACAATGTATGCGAACCAAACTGATCGTTGGAATGGATGGACTAGATCAGTTGGCCTAAAGATAGTATAAAACACGCATAAGCCCAAAACCATCCCCTCTAATCCATTTGATTCTCACTCTTCTAACCCCCAACCCTCATTTCCTCTCACCCCCTCGGATCCCCAACCCTCATTTCCTGTCGGATCCCCAAACCTCTAACCCGTCGTTTCTCTCTCTTCTCTAACTTCTCCTCAGTCCTCTCTTCTCCAACCCTAATCATTCTCACGCCGTCTTCATCAGTCCTTCATCCTTTGCCGTCTTCCATCTCTCGTCTTCATCAGTCACCCTCAGATCCCCAACCCCCTCTGTGAATCTCTTGATTGCGAAGAATGAAGCGAAGAATGAAGATGCGAAGAGGAAGTCGTCACCATCTTCTAGGTTTTTCAAATTTTAGGGTTCGTAATTTTTTTTTATAATTAGTTTCAAATCTAGGTTTCGTTATTAGTTTCCTTTTTGTAAATCTAGGTTTCGTCTTTTTCAATTAGTTTTTTGTAATTTTTTTGTTTCAAATTTTAGGGTTCGTCATATTTTTTTCATAATTAGTTTCAGATCTAGGTTCATTTTTAGTTTCCATTTTGTAAATCTAGGTTTCGTCTTTTTCAATTAGTTTTTTGTAATCTTTTTTTGGCTGCAATTTCTTTTATTTCTTCCTTTTTATTTAGTCGTAAATGTAATAGACTTGTTGTAAATTCTGCTTGTTCAATTTTTCTTTCCGTTGTTGATTTCGTTCTAAATTTGTAGAATATAATGTTATTGAAATGTTGTTGTTGTTGATATGTCGATGTTGTTGCTGTTATTGAAGCGTTGTTTTTTTTTTTAAACCTTTCCCACACTTTTTGGTCCGGTTCTTGTTGAAAACCGGATCGGGTACCTTAGGAACCGATCCGATTTTCAACTGGAGCAAGATACTTTAGTCAACTAGCTGCGAACCCAACCGATCCGATCCAAAGCCGGGATATGCAAGCCAGGTTTTGACCGGATCCGATGACCTTTTTTCCACTAGTGTAGGCGGGTCATGTTGATTATATTTCGGGTTTATAAGTTAACGGGCTGATTCCCTTTAAGTTTAAATCGACTTGTTTATTAATTAAATTGACTACTCTCAACCTTGATATATGATAGTTTATTAATCGAGCCTACTTCCATTTGTTAATTTTTCTAGTTGAGTTGTTGGCTTCTGTCAATTATTGTCATCTCTAATAATAAAACTCTATATGGTATAGGAATATTTAATTATCCTATAACACTTTTTAAACGAGATTTTTTTAGTACAAAGATGTAGTATTATTTTAAGAAGGATAGTTTGTTGGAAACTATCTTATAAAATGAACTTTTTACAAGAAACTACCTAACAAAAAAGTGAGGCACAAAATTACTTAAAAAATTATTTGTGGCAAAAAGGTAGCGATGTAGCCAGGATACGGTGGGTTGACTTTGTTTTTTGACGTTGACTCACATGTGCTTAGCACTTGATTATTAATTTACCTCTTTTTGCTCCTTTTTCATCGTGATTCTTCCACTCCACTACTTAGTTTCAATTGTTCTTATTTTTTAAAGGACATAGAATCGTAAAAAAAGTTGTTGTAATTTAGCATTTGATTTTTGAGTTGAAGATATATATATATTGAGCAGAAAATTGTTGTTAAAATGAGAGAGAAATGGAACAAGATAGAAATATACAAGGAACAAAAAGGGCAAAAATAAAAAGTCAACGCGTGGAAAATAAAGACATTTCATTAGAAAATGACTATTGGTACTTTTTTTTGCTAGATTTTTTTTCATAATATAGTTTCATGCCTCATTTTTTTATTAGATAGTTTAGCGTAAAAAATAATAATAAGGTAGTAGTCTCATTTTTTAGTAGGTAATTTCTTATAAAAATTGTATTTTACTTTTTTGTAAATTTTCATTTAGAAAACATGTCTTTTTATTAAAATAAAAAAAGAAAAAAAATATGTCGTTTAAGAAGTGTTATTATGTGATGATTATGTGGTAGGACGGACTAGTGTTCGAATCCCCGCAACACCCTTGGGAGAGGAATGAAACCTAACCACCCCCAACTTGGCATCGATCTGGATGTAGCCCGAAGGTTGAACTGGGTGCAAACACCAAAAAAAATAATTGGAGTTGTTCCAGAGAGAGAGAGAGAGAGACACACACACACAAGTTGTTACGACTTACGAACAAAAGAAAGTTGATATTTGAGCAGAGAATTTGCCTGAACTTGAGAGCCGCTAAACTTGAAGCTCAGTATAAGAATACAAGAAAAGAATCGCAACAAATAACAATGGAGGATTCTACCAAAGATAACCAGGTAAACTTCATACTCATTTCTTGCACTTACTTTTTTTCCAATATACTGCATTTTCCTTTTCTCCCCGAATCTTGAATATTTCCTTATTCTTAACAATTTGTTTGATGATTTCCAATATTTCACAGCTGTTCGGGCCCTTTTATTAATTAACTTGCAATCGGCTTATAAATTAATGACCCATATGATTTTCATGTGTGAGAGTTTATAAAGATTGAAGAAAAATTCATGTCCTCTGCTTTATTGGACTTTTAATTACTAAAGTGTTCATCATTTGGGAAGTTAATGAAGAATATGGTAAGTTATTTATTAAAATTACATACCCTTTTTCTCATTTCAGTAGAGTTCTTCTTGTAGTTGTTTGATGTTGTTCCTTTTTTTTTTTTTTTTTTTGGGTTTTTGGGTATTGAAGTTTGAAATATTTCTGGGATTTGCGTGATATGAATCTTTATTCTTCTTTTTTTTGTCTCATTTGCTAAACGACGCCATTTTTTTTTCTTATTAACGCCATTTTGTACATGTATTATACATGTACAAAACTATTCATATACTCACTTTATTCACTCAAAGAAAACCCACTCCTCTCTCTCTCACTCTCCTCCTCTTTCACTCTCTTCACTCTCCTTCTCCTTCACTCCTTCACTCTCTCTCATCTATCTCGAAGAACAACTCCATTTGGACCAAGGGTTACTCCGGCGGCGAACCAAGCAACTCCGGCTGGACCAAGGGAAACTCCGGCGGCGAACCAAGCAACTCCGGCTGGACCAAGGGTAACTCCGGCGGCGAACCAAGGGTAACTCCGGCGGCGCCTAGTCTGGGGGACTCCGGCATCAACGGAAAACGAAGTGAACGGCGGCGAAGGAAGGGTAACTCCGGCGGCGAACCAAGGGTAACTCCGGCGGCACCTAGTCCGGCCAACTGAACTCCGGCAAATACTCCGGTAAAGGTTAGTGTGCAAATGCGAAAAAAAAAATGGGGCGCCTAAATTAGGCGCCTGACACCTGTGGTTGGGCGCCTAATTTAGGCGGCCCACCGGTGGTGTCACGCGCCTTTTTTAGGCGCCCAAGTATTTTTTTTTTTGTTTTAATTTCTGAAAAAAATAAAAATATGTGTTGGTTAGAAATTATTAATTACAAAACTTTGTTAATTATGTTGTTTGGGTTGTGATTTCTGAAATTAAAATGTTGTTTATGAAAATATTTTTAGTTTAGAAATGAAAGGAAATTGCATGGAGTAGGGGCGCCTATTTTAGGTGGGGAAGTTGTAATTTTTTTTTTTTTAGTTGTAATTTCTGGAAATAAAAATATTGTTTATGAAAATATGTTTAGTTTAGAAATTAATAATTAAAAAACTTTGTTAATTATGGTGTTTTATAGTAGAAAATTGCATATGTTAGAGTAGAAATGGGTTTGTGTAGTGCTGAAAATGCCAAATTTGAAATGAAAGGGGCGCCTAAATTAGGCGCCTCCACCAATGGTCAGGCGCCTAAATTAGGCGCCCAACCACTGGTGCGGCCGCCTAATTTAGGCGCCCCCACGTGGTTGAGGCACCTAAATTAGGCGCCTACACCTTACGTGTGGTTACTATAAGGCGCCTAATTTAGTTTCTTAAAATAAAATATTTTAATTTCTTTAGTTTAGGAAATTATTATTATGACATTTTGTTAATTATGGTGTATTAAAGTAGAAAAATGTGTAAATGCGAAAAATTTATGATATATAATATAATACAGTTAACGAACTTTAGAAAAATAATTAGAAATCTTTAAACGCATAAAATTAGTGTATGTAAGTGATTTTTCATATTATTACATAATTAATATTAATGAAATATTATACTTATAATTGAAGATGAGTGGACGAGACAAGGGCAAAGCTAAGTCATCTTTGCCCTCTTGCTTCGGGTCATCGTCATCCTCATGAGAGAGGAGTGACGATCTCGTCGAGGAAGGCTAGAGATGACCTTTTGAGGAGCACTCGGTCTTCATCGGGCGCGAAACGAGAGGAGGTAGCGGAAATTCCTCCTTTGTCCTTTGCAATGCCTACTCCGATCATTATGAATGTTGGGGCGTGGATACCTCACCCACCTTGGACGGGCGATCCGATGGCGGGGAACGAGCAGACGAGGCGGGTGATTATTATGAGAGTCGGGAGGAGCATCCATCGACGGAGCCCGGAGGAGGGTCGTGCTTCTAGGGGATGCGGACCACGTACCTCTCGTGGTCGGTTTGCACGTTCTTCGAGATGGAGCATCGTGCAATGCTGAGGGTTACGGGAGTAGTAGGACGACCAAGAGGAAGGTCACGGAGGATGACACTACATGGCTAGTACGTGACGCTAGGCCGGGGTGGGCCGGTGGATGGTAGTGTCATACCGAGTTTTGGAGGGCACATAGCGGCACGAATTTGGGCTGCGAGAGGAAGAGAGGACTATGTTGAAGTGTCATAACCGGGAGAAGACGTGCAAGAAGCTTAAGGCATGGTACGGCGGGTATGAGTTCCGAGCTTCGGGGGATGATACGAAGCTCTTTGGATTGAGTCACTTGCACGATATTATGTTTGATCATTTGGATCGGCCGTTGATATGTGCGTTTGTCGAGAGGTGGCAGTAGGATACAAACTCTTTCCACCTCCCTTTCGGAGAGATGAGTATCTTGCTCCACGATGTGAGTTCTATTCTCCATATCCCATCGAGATGGATTGATTGCGGGTGACTTTGGTACATGGGATGACGTGAAGAGTTCATGTGCGGATCTCTTTGGGATGGAAAGGAGCGCCTTTTTGAAGGCGCATTGGGCCGATGGTGGTGTATACATTGATTCTTTGATACGAGAGATGTTACGCTACGGATCGGAGTACGACCCACCGGTATCGAGGTTTTATGCTGACCCTCCTTGGTGCCACTCTATTCGTTGATAAGAGTGGCAATCGAGTCCGTCCGTTACCACTTATCGTTTTTGTCATGTCTCCCGAGGGATGTGAGTCGGTATTCTTGGGGTGCGGCTACATTAGCGTACCTATATAGGCAGCTTGGTATAGCTAGTCGTGCTTTGATTCAGCACGAGATATGTGGTTGCCTCACGCTTTTGCGAGGCATGGATTTACGAGTATTTTCCTATGTTCCGACCGAATCGGACTAGGAAGATGGTTCTTTGTAGGATCCGCTTCGGCGGTTTGTTGGGATGTTCGTCATGAGAGCGGGGGGGGATTGACCGCCTGCGGTTATTCGACGGGCATTGGATCGAGATGAATGCCATGCGGGTTGATTGGTTACCATATGGTATATGTCCGGTATCGGCTTATCCTCGGAGCACGTACTACGGGTGGGCTGCGATACTTGGATATTGTTGAGCCGTATATGTCCGACCGAACTTTACGCCGGCTTGGATTCATTCGGGGAGGTCCCTCACGCCATCTTGGAGCCGGAGTCTTGCTATAGGCCTTCTGCGGGGGATAGGTACGGGGTCGATTTCTCATTTCTAGCGCGGCGACAGACGTGGTCGATATTTCCCCGTTCTTCACGGCTTATGTTGGGTGCTCTTACGAAGGCGGCGAGATCCATCCCTCTCGACGATGCTTTCTTGCGGTGGTATATCACCTACTCCCATCCTTACATCATTAACCTGGCCGAGTTGCTCGATGGTGATGTTGATGGTGGACACGCATCACGGTATGAGGCGGGTTTGGTGCCGATCGGGTATGTTATATTCTATAGTTGATTGAAATTAAGTGTTTACAAATTATATATTATATTCTAATAGTTTGACCTATGTACTAATATATGCGAGTGTTGAGCGAGATGTTCCTTGTTGATGGAGCCGTTTGTTGAACGGGACACTAGCCATCTACCTGCTGATTTTCGAGACTTATTTGACGGTTTGATGGGGTGGTATGATACATGGAAGCTGTACACGTGGTGTGGCCCCACGCCGCAACCCTCACCCATTTCCACCCCCTAGTCCATCTATGTATTTTCGACGATTTGTATTCTTATTTTCATTTCAACTATTTTTCAATGTAATGGGATTTGTATTTATATTTTCACGTAACATGGATTATTTAGTTATAGTTATGCGTATGATGTGTAGTTTGAATTTCATTGTGTTTTATACTATTACATGATTTAGTTTGAATTGCATATTAAGTAGATCATAATAATAAACAACTTTAATAGATAGGACAAATTTATAACATTAATATTTACAACTTATTTACGTGTTCCCATAATGAACATTCCATGCATTAACATTAATATTTACAACTTATTTACGTGTTCCCATAATGAACATTCCATGCATTAATCCGTGATGTGTAACGATGCTCCCATCCAATCACGGTATTGTCTCTCAAATGATACCACTGTGCGCGATTGGGGGCATCGGGAAATCGAGGCCAAGTGTAGGCGGATATAGTGCTGATGAAACGCTCCTAGGTGCGGCATAACGAACTCATAACACGGTCGATCCACATTTGTTGGTGCGATCAATGGTAGAAACGGTACAACAACCCCACAAAATACCTTCCGGCCCCACCTGTATAATACATCACGGCGCGGTTGTACAACGTAGCAATGGCATACAAATCTGCAACGGACTCTAACCAATGATCTCTATCGCAAGGACCTTGGGTGTGCATGATACGGTATCTCGCCGGTCCACGTAGTCTCGTCCTCCATAAATATCCTCATAAACGTTTCTCATAGAAATCTCGTTATAAAGGTGTTGACGTGCGTGTGGCCAACGATCTTGGCCACCATTGAAAGCGTCGGCTACACACACGAATCCGCAATTCCCATCACCTACGACGTCGTTCCATGAGACTAGAAATGGGAGGATGGCATTGGGTATGTTATCCTTGTAAGGAAAAGGTCCTGGTTGCGTTTCAATTATTTCCGCTGCAAATGTATCTGTTGCACCTGAATCTGGTATATAAATAAGAGTTAGTTAGGCACTTCACACTACAAATGGTAAATAACATAGCAAATAAATTTTCACATAAATAAAAAAGTAAATATATGTACCTCCATCTCTGGTAGATTGAGTCGTCTGAGTTGTACGAGTACGACTAGTAGACCGTGATCTATCCCGAAACTGGCGCTGCACATGTTCGAACAAGCTCGGGTCACGTCTAGTAGATGATGAGCCACGAGGTCTACCTCTCTGGTAGTAACTACATGGGGCTCCCGAACTCCCTCATCCTCTCGGGTGTAGCTGGCGACGAATAAGGTCAACTATACCTCTCCTTATTCTTTGGATCGCACTCGAAAGTTCGGCAAGTAATCCCCCGAAGGTATTCAACATCCTGATCACACTGACTAACATAATCTGTTGCATTTACACCATCTCCCATGACCAAAGTCTTGAAGAAAGGATGAATATGGTCAAGATACAAACCTCCGTATTCGTTAATAGCCAACTGTATCGCACATGCGCATGGGATAGCAAAAGTAGACAGAAGCTCACAACCACAATAATCAAACACCCCATCTCCTAAGTTGAGGCGTTTAGTGTTTTCCAACTTCAGCAAATTCAAACAGTAATGTGAGACATGACCAACCACATGAGAAAAAGGTTGTACCATATGTTGCCTACCAATTCTGCCCCTAGATTTCTCTAAGCCATCCTTGATCTTGATCATTTGGCTATCAACGAACAAATTAACACGTGACCAAAGTGTATCCAATGCACAAGTGGAAGTTTGGAGCCGGGCTTTGAGAGGCTGCATGTGCACTCTCTACTCTACACGTCGTTGTGTTCCCAAAATGAAGCACGTCATTGGTCCATGCTTTCACAAACTTGGTCTTATGGGGATTCAACCACGTTGTCTCAACATAAGTAATAACGGGTTGCTTCCACGCCCAAGCGTCCTTCAAATTTCTCAATGCAACCTCATATTCATCCTCTGTGTTTGCATTTAGCACATTCCACCAATAACCAGCACGAAAACGCTCTCCAAATGACTTGGCCCCACATATAGTGGTAACTCGTGCCTCCACATCTTTGTTAATATGCCATGTACAAAGAAGATGGGCGATATTTGGAAAAACTATACGAATGGAGCTAACTAAACCCAACTCACGATCAGTAAATATGACATTGGGGCTCACATGATTCCCAAGTACATTACGTAGGCACTCTAACACCCAACGGTAACTCTGTGCAGTCTCATCCTTCACTATGGCATAGGCGATGAGGAAGTTCATATTTGTCGGTGCCACACCAACCAACTCAATGCAAGGCATACCGTAACGATTCGTCTTATACGTTGAATCGATGCCAACTACCCAAGGATATGTACGAAATGCGTTCGTACCACCAGGATGAGACATGAATGCATGAGTAATAACTCCATCATCATCTCGTAATGACCATGACACATAGTTTTTCAAGCTAGTAAGGTGCGAAAAATTTCCAGTGAAGTCCGCTCTTCACGGCCTTCCATCTTGTAAAAATACCTTTCGTTGTATATATGCTTGATCGTTTGGTGAAGATGGGGGTATGCCTCTGTTTACGGCGACTTGAATGTTTCTTGGTGCCGTCTCGAGCATCACTCATTTGTCGAACCATTCGCCTAGCATCATCATCGAGCCCACTTGTCCGTCTCGTGGCCCTCCGCATATACTATGAATGCGTGGTTGTGAAACCCATATTGACTTTTGGGAATCCGCACACGCCATTGCTCCCCCAAAACCAAGTTAATCCTAAATGGACATCCACAATACTTTGTTGATGTATTAGGCCGTATCACCTTTCTTGGGTCTACCTTATCTCCCTTGTATCTCGTCCCCGAAAACATTTCAAATAGCAAACGCGGGGACCATTAGCATTCTTCTTATACGAGTCAATAACCAATTCAAACCCTATGGCAACTGCTATTTCATTAAGACGATCAGACGCCTCTTTAACCATATTGAATCTATCACTTATGATAAATCTATTATGATAATTAACCCCGTCTCCATCATTGCTCGAGTATGGAACCTATTAAAATACAAGTCATAATTCAGCGATAAACTGCAAAAAACAACATTGGCAATTACTTGGACATGCGCCCTAATAAGACGCCTCGTTATATATTTATTAAGCAAAAACTATATAACGCCTATATTTTCATGCAATTTTAATTTAAGGTGAGTTTAATAATTATTCTTATATGCAAAATAATATTATTTACTTGTAGTTTTCACTATTTAAATCATTTATGTCTACTATATTATAACTACTCTAATATGCTAAAAATCTTAATATAACTACTCTAATATGCTAAAAATGTAGATAAAATGCATATAATATATCATGTTCCTACTACATATGAACGTAGTCAATTCTATCATGTAAATTTTACATATATTCTACATTTCTACTTCATATGAACATAGTTAATATCACGTAAACATATTATTCGAAATGTACATGTCATTTGGCAAATGACTTTATTAACCATGCTAAAACTACATATATTACAAATTTAAACCTATAATCTTTCAATAAAAACTATATTAACCATGCTTTTACGAAAGAAAAATTTGAAACGGTGACCGGTTGGTCGGGCGCCTAATTAGGCGGTGACCATCCGGTCGGCGCCTAAATTAGGCGCCGACCATCCGGTCGGGCGCCTAAATAAGCGCCTCACCGGTGGTGAGCCGCCTAAATTAGGCGGCTGACCATTTGGTCAACCGCCTAAATTAGGCGCCTGACCACCTGGTCAACCGCCTAATTTAGGCGCCTGACCAGATGGTCAGCCGCATAATTTAGGCGCCTGACGACCTTTTAACGGCAAAAAAAGTACTTACATTGTCTGCCATGAAGCCGGAGTATGTTTTTCTTCTTGGTCACCGCCGGTCAAAGTTGGTCAACGTCGGTGTTTCGGTGGTCAAAGCCGGAAATATTGAGAGAGCATGAAAGTAAAAAAAAAAAAATTTCAATGTGGGGATGTGTGGAAATGAGGAAAGTGAGAAAGAGGAATGTGAATAAAGTAAGAGAAAGAGGAAAGTAAAAGGCAAACAAAAATACATGTATAATACTTGTACATAGGGCGTTAGTAAGCAAAAAAAATGGCGTCATTTAGCAATTCCCTTTTTTGTTGGGTGTTTGCTAACTCTGATATTTGCTTACTTGCAGCCTTCTACATCGAGTAATGTAGGTGGTGGAACTGATGATGATTGTTTCTTGGTTCTGGAATTGTCTAAAGATGATCCTTTGTATGAAAAGAAGATAGTGAGTACTATTATAGCTTTACTTTTTTCATAAGGGTTTATGGATTAGTGGATTACTTGCTGTAGTTAATTTAACCATCCAGCTGTTCAATTGTTCGGTAAGACTGGTAACATGTATGAACCGTGATGTCTTTTGAAGTGCTTGAACAGTCTGCCATAACCGTTCAATTAATTGTCGATGGTTTAGCTTGGACGGAAATCCAATATTTGACGGAATGGATTTTTGACATGGCATAGAATGGTATGTTCCTATGAATGCTAAACTATTCAAGCCAGTGACTGATATGGCTGTTTATGTATCCATCCATTCAAGTGATTATGTTTAGCTCTTATAGAGCGTTTTTGGGTCTTCAAATGAGTGAGATTTGTGTTTTTCCAGATGCAATGAATTCAAAGCACTTGGTTCTATGTATTCCACTAATGTTTGCATTAGTGTAGTTTTCTGTTTTAGGCTTACAAGATGTCTAGAGAACTGTTCTGCTGTTTGTTCATAAATAAACATGTTTTGCTGGAGTGTGCTCACTGCTAAGATTCTTTTTTTCTCTTTTATTACAGAAATTGCTCGCAGATAAGGGCTTTGGTCCAAATGACTGTGTATACTTCCATAACACTTTAATTTCTGAATCTGCAAATGTTGAGCTGGATGCCTTACTCCAGAGAGCTCGGATAATCAACTTGAATGATGTAAGTGGTTTTGAAGATATGGTACATTTTACATCTACTTTATGCAGTAGGCTGATTTGTAGTTTAGATTAGCTTGGGAAATGGTTCTCTTCATGTTATATCTAGTCTGCATTATGTACATATTGTCCGGTTGTCCCTTTAATCTATAGTATTTTTGCTACGATACAAGGTGATTAACTTATCAGAGCACTTAGAATCTGGAACTATCGTGCCAACAATTATGATAGTTGCCTCTTCCTGTTGCAGATTGAGCTTTATTTTGGTCTAATGCATGTCGATCCCGCAGAAGAATTGTACAGTTCTCGGAATGAGTTAGAGGCTCTCAATTTTATCCACTCTCTTGTTGATCTCTACAGTGAAAAAAGTAATGGAAATAATGCTTCACTGAAAGTATTACGAGATGCAATTATCAGAAGACTTTATAATTTCGGTGAAAAAAATAAATTGGAAACAAGGATTGTAAAGAAATCATGTGACAGTGAGAAGCATCTTATGGAGTGGGCTGAAAGCTGTGGTCTAAAATCTAAGCTGCAGATAGCTTGTATGTCAGAAATCGTTATAAAATCTGCTTCTTTTAACTTGTTTAAATCACCACTATGGCTATCCTTGCGAAAATTTGCTTAAGATGCTTTCTAGTATTGATGTTTACATAATGTGCACAATCTAGATGTTGAAGGAGCTGGGAGAGGAGCTCTGGCAGCAGAAGATCTTGGGGTTGGAGACGTTGCACTGGAGATTCTGATTTCTGTTATTATCTCAGAAGACCTTGTATATGACTCAGACATGGTATGCTCCATCTGGTGAAAGGTTATTATATGCATAAATTAGATTTATTAATCTGACCTGAGTGCATCAGCATCTTATGAGTTCTGTTAGGTGTAGAACTGTACACATCTTTCTTCCATATAGCAGGATACATAATGGGTTATTGTTGTGTAGACGAGGGGAAGTATTGAATTTCTCTGTACTCTTTATTAATTCAGGTTGCTTTGGAGAAGATAGATGGCATTTCCGCTGAAACTATGTTGTTGTTGTGGAGCATGAGGGAGAGACACAATGTGGATTCAAAGTACAAATCCTACTTTGATACGCTGCCTGAAAAATTTAACACGGGTTTGTCCTGCTCACTAGTGTCTTTTTGATATTGCAGCTTTCGATAGTTCGGTCCATATATAACTGGTATTGATCATCTAGCAACTCTATATACCTGTATTGTGATTTTTATATGTAGGGAAATCACCTTTTAACAGCTTGCTTATTGTGTTCTGGCTATTTTATCTTAATTTATCACCAGAACCTCAATAAACAAGCCTCTGACAATGTTGAACATGTTCTCGCTAAAATTCTGTGATTTGTTTGAAATAGGATTGAGTTTTTGGTCTGGATGCAATAATGGCTTTAGATGGGACCTTGGCTTTTGAAGAAGTATCCCAAGCTAAGGAGGTAATAGAAATGTTTATTCTGTTTATCATATATTTGTTGATTGTGGTTAAAGAAATTCTTCATAATGGGATGTATATGGAGTAAAATCCAAGCTCGTATCATAGTTATGATATATAGCTAGGGCTGTTTAGAGTACGGTCTGGGCTCTGGGCTGCTCCAAACCGCAAACAAAATCAATCTATCGCGGTTTGGGTTGGTTTGTTTGGGATTTTGACCAAACTGCACTTTGCGGTTTGGGTTTGGGTTTGGGTTTGGTTTGGATTTTTAAAAAACCAAAACCGCACCATAAACCATCTAATGTGCTGCAGATTATTAAACCCTTGTGGCAAATTATAAAGATGTCGGTTTGGTGTGCATATTTCTGAATACTATTTTTGATATGGTGTTGTCTCTTTACATTTCTACATTCTACAGGTTTTCCCACATATTTTGCATTATGGCAGAGTGGATGCTACGACAAACACTCTCAAATTCCCGTTGTCAAGACCTTGCAAGAGGGGTGAGCAATGCTACCTGAGCTATGGAAATCTGTCTAGTTCTCATCTGCTCACCTTCTATGGTTTCATACCACAACCACCAAACCCTTTTGATGTCATCCCTTTAGGTGGGTTTCATTTACTTTCTTCCTTTTGCTACAATGGGGTTAGTCAGAGTTGTTTCTTGAATTTTTTTAACATATTGCTCTCAGTTCTTTCCCTTTTTGGGATGATCTCACTTTTTTATGGAAATCATTCATTGATTATGGTTGTGCTGTAGATATTGAAGCAGCCCCAGACTGCTCTTCTGAGGATGTCTGTTTTGCATCTGACATTACACACATGGTTCGGGGTACATGGCTTTCACCCAACCAAGGCATCTTCTACTATGGATTGCCGTCACCACTATTGGAGCATTTACGGAGCGCTCGGAGTCCCGGCTTGCGGACAATGACACTGGTACATCTCGCTCCTGTATGGTTTTGATTATCAATAGCACACCTGATATGGAAACTTGAGACAAATTTTATGGTAGAAGTGTATTGTTGGAATTTGGGTGCAACTCATGCGATATACTCCCTCCGCCTTTTTTACTTGCTACATAGTAGTATACATAAATGAATGTGCCAAATACTATATACCGTAAGTTCCAAATTACTTGTTACGTTTTTTGACACGTATTCCCATATTATATCTACCACCTATCTATCCTTCTTTTTGCCACTTAATACATATTATTTCTACCTATTTTGCCCTTCCTTTTTGCCATCTACTAATGAAATAGTGGTCCATACCATCATTGCGTACATCTCCTAAAGATTTGTTTAGAAGTGAATTATAGCAAGTAATTGTAGTATGGTATAGTGCGAATTGTGCAGATCAGTAAATTGAACTAGTTGAAATCATTATTGGTTTGTATTTTGTGCTGTTCAATGCTGTCAGGATCTCACAATTGGATACTGACTTTTGGCTTGTTTATTGTATCAGCTGCAAGAAAACTTGGAAAATGAGATGGAAGTTCTGAAGGACCTTTTAGCGATTTTTGATAATATGATGGACAACCTTGGTGACTCGGAATTGGATGACCGGTAAGTTTTCAGTGAGACTGTTTAATGCACATATTTAAACATTAACATGTGAACCTAAAGCTGATGTCTTGCCTTTTGTAAGGAAAAATGAGAATTGGGATGTACAATTAGCAATAAAAGATCTGCAAAGAGATATCGTGTCTTCTATATTGACTGCCTGTCATGTTGGCCAAAATATGGTGGAACATAAGCTGGAGTAATTGCATCGCTGAGGATGTTCTTGGGTAGCTGTAACTCGATATAGAACGAGAGCCTTTACCTGCTGTTTTCTGCTAATGATGACTCGTGTATGAATGCTTGTGTTGGAGCTTTATACTTTCTCTGTATGTCTCATTTGTTTGTAATACTAGCATAAATAGCAAGATGTAATTTGTAGGTGAAAAGTCATATTAACATATGGCGATGATTAGCCGATGCAGCAATTTTGTTCTAGAACTTACTCATTTGAGGTAGAGGAGATTGATGTTACTGAAAGCACAATAGTTCTGAATATCAAGCACTTCCCTTGAAGATATCTATGGAGTATACTAGTCCAGATTCCAACACTCGAGTGTATTAAAGAAAAAGCCAAATGAAGGAGTAAACAAGGACCCTTTACATTTTTTAGAGTACCCAATGAGTTGAAATGGTGCAAGGAATCAATAGTTCAATGATTGTATTATACTTCCTATGTTTTGAATTAAATGAAACGCTCCTGTAAAAAAGTCTTACATAAAAGAGAAGCGTTTCTTAGAATGGAGGAAGTAGTTTGAGAATGCTGAATTGGTGATTCTTCAAATTGCTTAGAAAAACAAGAGAATTCATCGGAATAACTGTTATATCTTTTAAGTGAGAATTTTGTTTTATGTACAAATTAGATATAAGTTCATTGTTAAAAATCATCATGTGTTATTGTATTTGTGGGCCTTTTCCATAAAGAAATGTGACGGAAGGATACATATATATATATATATATATATATATATATATATATATATATATATATATATATATATATATATCACCTCATAGTTCATCTGCTCTAAACTATGTGTAGAAAGAAGATAAATATAATAGTGGGGACAACCGAGATAGAAATGTGCAACTGATATGATTTTGTGAACGAAATCTTCTTAGTTTCTAATAACCATAACTTAGTTAAACTCAATAAGGGTTCTAATTTACTTTTAGGGCTTCACTCACCTTAAACTTGAATTAGGAAAGGATTTGAGATTGGTTTATTAGCTTCACTCACTAACTCACACAAATCATGCTTAGTTTTGGGTTTCACCGCCTAATACTAAGGGTCTTGTGTTTAGGTTCACTCCCTAAATACAATGAAATTTAGAATTAAGTACCTCCAAAATCAATGAGGAACAATTAGGTTTGAATTCTCTAACAAAATCTTTGAATGTTATCAATGAGAAACGATTACACACAGACACATACATACATACATACATACATACATACATACACACACACACACACACACACACACACACACACACACACACACACACACACACACACACACACACACACACACACACACACACACGGCCTAAAAGAAACCTATTTGAACCAATAGTAGGAAAGACAAAAATCAGCGAACTATTCCTAATCCTACACGCCCAATAAAAAGATAAATAATAAATATAAACGTAAGCTAGACTCCTATGTGCTTAAAGCTAGTAAAACCTCTCCTAGGCAAAAAAATAAAACCTTCTAAGCAAAAAGACTTTTACTGACACTAGACTCCTAACTCTACTATAATTCAAACTCAATTAAGGATCACAATCCAAGTAGAACTTGGACTTCTAATCAAACTAGGATTAGGATTACAACTTATACTCCTGACAGAACTAGGAGTCTTGATTCTAGGATTATATTAGTCGTACTTTTACTAGAGCTAGAAAACAAGTAATAATCCTAACAGAACTAGGAGTACGTTACAACCTTCATTTCTAAGAGAGAATAAGCATCATATTTCACATCAGCAACTATTTCGGGATGCCCAAATATATCAGTATTACAATTAAGAACAGATGAAGTAGTTTATAAAGTACGTATAGTGTTTCTTTAAAGATGGAGATTAGAAATATAATTTTAGAAAAATACAATATTTCGAGATTTAGAGTTATACATAGACATATTAATTGAAAATAAAATAAACAAAAAGAATAAAATCAGCTTAAATGAGCTTCTTCGAAGAACATGCATATTCTACTTCTACTTCCTTTGTCCCAAAATAATCTAAATTTATTTGAATTTGAATTTATCAGAATGTATTTTTTTTTCTAAAATAAGTAAAAGTAAGCTTAAATAAGGTGTTAGGTGCGTTTTTAGCATCTGACTTCTCCTAGACTTTTCTGAACTAAAATTATCTAGACTTCAATGAACTTATCTTCACTTATATGAACTTATTGAAGCTTATTTATTTGGTGTTAAACTTTATCTTAACTAATCTGAATTTATATGAACATACTAAAGCTTATCTATATGATGCTAAACTTTATCTCAACTAATCTAAACTTATATGAACTTATTATAGTCTTTTATACATTGACTAGGGATGACAGTGTCTAGAAAAAAATGACCCAAAATCGATTTGGGTATAATATAAGGACATTCACATGAACGTCTTTATATTATATATATGTTCCCTTTGCCAAGTCCAATAAACACATACTAGTATATATGTTCCCTTTGTCACTTAAATTTGTAGCTAACAAACAACTGAATATTATCTAATTAAACATTAATGTCTGGTGATCATCAAATTTGTGTGTGAAAATTTTCAATGGAAATTGTGTTAGTTAAATAGCAAGTATATTAACTATTACCTAAGAATTCTCTGTAGTTAATTAGTGACCTATTTTGATTTTGGAAGCTAATTTGCAACTGAATATGAGTGGATTATCCACACACCCGCCCAGTAAATGGGTGAAAACACACAATGGGGTGCGTGACATGCGGGTGGCGGGGCGGGACGGAGATGGCTGAAACTTTTTTGACTCGCCACTCGACTCATTACCCGCTCCATCCATCTATCCATTAATATAATAATAATAATAATAATGATGATGATGATGATGATGATGATGATGATGATGATGATGATGATGATGATGATGATGATGATGATAATAATAATGATGATGATGATGATAATAATAATAATAATAATAATAATAATAATAATAATAATAATAATAATAATAATAATAATAATAATAATAATAATATGAATATATATAAGATACTAGTATATAGTACTCCATTAGCACTAATTTTCGGCATGTATTATGAATTGACAATTGATATTTAGTCGATTTGTTGGTAATTGATGGCTAAATTTTCATTTCAATTTTTTTTAAAATTGTTAAGCTTACAAGTAGCTTTCTCTAGTATCCCCCATTTCCACCTACCTCACCTGCGGTTAATGGGTGGGGCAAATATGGGTAGAATTCTTGGCGGGTGACAGATGGTGTGGATGAGAATTTGGGTCGCGGGTGAATGGGCGGGTTGAGCTTTACCCACCCCCATCACCAGATATATTGTCGCCCTAATCTAGGGGCTGCTACAACCCTTTTGTGCGGTGTAAGTCCCCTTTTTATTGTTGATATTGGTTTCTAAGTTTTTGTTTACAATAAACCTCCAACTTCTCTCTTTCGGAGAGTTGTTCTACCCATATACTACTATTGAGTTATATCTACCCATATGTTGGGTTTTATCTCTCTCCTTGTGAGAGTTTAGGGACTTCGTTTTTTTTGTTTTCTTTATAGATTGATTTGTTGATAAGAATTTGTGCGGCTTCATGAGAGATGTCAATTAGTTGTATACAATCAGCTTAATCAAAATCAACTTCTACGCAAAATAATACAACAATTTAATGGAACCCCTCATAGAAGGATGTATCAAACACCGATGTATATGACGGTTTGCAAACTTGTTAGATCTTATCAACGATCGTGGTTTTGGCATAATATAATTTTACCTATTTGATACAATTTTGATATGTATATGTTAGTTTTGATTTATTTTGTAGATGCTCCATTGAAATGATTTTTTTAAATAATATGCTTTAATGGTCATCCTTTCATAATAATCTCTAGTTCTCTACTAGGTCTCGCCTTGGCATGGGCTTAGCTCAACATTTATATATAAGAAAAAAAACACTAGATATAAAAAAATCTTAACAAAATTAGTTTATACAATATAATATAGGGAAATTTCCTCAGGTACCCCTGAGGTTTGGCTTAATTCCCAAAATACCTCCCACATTTGGGGAATTCCTCAGAAACCCCTGAGGTTTGTGATTGGGCTCAAGATACCCTTACTATGGACGGAACCTTAACGTCGTTAGGTTTTTCCTCTCTCTCTCTCCCTAATTTTCTCTCTCCTCCCATTCCCCCACCCACTGCCAAACCCCCATCCCCACTCCGGTGCCGGCGACCCTACCCCCTCCCTTCCCCATTCCCGATTCCTGATTCCCTCACCCCCGGAGTTGGCGCCGGCCAGAACAGCAGTCTAGGGTGGTTTCGGGGGTGGGTTTAAGGGTTTGGGGCGGCGTATTTGGGTGGGAAGGGGGTCGACTCACGATGGGGGACGGGGAAGGGGGGCCATTTCCGATAGGGGGAAAGGGGGATGGGGTGGTGTCGGGGTGGGGGTGGAGGTGGGGGAATCGAGAATGGGGAAAGCGAGGGATAGGGTGGGGCGTCGAGGGTGGGGGAAAGGGGTAGGGTGGGGTCGCCGACGCCAACGCCGGGGGTGCTGCTGTTCTGGCCGGTGAAAAAAGGGGGCAGGGTTGCCGGCGCCGGAGTGGGTGGTGGTCGCCGGCCGTCGGCCGCCGGGCCGGGGAGTGGGGGATGGCAATGGGTGGGGGAATGGGAGGAGAGAGAAAATTGGGGATACTATGGACGGAAAACCTAACGGCGTTAGGGTTCCGTCCGTAGTAAGGGTATCTTGAGCCCAAACACAAACCTCAGGGGTATCTGAGGAATTCCCCAAATGTGGGAGTATTGTAACACCCGCAAATTTCTCTCTTTAGGAAAACATATTTTAATATAAAACACCTTGAGAAACTTGAGAGTTTTACCGTCACGTGATAACGTTAAAGGCTTTAATACCAACTACTAACTGAACTTTAAACTAATGCAGCGGAATAACTGAAATAACTTCTATTTATTGATATAAACTTTGTTGTACAACTATAACAATGGGAATATAGTAAATTCTGCTCGCCAATATAGGGTCATCACAGGGACAAAGCCATAAAACAAAACAAACAAAACGCGTGTCAGTAAAAATACTGAGTACATGTATATGCGGAATATAAAAACACTTTATTTAATTAAACATTTGAAATATTTAATTTCGAAAAATCCTTCCTTGAATACTTGATAATTATATAACATAAAGTATTTAACTTTAATAAAAACTCCTTTTCCTTACCTAGGTACCTTTCCTAAAGTATGCACACCCCCCAAGTTTAGTATTCCTTATAACTGAGTCTATTACGAAGGGTTACTACCTTGTCCACATGACTTATACAAAAAGTACATGGGTAAACATAATAGCTACTGGTCTTGCTAATAATAACAAGCCGTTGCCTCTTTATAATTGCGATCATAAAAGATCATATATCTAATAAAAAAACCTTTGGAAATAATCCTCCTTTAAAAAGAATAATAATTCTTACAATTTAGCCATATAAAGGCATAAATAAAACCTTGCTAAAAAAATAATCTTGAAACTTCATACGACATGACTACTGATAATTAGGTAATGAGTAACCATTTTCTTAACAAAATAAACCACTCCTATTAAATAATCTATGTAGCTATGACAAGCAGCAGACATAGCATCAAGAAGAATTCATTAGTTTTGATTGATAAAATATTAACTTTAGAATTAGTGGTAAGTTGATATAACAAGACCACGTTAGTATAATGAGGCCTTAATACTACTAACAATCCTAGACGAAGCCGTAAAGTCGGCATATGAAAATCTAACATACGTGTACTTAGCATATATTACCTACTAAACATGTACAATATATATTAACATTAATATACCAATTTGATTCTAAACGTTCATGAACCTTCAACACAATATAAAATAACTCATAAAGTTCATATAAAAAACATGATTTCCGATCCAAAACAATAACCTTATAAACATGATACTACATATGCAGAATAATATTTAAAAATCTACATATACACGCACCTTAAAATTAATAACTACTAGGGAAGAAGAGAAAGGGTAGGCTAAGAGGGAGAGAGAGAGTTTAAACTTGAGAAAAGAGATGTATTTCTCAAATTTGGTGTGAAGAATATGAGGGATGGAGGCCCCTATTTATACTAGTTGGATAGGCAGAGTCGTACTAGGACTAGAAAACTAAAAGATGGATTTAAGATAAAAGATAAACAAATCTTGCTAAGATCTAAATTTTTTTTTACGATCATCCAACTAAAATTCGGAAAAGATATAAATTATCCCATAATACATAATTCTAGAAGCTAGAATAATTAAAAAGATAAACAAAAAGGAAAAGTAACCAAAAACTTTGCTAATAAGCATCTAACTCACTAACGTGAGTTGTTAAGCTAGGACGTTTCTTTTTCTTTTTTTTAATCTTTTAGAATTTCCTTAAAACATTTTTTTTAATTTTATTTTTAACAAACTACTTGGATTTTAAATTAGTAAACTTAGGCCCAAAATCCATTTGGGCTATAATTTATTTTAAATACCCAAAATCTTTTATAAAAGCCTCTTTTAAAAACCTTTTTAATAAATCAAAAGTCTTTTCAATAAATAATAGTCTTTTTAATAACTAAAGCCTTTTTTAAAAAAACTATAAATATTAACTTACTAAAAATAAGGAGTATTACAGACTATCCCCCTTAAAAGAAGTTGCGTCCTCGAAAATTGAAACAAACAAGTAAGAAATAAAGCAAGTAATTCACATATATACTATAAACTTTCTATAAAAGTAAATTGGCTTACTTAATAACTCATAAAATAAGTAAAAAATTAGGTCAAAAATAGTATTTTAAGTTAAAAGTGCGAAATTCTATCGCATTCTACCCCCCTTAAAAGGAGTTACGCCCCCGTAACTCGCTAAGACTTAAAACTTGACTTAAAATTAGTACCAACTTTGTAATACAAACAATAGAAGAATCGTTGCTGGAAATGGAATAACAAAATTACTAGATATATAATACTTTCGAAAATATCTTCTGAACTTTGAAAATTAACGTCTTTTTTCAAGGTATTAATAATAGAATCATTTGCCTTCAATAATAAAGCAACATAATAAAACAAACATTTGAATAAGTCCAAAAGGGTATAGTTTATGACAAACTGAAAAGTTTATAAATTTGATTAGGAAAATTTTCCAAATTCTTGAGACAATAAATAATTACAAATTGATAATAAAGGCAGAAATAGCAGGAAAAAGACTTGAAGCAAATACTAATTATATTATGAAAATGCTATAATATAGTGAGAACAAAAGAATTTTATAAAACCCTTCGCAAGTTTTACTCGAAAACGCCTTTATTTAATAAAAAAAGTAGACTTGCTTTCTCCTTAAAAAGCTTCAAAAACTCATGAAGAACTCACAATGACTATAAAAAAAATATAACTCATGATCCTAATTTATTACAAATCAAATCATTTCAACATTCATAAGCAACACTTGCAAGTATAATAACACAACATATACTTGAAGAAAATAGTCTTCCTTACTTAGGTCCTCAAAACTAAAACTCCTCGAAATTCATCTTACAATTTTCCTTAAAGTACCATAATCAATATTCTCTCAAAATAGACAGTAGGCAACTAGGACTTTAGATAATAAATAAACAATCTTGTCTCCAAATTGATATAATCTTCATTTCAATAAAATTAACTTCTTCACATAATGTATACTCAATGCTTAAATCCATAAGACAAAAATACGACTACTATTTCCAAAACCAATTACCTTGATTGACTAATTTCTTCCCTTTTCTCCTTTATTAAACTCTGATTTTTTTTTTCCAAAAGTATATTTCTTCCACTATTAGAGACTTAGAGTTACTTAGCTCCTTTATAATTAACATACCTAATCCTTTATAACTCGTTGTAACAAACATCAAGCAAGAGTTTAATACTACTCTCAAAAATAATATTTCTCTTGACACTTAATAATCCCCCAAAATCATCAACTTAGCTTACATTTAGAGAGTTCTAGTATCTTACTTCCACCTTTTAAAACAACAAGGATCTAGAGGAACCTACTAAAATTCAAATATGGTCTTTCGTACTTTCTTTGCTTTACTATAACAACGATAACTCCTGTAAATATATTTGCAATTCAGCATAGGGTAAAATTCCTTAATTAAATCAAACTTCAAATATGGTATCTCATATACCTATAAGGTCCTCATAATATTCCTTATTTTGTCACCTTTTTAAGGTTAAATCTATATCATAGCTAAAATAATGGTGTTGGCTATATCCATAAACATAATATATAACTTATCTAGATCATGATAATTCTTCCAAACGAGTATAAACCATTGATCTCCTAATTCTACTTTCCACAAATCATAAAACTTTCCTTCCTTACTCATGTCACTAAATATTAAAGGTCATCCAACTGAATAAAACCTCAAATGACTAATTTCACAATTCTTAGCACATAACATAAAATATTGTCTTCTTCATTCTTATTAAAAAGAACATAACTACTAAACTTCTTTCCTTCAAATAAATAAAGCAGAACAATCTTCATCCTTAATGAATCTAAAATTTGTCAACTAGGCTGACTTTGAAGTCATAGGTTCTCCTAACACTTATAAACCAATAAAATAAACATATGCATACTTTATACGTACATTTCACTTAAAACACTTTGCATGAATTAGATCACATGCATACATGTCATATAAGACGCTAAATAACTAAGTTCATCTCATAGAAAATATTCATGCCAAAAAAATAATGACGTAAGAGATAGTAATATCACAACTTGCAAGTAACTTGATAATAATATGTCATGAAAGACATTATAATAAATCAATTCTTATAATAAACAATAAACTCTTTCTTTTGCTTATGAAAAATACAAAGATTTTTCATATTAACTTGACAATAAATCACACTTCCTTGAAATATATTAAAAAAAAGAGTCATACTGTATTTCTAATATAACAATGAATAACTAAATAATTCGTATATAAAAAAAATTCAATACTTCATTAAAAAAAAAGGTTGCAGCTTTATAATTTGAAAAAAAAAAATATATAGATAAATAAGTAAAAATATGAATCACATGTTGACATAATAGTCAGTATAAAAATAAAATCTTAACTATAATTTGAAATGAATAGAAAAATATTTGAAATCTCTAAAAAATATATGTTTTTTTTTAGTTGAAATTTTTGAAGAATGCATATATATGCATATGATCAAAAAAGTTATTTATTTGAGTACACGGTTTATAGTGTATGAATAATTAGTCGAGTGAGTTCCCAGGAAAGAGAGGTGCGGCACAAACGGCCAACTTAAGTACCAAGTCTTTCCTAGCCAGAAATTTCCTCAGATTAATTTACCACACACTTATTCCGTTCTTCAAAATATAAATCAGAAAATATTTATACTTGAAAATATAAGTATTTGCATAAAAAGAAAGAAGTATTTTTTTCACATAATATAAAATGTAAAAAAAATGCAAATAGAATGCGAAACTCTATCTTATATGCCCTTCCTAGATCTACCCATACTCTCCTTGATTATTTATTTTATTTTAAAAAAGAACCTGGAAAACTGATACCACTTTGTAACACCCCCAAATTTCTCTCTTTAGGAAAACATATTTTAATATAAAACTCCTTGAGAAACTTGAGAGTTTTACCGTCACGTGATAACGTTAAAGGCTTTAATACTAATTACTAACTGAACTTTAAACTAATGCAGCGGAATAACTGAAATAACTTCTATTTATTGATATAAACTTTGTTGTACAACTATAACAATGGAAATATAGAAAATAAAATAACAACTCGTTGACTAATTATGATTCATCACTAACTCCCCCATATGAAGTATGCATCATATCAACCTGTAAATTCTGCTCGCCAAATAGGGTTATCACAGGGACAAAGCCATAAAACAAAACAAACAAAACGCGTGTCAGTAAAAATACTGAGTACATGTATATGCGGAATATAAAAACACTTTATCTAATTAAACATTTGAAATATTTAATTTCGAAAATCCTTCCTTGAATACTTGATAATTATATAACATAAAGTATTTAACTTTAATAAAAACTCATTTTCCTTGCCTAGGTACCTTTCCTAAAGTGTGCACACCCCCCAAGTTTAGTATTCTTTACTGAGTCTATTACGAGGGGTTACTACCTTGTCCACATGACTTATACAAAAAGTACATGGATAAATATAATAGCTACCGTCCTTGCTAATAATAATAGCCGTTGCCTCTTTATAATTGCGATCATAAAAGATCATATATCTAATAAAAATCCTTTGGAAATAATCCTCCTTTAAAAAGAATAATAATTCTTATAATTTAGCCATATAAAGGCATAAATAAAACCTTGCTAAAAATATATTCTTGAAACTTCATACGATATGACTACTGATAATTAGGTAATGAGTAACCATTTTCTTAACAAAATAAACTACTCCTATTAAATAACCTATGTAGCTACGACAAGCAACAGACATAGCATCAAGAAGAATTCATTAGTTTTGATTGATAAAATATTAACTTTAGAATTAGTGGTAAGTTTATATAACAAGACCACGTTAGTATAATGAGGCCTTAATACTACTAACAATCCTAGACGAAGCCGTAAAGTCGGCATATGAAAATCTAACATACGTGTACTTAGCATATATTACCCAATAAACATGTACAGTATATATTAACATTAATATACCAATTTGATTCTAAACGTTCATCAACCTTCAACACAATATAAAATAACTCATAAAGTTCATATAAAAAACATGATTTCCGATCCAAAACAATAACCTTATAAACATGATACTACGTATGCAGAATAATATTTAAAAATCTACATATACACGCACCTTGAAAATTAATAACTACTAGGGAAGAAGAGAAAGGGTAGGCTAAGAGGGAGAGAGAGTTTAAACTTGAGAAAATAGATGTATTTCTCAAATTTGGTGTGAAGAATATGAGGGATGGAGGCCCCTATTTATACTAGTTGGATATGCAGAGTCGTACTAGGACTAGAAAATTAAAAGATGGATTTAAGATAAAAGATAAACAAATCTTGCTAAGATCTAATTTTTTTTTACGATCATCCAACTAAAATTCGGAAAAGATATAAATTATCCCATAATACATAATTCTAGAAGCTAAAATAATTAAAAAGATAAACAAAAAGGAAAAGTAACCAAAAACTTTGCTAATAAGCATCTAACTCACTGACGTGAGTTGTTAAGCTGGGACTTTTTTTTTTTTGTGTGTTAATCTTTTAGAATTTCCTTAAAACATTTTTTAAATTTTATTTCTAACAAACTACTTGGATTTTAAATTAGTAAACTTAGGCCCAAAATCCATTTGGGCTAGAATTTATTTTAAATACCCAAAATCTTTTATAAAAAAAGCCTCTTTTAAAAACCTTTTTAATAAATCAAAAGTCTTTTTAATAAATTATAGCCTTTTTAATAACAAAAGCCTTTAAAAAAAAAAACTATAAATATTAACTTACTAAAAATAAGGAGTATTACAAGTATTTTGGGAATTACGCCAAAACTCAGGGGCACTTCAGGAAATTTCCCTATAATATAAGATAATAGATATTTATATATTTGAGAAAATAGGTAGATATTCATATTGGAAATTTGGAATATATATTGTCGTCCTTAAGAAATTGAGGATTGTGTGGTAAAAAGTACTCCTTGCAATAACTATCATGCTTAATTGATTCTATTTCTTAATCCCTCGTTCCTATTTGTTCTTCTAATATGAACTATGAAAGATTACTAAATCGCACGAAGTAACAAATTTGAGATTACAAAAGGATATCATGTAACTTAAGATTATTCACAAAGAAACCAAATTTGGAATTGATAATTTGATATGGGAAGACGCCTCAAACTTAATTTCATCATAATGAATAAGTTTATTAATGAATGTCATTGGTAGGCTTTTCAACAAAACAACACTTCATTTGCATTTCTATATCGATTATTATCAATATCCAATTTGAAGTTCACTATGATAAACTTTTATAAACTAAGACATTGATGAACCTTGAAGTAGGAGCACCAAATATATATATTAAATGAATGTATGACAAATGTTGCACTTGCTTTGAAATGAAGGAAATAATAATTTTTACAAATAATACCCCAATACTAATTATATGGGCTAACTCATACAAAACCGGATGTTCCCAGGGTGGACGAGGCGATTTTTTTTTTTTTTTTTGTTTCTTTGGTGGTTGTAGTTGGTGGTGTTCGTTGCCTCGGTGGTTTGCGTGGTTTCAGTGGTGGTTGTGGGGATGGAGGTGGTGGTCGTGGAAAAGAAAAGAAAAAAAAAGGGAAGGGTAAAGTTGAAAATATTTGGTGAAACCGGTGTGATTTTAAGTAATTTTGAGGCGATGTTTAAAAATGTTGTTCATTTCTCCCCAATCCTATCATTCTACCAGCAAGCAGCTCTCAACAGTGGTCACGTGCATGTGCCACCCCCATCACTCTTCTAATATAAATTCAAACTTTCCAGATTTAACCCTTTTCCAATTCTTCTCCTTTCCCTTTCGCACAGAAGAGCGATAAAAATTATCAGAGTGCGAAATCGAAGCGACGAAAACGAGAGAGAAAATTCGCAACTGAACTCTCCACAAAGAGGAGAGAGAAAGAAACAGTCGATTACGGCGGAGATGACGGTAGAGGTGATGAACAGCGGTGTCGCTGCTTCTGCAGTTTTTCAAAATGGCGGCGTTGCAAATGGCGATTTGAAGACAAACCCTAAAAAATCGAAGGACAACGAACGTCGCCGCCGACGCCGGAAACAGAAGAAGAAGAGCAAGAATTTGTCGTCGCAAGTTAAAGATGATGGTAATGAGAGTGATTCTCATGATAATGCTGATGGTGATGTTACTAATGGCGATTTTGCTCATTCTCAGGTACTTTTTATCGGCGTTGCTTTGATTTCGTTTTATTTCGGTTTAGTTTAGTTTAGTTCAGTTGTTGTTTTGGTTGCTAAATTGTTGCTGAAGATAGATTTTAGGGTTTCTAGAGTGTGTTCTTTTGCTTGGATTCGGTTAGTTGATTTTACGAATTATTGGATTGGATTAGTTATAAGAGAGTTTTGTTTGTGTTGGAGTTGTAGTTTTCGCGTGTTTGTCGTTTAGGGTTTCGGAGTCTTATCGAGCTGAAATCATTTTGGTCTTCTGGATATCCTGTGCAATTAGGAATTGGAAGTATTAGTATGAGTTGGTGAAGTATTTAAAAAGTTTGCTTGTACATTGGCTGACATTGTTGCTCGTGTTTATCCCAAAATGATAGGCTATATAATTTCGTTACTTGTGTCGTTTAGAAGACTTATTCGATCACTGTTTAACCCTAGATGACTACATGTTGGGGTGGATATTTTCGTTTCATACACCTGCTATTCGCTCCCTATACTATTTTATTTTTCATCTTACTTGGAAGATTGATTACTTGAGATTTGTGGAAGACGCAATTTTAAACTGAAATATTTGGAATCGTATGAACTTGAATGGTGGTGAACTATGCTATATTGATATGATAATAATTTCGATCAAGTAGTACGCACTATGTGATGCTAGGTGAAAGCTCATTGACTAGCTAGTTTTGTGTTTGCTAGATTTATGAGAGCTTATAACTACCTGATTGTGTACACCAATAAGGACATTGGCATGATTTATTGTTGGACATATGTTTATTTAATATAGATTTATAAGTTGAGTGTGTTGGAACCTTCTAATTATATACTTTATTTGGCTTTTGTTAGTTGTAACACTTTGACCTTTTACATTAATTAGATACTAACTTTGACCGGAATGATACGACTCATATGTAGAACAAAATTTCATATAAAAGATGTTATTGACTTAATTTACATCGATTTTCACTAATATTTAAGGTTGAAGTTGTGTGTTGGCAAGCGTGAAATATAAAGCGCTGCAACTCATACAATAGGAGTAACCGAGGAAATATATATAAAGTCCAACAAGTTCGCCAAGGAATCAACACCTAGCTCATCTTTAAATGCCAAGTGTTCCTATGTTTTTAAGGAAATTAAATATACTCCTCTCTTTTTTTTTTATTTGCTACATTGTTGGTGCGCGGTTTTCAAGACGTTATATAACCCTTAATATCTCTTATTTCATTTAAGTAAAAATTATAAAATTTGATATTATGAATCTATACATCGAGACGATTCCAACAAGACCACACATGACTATATTTTTACTTATAAAAAAATCAAAATAATCGGTCAAAGTTAGTGGTTCAATTCCCAACATAATAATGTAGCAAATAAAATAAAGCAAAGGGAGTAACATAAATGGATTATTTGATAGTACTAAGCATGAAATATAATATTGACATAATCATTTATGTAATTATAGCAAATTATAATCTTATAATAATGTTGAAATAGTTGAAAACAGTGATCATAGTTTATAAAACTGTTTCTATAATATTGATATTAAATCAATTATTGTATTATATAATAACCCCTATGAATTATTTTATCTTAAGTGCATCTTTAACAAAGAAATGTGCTCTCTCCATCTTCTATAGATTTGTCTTTATCTTGTTACAGTAGATACACACTTAATACAAATTTAAGAGAGAGCTTAAGATATTGGGTCCATTTGCTTTCTTTACTTTATATAATGAAAAGAGAAAGGGTGGGTTTAATTTAATTTAAGGGAGATCGAAAGCATGAAGAGAGAAAACATCGGTCAAGGATGATTAAATTATTATATAAGATGAATAAAGCATAGTGAATATATCTTCGCGGAATGAATCGAAATGAAAAATTGGTTCTTATTCATGGAAAAGAGGGAATAATTTTTTTATAATAGATTTTAGCCCGTGTATGGCACATGCGATAAATCTAGTGTGGTATAATTATTGAATACTCATGTGTCATTTTTTTATTTTTATTTCAAATGTACAAATATATTAGTTTGAAAATATATGAACTTAATGTGTGCAAATATTTACAAGTAGATTTACGGGTCCCTCTTCTTATTTCCCTCTATCTCTCTCCTCTCCTTATGGTCATGCCTTCCACCTACGTTTCATTTATTTTAGAACGGAGCAAGTATATGAATAGTCAAAGATGTGCATTGACAAATGTAAAAGTCAAACTAGAGACATTAATGAGGAACATAGGGAGTATTAGTTTACAACTGAAGTTGTTTTTTTTGTAAATAGATTAGTTATATATATGTCATATTCTTACTTAGTCAAATTTTATTTTAAGTATTTAGATATTATTAAATTAGATGCTTAATTGTACACTTAGTTTTAAAAAGTGCACCAAGGCTAAGGTGCACACATTTCGTAGGCGAGGTGCACCTTTGGTGCCAAAAAACTTGAAAATAAAAACGAAAAACAAATCACACATGAAAAGATATAAGAAAGATGCGGTGAACTAAAAAAAAAAAAAGAAAGAACGAAGAAGAAAGAAAGGAGAGGAGAGAAGCAAAATAAAGTAAAGAAGAAAGAGAAAACTTAACCGCGAGAAAACGGCAAAGAAATCGACCACCGGCGAGGAGACGACAAAGAAAGAAGAAGAGAAGAGAACAGACGGAGAAACAAAAGTGAAGAGGGAGAAAACTAATTGGCGACCACCGCGAGAAGACGGCAAACAGTTGGTAACCATCGGCGACCACCACCGGCGAGGTCCAACAGCGAGCAGAGTGTCGAGGTCGTGTAGAGAGGCGTTTCTAGTTCTAGGGTTTCAACCCTATGCGAAACAAAATGTTGAGCAAAAAAGTGGGAAAATATTAAAAAAGGGAGGCAGTGGCGCACACGCGCGCCTCAACACCAAAAGCGGCTTAAAGCGCAAAAGCGTCCTAAAGCGCGCGCCTCGCGTGGGAGTTAGATGCGTTTTGCTCGCTGCCTTGGCTTGCCCGGCGCCTAGGCGCCTTTTAAAACTAAGATTGTACATGTCTTACCTATTGAAATTTGAGGAATAAAATAATCCAACAACATATTCTATCATATATAGAATTAAAATCTATGTTGCTTGGACTTTTTATCCTACCTTAGTGACACGCGGACATGGGAACTTATGATTTAAACCTCCTAGAAACAGAAAATGCTCTTCCATAGGGTCTATGCGGGAATTATCAAAGATAGAGTGAAGGATTGGAGTGGTGTGACTATTTCTGGCACCAATCTAAGATGACACTAGTTTGTAAATAGGTTATAAAAAGATGATGAAGACGAAAGATAACCTTTAACGGAAAGGATAGAAATATATTGGTTGATGTTTCATGAATTTGCATAGTTTCCTAGTAAATGTGAAAGTAGATAAATTTTTGGCATGTATATTCCATGCGGGGATCAAGTTCGGTATTTCTTGTTAGAGTAGGTTATTTTTGTTGACTATAAAATTAGGTCATGGGAGAGGAATAATGGTCTATGTGGTGTGGAGAGTTACAATGTTATAGTTTGGGTGAACATGGGTTAGGGCTCAAATCAAAGGGTTCTTGGATATTTTTTTGATAGGAAAGGAAGATTATAAGAGATATTATACCAAAGGGTTCACACAACAACAATCCCCTTTCACGTCAAAAAAAAAAAAAACAAGCCACTTTAATGGACATCACAATTAGAATATTAATTAAATTTTCACCTTCTAATTTACCCGTACAATCTTGACCATGATTATCTTCGATGACGACACATCTTATAATCGGAGATCTCATATTTGGTATAGAAGAACTCTTTAACTCGAGAGTCGAGACTAAGTAAACCATCAATTGAGGGGAAGAAATAAGCCTCTCCAACGATGCAGTGATGCAAAACCTAGTAGGAAAAGTTGTTGTCACTAGGTTGCACAGAGACGGGTTCACATTCGGGTACGAGGACGGAAAACGGCGAGATTTTGAAATTTTAGGAATTGGTACGCATAGCCGTACAAGATATGTATCATATCTGTTACGGGTACGAGTGTGTGACCCAGAAGAAGTACCCGTGCTACATACTTGTTGAAGGGTTTGGGTGTAGATACAAGCACAACTTCTTCAAAACCTTGATCTTTGATGATTGGGGTTTGGTCTTAGGTTGTGATCCACAACTTGATGTTCTTTCAAGACTCTTGTGTCTTCAAGTTGTAGACATGTCAGTTTATACTTTATATAATTCTATTATTTCTATAGAACAATAGAGCTTCTCTTGTCTTATCCTTTTGGCAATTGTGGAATTTTTTGTGACATTATGCTTACTCTTCATTGGATTCTGATGGTGATTTTTGAATTTTGCTATGAGACGATGAGTTTTGAGGTTATTTTGGTTCATTTGGTTTTCTTTGGGCAATGTTTGACCGTTGTGCTCTCTGTTTAATTTCCAGGTTGTGGAACAAGTTGAAGTTAAATATGTCCCAGAGAAAGCAGCAGACTTGGATGATGCCTGGTTTATGGATTTTAAGAAGGTTTTTGAGAAGTTCTCATTTACAGAACCTGATGGCGATGAGGTATACACTTCTTAAAGGTTATAAGTATTAGGTTTGAACTTGTATCAGTGGGCCTTATTTAACTACTTCCTGTTGACTCAGGGTGATGACAAAAAGGATGAAACAGATCAAGATTTAGTGGGAAAGAAGAAAGCTGACTCGGATTCAGATGAGGAAGAACAAGATAACCAACAGAAGGAGAAAGGGATCTCAAATAAAAAAAAGAAGGTGCTGCAGTTGATCAACAGTTTCTCCTTTTTTCTTCCTTTTTTTATTTTTTTTTGCTGATGTTAAGTGTACTTTCTAGAAAATGTTGTCTTCCTCTGACTCAGTTATTTTCACATTTATTCAGATGCAAAGGAGAATGAAGATAGCTGAGCTTAAGCAGATTAGCCGAAAGCCTGACGTGGTCGAGGTAGGAATGCTAGTTGTTATTCTTGTACCCTATATCTTGTAAAAAAATGACACTTTCTAATTCAACATGCAAAATATAGCTGATTTGATAAATGTTTGATCTCATAATGTGTCACTGGAAATCGATAGAATTGGCTATGATCACCTTTGACCATACGAAGTTTTGGCCCTGGGATGTGTTATTGTGTTAACACTGAGCTTTGATAGGTTAATATGGCTGTATTGTTCTCAACCTAAATTATTCAGTTCAGTTTAGGGTAAATAAGTTCGATGTAGTTCATCTCAAATGGGATCAGTATAGATTACTTTAGCATAAACTTGTCGAAAAGAATGCACCAACAAGTTTAATTCAGCAATGTCAAGTTCAGTTGTGTTTGGTACTTTCTTAGTTCATTCCAACCTTGTACAGAATGTGCCTTAAATTGTCACTTCATCAAATCATACAAGGATGTAGACATGCAGATTATCTTTTGTCATGGTAACAGCTCTGTTATCACTTGTTGGTTAGACTGTATGTTTTTATTTAATGTGTACTTTTGTTTCATTATGTTTTGAGGCTACTATATAGTTATTATTTATGCTAATTGATGTTAATTGACAAGATTTTGCTCAATATCTGTGCAATACTTGTAATTTCTGATTTTGTTGCAAGTCATTGAACTGTTTGAGCTATATTGTTTCCATAGACATGTTGCTCTGCTCCATTAACCCTTATTTTTTTCTTTTTGAAGATCTGGGATGCAACCGCATCTGACCCGAAGTTGCTGGTGTTTCTTAAGTCATACCGAAATACTGTTCCTGTCCCAAGGCACTGGTGTCAGAAGAGGAAGTATTTGCAGGTTAGTAATTGCAGCTGATATGCCTTCTACTTGCTAAACTATGAATGCATAACCATGGGTCTATTAGTTTGCGTCATTTGGGGGAGAGGTAAAGGGATAACAGTCGATGAGGTGTTATCTTATACGTATATATGTGGTTCTTGCAGGGCAGCGGATGTGACATACATGGAGGCAAGACTGGTAGGTTTCTGCCAAAGGGGGACAATTGACTGGGTTCTCTATTAATGTGTCAGGCAGTGTGGGCTGGGATGTAGAACATGATTGATACTTGATAATATTGGTTTAAGATAATAGTAAATTTTGTTTGTCGCCATTGACATTCAGGGTTCTCTTATGTCAGTGTTAGGTCTCTATTTGGTTTCAGATGCCTCAGCACACTTGAGTATTGCTTAGGCTGAACTTGTTTGCGCCTGATGATTTGAGATCTGGCTAAGATTCTAGATTGGACTCAGAGCTTAGCATGTGAAATTCTAAATTGGACTTAGTATCAGTAAATGTTATGTGCATTTTGGATTGTGAACTTTTCTCTCATCAGTTACTGACGCATGTTTTACAGGGGAAGCGTGGTATCGAAAAGCAGCCGTTTCAGCTTCCTGATTTTATTGCTGCAACCGGTATCGAAAAGATTCGACAGGTAATCACTATTAGGGATTCTTGACACTTACTATTTCATGATTTTGGATATTGGAAATTTGAGAAAAGCAAGCACACATTTCTAGTTTTATTTTTGCCTACCTTCCATACTTCCAATGATGATTCCTTTAAAAAACCAGTGCCATAATGACATAAAAGGAAATAATAGTTCCGGGCTGTTGTCTGCTTTCTCATCAATCTAACTTCATTTATATACCATACCATTTTCTGGGGTTCTTCTCCTGGAGGTAAAAAATAGTTCAGACAGAGTCTTTGCACTGGTATAGCCTTGCCTTACACAATTAAAATGACCAGCTGTTTTGAATTGTACTATCAGTGCATTTCTACTTCTCTAATTGTTTTTTTAATGCATTGTTTAGGTACTATCTACATGTATTTTTAAGGGTTTTTGTTACATTGTGATGTTGAAATCTTAATAGATTCGCTCTTATAAGCAATTAATACATTTGGATGCAATGAGGTGTAATCTTCACCCTTTTTTTTGTCGACAGGCTTATATTGAAAAGGAGGACAGTAAGAAGTTAAAGCAGAAACAACGTGAACGCATGCAGCCAAAGATGGGAAAGATGGATATTGACTATCAGGTTTTTTTAGCTGCCTGGTGTACAGCAATTTAGTGGAGTGGCTTGAGAAAATAAGAATTATTGGTTTATAAAAATGCCATTGATTATCTTGGTGACAATTTTTGTGATTAACTTTTCTTGTTTCTCTTAGGTTCTGCATGATGCATTTTTTAAATATCAGACGAAGCCAAAGTTGACATCATATGGTGATTTGTATTATGAAGGGAAAGAATTTGAGGTATGCTATTGTGTCTCCTGGTCCTCCTCTGTATGTCCATGTATGTTTATCTGCTTCTGCTTCTACTTCTGCTTCTGCTTCTGCTTCTGCTTCTGCTTCTGCTTCTGCTTCTGCTTCTATATCATGGCTGGTCATGTACTCTTATGTCTTTATTTACATGCTCAATTGCCATTAATCTTGCCCAAAATAATGCCTATTTGACTACGTCTTGGATTCCGAGTCTGATTAGCTTTAAACAAGTGTTTTTTTTTTTTGACAACAAGAACAAACATAATAACATATATTACAGAAGTTTACCATTCCTAGCTGCAACTGCTAAAGCTTGACTAGCTTGTACTACCTGTCTATCAACCTTCCTAATCTCGCAAAATGTAAATTTGTTACAAAGCAGATGAAGAGCATAACCTATACTAGCTAACTGAAACGGGAATGTATTATTTATTATCATACATACTAGCATATTGGAGTCTGTATGGATACTGACAGAAGTGCATCCTCGGTGCCAGTCCTCCTGTAATCCCCGTAAGATCGCTATTCCTTCGCACTGAAGATCTGAAATCGCTTTGACTCGGTCATTGCCCTTGAACACCTGACCATCCTCCAATACCCCAATCCAACCAATCCCTGCCGATGGGTAGTCCTTCCTAACATCTTTCTTCCAAGCACCATCAACATTAACTGTGCATGACACTTCCTGCGATCGTCCAAACATTGCCACTACTTCCTTCCTAGGATTACTCTCCCGTCGATATTCTCCACTAGCACCCCAAAGTACTTGTCCCTCCATTCTTCCTCCTTAATAAAATTGTCTACCATACGTAGAATCTCTAATGGATTTGGGTCACAATTGCGAAACACAACGTTATTCCTATGCCTCCATAACGCCCACATAATTGCACAAAACCCTCTGACTCTAGTACTATAGTACTGTGTGGACCATCTTCCTTCCAGAACTTTTGCATGAAATTGATGATCCAAAAATTAATTGAGACATGGTTAGAAGTTCGTACCTGAATACCGAGCCATGAGGCCCACCAAATCATAGCACTTACTCGACAATCTCTGAATAAATGAGCATCATCCTCAAGCGCATCCTTACATAGATAACATCACACACATTCCTCTTCCCGAGATTGCTACTTAACGCCACTTTCCATTTCGGTCTTATATTTGTTGCCCATAACTTGTTCCACCTCTGGCCACTTTGCCAGGATTCTGAAGAGAGCAACATAGCATAAGCATCCTTGGTTGTAAGCTCTCCAAAATTAGTCCTATTTTAAACATAACAATCATCCATATCACTTTCAGGAATATGAATGGATAGAATACGATGAGCCGCATTCGTAGGAAACATTCTCCAAATTAATGAGGAATTCCAAGTTTTCCTTCACGGATTCATCAAATCCCTTACCCACTGAACCCCACTCCTTCCTTCATTAATCCCCCTTCGGAACGTAATTGGTTTACCCTGAACCCCACTATCCCGAAGAATATGTGTCAGATTCCCATTACCAATAACTCTGCTGAGACCTTTCCTGCATTGATGAATTGCAGGACACTTGCCCCTAAAACCCCAAGATACATGACCTATATGGTGCCCTTTTAACCCAACAAGCAGCGGAGTAGCCTTGTACTTTGCCTCCAGATTTCTAGATACCAGTAAATCTCCTCCTATGCAACCGGAAAGCTTGTTTTGCCAACATTGCAATATTAAAAACTCTGACGTTCCTAATTCCAAGACCACCCATTCCTTTTGGCAACTCTATTTGCTTCCTACTGTTCCAACAAATTGATGATGATCCCGAGGCATTTCTCCACAAAAATCTTGAGAAGATTACGTTAATGCTATGTGATATTCGTTTTGGAAGCAGAAAGACAGAAAGAACATGCTGGCACAGCGAAGCTAGAACAACATTGATTAGGAGAATTTTCCCGCATGAGATAATGCAAGATGTTCCCACCTACCCACCTTCTTTTGAATCTTTTCAACAATCGGCCAGAATTTGCTTGAACTGCGACCATCTGTTTCAGTGTTGTTTCCCAAATACTTACCCAACTCCTCAGCCAAAGGAGTTCCAATAACAGTTCTCATGATTTCCCTGCATCTCTGTGGCGTATTAGGACTAAACATAATTAGAGACTTCGAGAAATTGATGACTTCACCTGAAATTTGACTGAACTGTTGAATGACGTCCTTAATAACTGCACAAGCTTGTGGAGTAGCTCTGAAAAACAAAAGGGAATCATCTGCAAAAAATAAATGAGACACGGAAGGCCCATCTCTCGATATTTTAATTCCTTGAAACAAATTACAATCATGCGGGAGAAAACCTCCATAACCAAAATAAATGAGGCGAAAGCGGATCACCCTCCCTTAACCCACAATGATGGTTAAACCTCTCAGTGGCTTCGCCATTAATCAAAATAGAATACGATATAGTAGTAACACATTGCATGATCCAGTGCCTCATCTTCTGTGGGAAGTTCATACGCTGCAGCAGCTTTAAACAAGTTATTAAGTGCAGCTGAACATGAACAAGTGTGTATGCAAACATGAAACTGCTGTTCTTGAACACAAACAAGTTGAATATGAGGTGTTTCAGCTTGTCTCTTTAGTCCAAGGAGTTGTGGTTCTTTATGTAATTAGTAAACTTGCTTTGACTCAGCATCGGCCTAGCTTGTGTGCAAGTTCAAAAGTGTACTTGTTTATTTGCAGCCTCCTTGAATTTTTTTTCCTTAAAAGGATCCATATTAGTTGTTTCACTTGTCCATCAGCTTGATGATGGCCAAGTAAAGAAGAGGAGTAGAAGCAAGTTGGCTGCGGATTTATCAATGCTGAAATGTTATTTCCTCCATTTACGTTGATAGTCACCTTAGTTTTGTATTCTGACCAGGTTGCAGGTGCTGAATTTTTTGGTCTATGTTTTTTTCGGTGCCTTCTATCATCTGATATCTTTCCTCGAGCATTTGAGATTAAACAGTTCAAAACTTAGATGCATATTCAGGAAAATTGTTGCATATCTACACCAAGTTCAAAATTTAGATGCTCACTAGTTTACTTTGGACTTATGTCAAAGTGTGTCTACTAGAGAGCTATGTGATAAAATATATGTTTCTTTATATGAGGCATTAGCTGATCAGCAAGAGATATCTGTTTTATTATTTCTTGTCTTAATTCAGGTAAAACTCAGGGAGATGAAGCCCGGCACCTTGTCCAAGGACCTGAAGGAAGCACTTGGTATGCCGGAGGGTGCTCCTCCTCCGTGGCTCATTAATATGCAGGTAACTTTTGCTATCATGTCTCCTTTTTGACGTGCATCTGTTTCTTGGTTTCTTACAATCTATTTTTTCTGTCTACAGAGATATGGTCCTCCTCCATCATACCCACACCTGAAAATTCCTGGGCTAAATGCTCCAATTCCACCCGGTGCTAGTTTTGGTTATCATCCTGGAGGCTGGGGTAAACCTCCTGTTGATGAAGTAAGTGTTTTTGTTCAATTCTAAGTAAGTGGGTCGGGGTACTTGGTCGTATTCCCCTATATTTTCTCTAAATTAATGGTTGATTTCCCCTTTGTTGTGTGTGTGATAGTTTGGGCGTCCATTATATGGAGATGTATTTGGTGTTCAGCAGCAAGATGAACCAAATTATGAGGTATACTTGTAAATTTCTATGTTCATTATAATTTTTGGCCATTTTCTTACTTCGATCTTTTTCTAAAGAGGCCATAACTTTGTGTAATGGATTTAGGAAGAGCCTGTGGACAAGTCTAAGCACTGGGGAGATTTAGAAGAAGAAGAAGAAGAAGAGGAAGAAGAGGAGGAGGAAGAAGAGGAGGAACTTGAAGAGGAGGAGCTGGAGGATGGCATTCAATCTATTGATAGCCTGTCCAGGTAATTCAGCTAGTTACTGTAATTTTGGTTTTCAAAGCAGAAAACATCCGTTTAGATTAGGCTGTCATTGAGTTCTTGAGCATTGTTTCTGATATTCATGAGACTTATTTTGGCCATTCATATGGTAGAAAGTTGTAGTTGATTTTCACTTAACCCCTTACTCAGTTGGGAGAGTGAGGAAATGGAGAAGGTTCCATTTGTTATCCTTCATGTACTTGTGGTTTAAGTTATATTGTTACTGATGATGAGCTGTATCTCCTTTGCAGTACTCCTACTGGTGTTGAAACCCCTGATGTCATTGACCTTCGTAAGCAACAGAGGAAAGAACCTGAGAAACCACTTTATCAAGTAAGCTAGTGATCTGTGATTTCTACCTGATGGCTTTAATTTTCTATGGATAGTATGGCATTGACTGCTATTTTGGTGCTAATCTATTCTATTTTTTTTTTTATCTTTGTGAAGGTACTTGAAGAAAAAGAAGAGAGAATTGCTCCAGGCACATTGTTGGGAACAAGTCATACGTATGTGACTATGTCCTTATAAAAATGATCTGTAATTCTGGACACTGGAAAATTGAAGTCTAGAATTCTGTTTCATTGTTTTTTTGTTTTACTTTTTTCCAAAATGATGAAAGCTCTTTTTTTCGGTTATCAGGTATGTTGTTGGAGCTGCCACTCAGGAAAAAGCTGGTGCTAAAAGGGTAAGAAACATGCTTCTTTTTCATGAGCCTCCTACCCTCTCACCTTCAGAAATTATCCGCTCTGTTTTTTGAGTTCCTTACTCCTTAAGAGCTGATGTTAGTAGAATTTGTTACTTCGACAAAGTTTTGGTGTGTAACGTTTAATGACTTATTGATGTAAATAATTGTACTGTAATGGACCATTATGCAAATCAATGTAGTGATGTCCAGTGGCCGTGTGACCCGTAATGATAGCTTCGGTTTTTAGTGAAACGTGGAAGAAGGGTTCGCGAACTTTTGTTTACTTAATAGATTCATCATTCATGTTGTCATCTGCTTTCAGAACTCTAGAGTCTAAGGATATATGTGCTACTTTGTGGGGGGAGACTTTCAGTTCACTGATCGATGTCTAATCTGACGGTTTTCGACCTTTTGTTTACAGGTTGATCTTCTTAGGGGTCAAAAGGCAGATAAAGTGGATGTGTCTCTACAGCCAGAAGAACTGGAGGCCATGGACAACGTATTGGCTGCGAAGTAAGTTTAAACTCTTTATGATATCTTCCACCTGTTCATGCAATCATCCATTTTGGAATGCTCGAAATTTTCTAATAATCGTTGATTATCTTCTGTCTTATCTTGTAGGTATGAAGAGGCACGGGAAGAGGAGAGATTACGTAGCCAGCGTGAAGATTTCAGTGATATGGTTGCGGAGGTTTGTATCTTACTTTTGGAATCAATTCTACCAAGAGCTTCATTTTATTTTAGAATTGCTAATTCCTTTTTTTTAATGATTATTTCCCTCTACAGAACGAGAAAAAGAGGAAGCGAAAGATGCAGGAAAAGGACGGGAAATCGAAGAAGAAGGATTTCAAATTTTAGGACGTTTCAGATGTATTTTCCTTTTATTATCTGTATCAGGGTTGAAGCAGTTTCTTGCTCAGTTTGAAGTTCGTTCGGTTTGGTTCTCCTACTGATCCTTAGTAATACAGGAAGATTTTGTTCTATCTGTACAACTATTGAAGTTTTGAGGGAGGTTGATACTGTATTGAAATTAGGATGTATACCTACAATAGACCCACCTCCGTGTAAAATCTATAAAAGAGAGCAGTCTATAATTTTCTTACTTTACATTTTACCTTTCGTTTTGTTTTGGCTTTTTGTCTATGGTGTGAGTCTTTGATTTAGTTTGGTGTTTGGAAATGGACGTTTGAAGGACCTTTCTTGTTCCCTTGAAGTTGAAATGTGGGCATAGTTTCCTGTTTCCTTACATGATTCAGTCTGCAGTCTTGTCATAATATCGTGGACTGGGTCCTTTGATCTACACTGCACGGTGAGCGGTGTGGTCCAAGTTCCTGTTGCATGGTAAGGCGCAAAGAGACTGAGAACCGTGCAATGATGCTACTTGTTACATACTCTAGTAGCCATTTGAAATTTGTGAGCACAATTGCCTCCAAACGTCTAGTCACTCATTTGCAGGATTGAGTATTCTCTCAGTTTGTGATTACGAGTGAGAATTGATTGTTCATCCATCATTGACATAGGGTTGTGATCACGACAAGACTAAAAAATTGAATGGAGATGATATAGGTCGGCAAAGGACAATCTCTGGAAGAAAGATTACTGTACATGTACCAGTTTGTCTGTCTTGCTACTCTGCGTTATTAGTCCCTGTTTCTAATAGAGACCATTGGTTCTATAATGTGGAATATGTAATATTAAGAGTCCAAATTCATTACATTATAGCGACACTGAACCCTCCGAACTACCAAAAAAGAAACTCGACTTCAAATTTATCGAAGATATGCTGAATACAACTTTATTTGGTGTAATAGAGAGCCACAAAAGCGGTGATGGTAGTCAAGACTTAATCCTAGGTCTTGTGTATTATCCCCAAGTCCTTATGGCTTAAAACCTAAGTCAGGTTATGGCCATCCAATGTGTTTAGTGGTCTAAAGTTTAAGGCGAGCACTGTTATGTTTTATGTACATAAAATAGAATCCATTCAGTTTTTGATGAAGGCAACTAACGATTTCTTGAGTAATGTGAAGAAGCAAGTTGTATTTGAAAGAGGTTTTACAACGCATGTTGTCCTATTACAACATTGTCTTTGACTATCAAGAAGTTCAAGGAGCACCATAGGATGTTTACTTAATAACTCATAAAAGAAATAAAAACTGTGAGGAAAATTGAAATTGCGTCGTCTACCTCAGGGTCAAGTGTCAAATCTACATTCAGTCCAAAGTAATTTTGTTTAAGTAATTCCACTACATTAAAACTGCAAATAAGTCGTACCGTAATACCGTTATTCGTAATTTGCTGATATAATTATTTATTGATATTTCTCTAGACTAGAAAAAAGATAAAACGTGACAAATTTCAAAGACTTTCTAGGAGTCTTAAATACACATTGGTAATTAATGAGAAATAATTTTAGAAAATCTGCTTTGGTTATATTCTGATAGCTTTTACGAAGACGACATTTGGAAACCAAAAAAACCAACCAAAAAAAAGTTCACATCTAAGCCACCTCCATTTTGAATAAATTGTTGAAATGTGGCTCGCCTTCTTGCATTTCCGAATCTCTTTGTTCGGGGGTCATTGAATTTCTCGTCGCCTTTTATTTTCCATCCATCTAGTCCTACGTTCTTGAGTAATTGCACTAAGTCGTCCATTATAAATCTATATCGTATTAGATGTAATATTCTTAGTGTAGTCTTTAAGTCATATGCAGCGAGCGGTGTAAATTTTAGAACTTGTTAGTTCATAATCAATGTCATAGAATCATGATCTCAAATTCCAAATAGAGTAGCTTGTAAGTAAATTTTTAGTTTTGTAAAGTTTCCCATTTGAGTGATCTCCATTACGTAAATTATGCAATTTTATGATTTTAGTGGCTTGTGATGATTGTATAATTTTATTTCCGGATTTTGTTTGAACCCGCTTGGTTTTGAAATTAATTTTGTAATTTAGAAAGGAAGGGGTAAAATAAGCTTCATCCAGGACACCATCCCCCTTCCCTTATATAATAGATTAGTTCTCCTTGTCTTTTGGAAATGGTTTATATCTAGCCTTTGGGGTTACATAACTTTATTGTACACCAAATACACACAAATCACAAGGAGTACTAGTTGTTATTAATCATAGTTCTATTCTCCAACTCTCCATAACGAGAAATTGCTCAGTTTCAGAATCACAATTCATCCCCTTCTTAGTTCTTATAGTTCATTGCCTTACATCTATTGATATAAAATTGTGTATCTAGAAGGCTTATAAGTCACGTTGGCTAATTATTCTCATATAGCATCCACTAATATATCTTTACATGTATCAAACTCTGATGCTAAAGTAAAAAAGAAAATAGGATGCTATATTTTTAGGTGGAATTTTATACTTCCACTGTTTTGGAATAAGTGCAATACTTACTATTTTCAAAGTTTCAAAATAAATATAACATTGTTTCATTTGGCATTGAGTTCTTCTATATCTTTTCATCACATGAGTCTGATTTTTTATTTTTCTGTTGCATTATCTTGGTTCTTGTGCGTCCCCTGTGTTCAAAGCGTCTATAGTGCTCTCTAGTCCCTGATGCTGCCTCTTATATTATTTGTACATTTTATATTTTGCTCATTTGAACAAAATATGTGACAAATGTGCAAATAGAAAAAGTGATTAAGAGCATATAATTTTAAGTAATCTTGAAAGCACCTATAAAATTACACCCTATATTACATTTATTTTGGAATGAAAAAAGTATTATTTTCTAAAAGATTATAATATCTAAACATATTAATGTTATAACGAAGAAAAAGGAGATGACATCACTGAGATTTAAAAGCTGTATAGTACTATATTATGGTTGATTTGCTTTATTTTGGTCGGCAAGAAGCCACACAAGCTAGTGTACTATAAATCCATAATGGTGATCAAATTCAGCCTCGCATAGTCTTTGCCAAAAACTTATTTTGTCAAGTAGTTGACGTACATACCATTATAGCAAGGACTTAGGAGCATATGACTTAAAGTCTTAAAAAATACTAGATTTTGCAGAAACTAACAAAATTAAAGAGCATTAAGAAACATATGGAAGGTCCAAAAAATCCTGAAAAATGTCAAAAAAAAAAAAAAAAAGATGTAGCCAATGTTATGATGACATGGTTGAATAAGATAAAATAATTCTAGAGAACTGTAAGATAGGCGCATAGAATAGAACCCACGTACACGACACAGCTATAAGCTGTTGCAACTAGTAGTAGTCAGTAGATAGGTTTTGGCAGAATTCAGGTGGAATTCCTCACATGCATGCACTATTTTCTGCATGAATAAAAAGCCAAAAATCTTCATTTTCCCGAAAGTTTAGTTGTAAGTTTTAGCCTTTAGGAAGGTGCAAATTGTCCCTTTAATTTTGTCCACATTTTTGGAATTACTGGTTACTAAGGTACTTATCCATTAAGAAACCATACAAAGTGGGAATGAATGGATACACTTTTTTTAGTCCACTGTATCATAAGGTACAACTGTAAAAGACTAAAAGTTATATGAGTACTCTTTGCACAACCAAGAAAGAGAAGAAAAAGTTACTGAGATGCATGAGAAACTCTCCAACATCTGTGAGGTACTTTTTTTTTTTTTTTTTTTTCTTTCTCACTTGAAATTTTGACACTATTCATATATAGAGAGAATCTTCTCAATCTTTTACAATTTATAAGAAAAAATATAATCATGTGGGGTCTTGTTTGTTTCATCTCAATTAGTACTTTATTAATATTCAATCGTTATAACTTTTACAAATATATAATAAAAGATATTTAAGTTCAAAGAGGCATATTGAGAGACGCACACAGAAAAGTGAGAAGGATATAAAAAAACAAAGGGAGTACATTACATTTCATTTTAGCTGACTTAAATGGTTATAATTTAGCTATGATCATTGAAGAATCATTTCGAAAAAATAATATTTTCTCGGTTGATATATAAAAATCGTGGAACAGAAAAAAAATCAAAAGTGGAAGAATGTCAAGTTGGACATACCTTCTTTCGTTTCTTTTAATTTATACTCATTTAGTTTCTTGAGTGACCAAACTTATAAAACTTTGACTTATATCTTCAAATTTTTATATAATAAAAATATCATAATGTAGATTTTTATAAGATTCATTTTGATGTATATATAAACATTGACAATATTTATAATACTCCCTCCGTTTCATAATATAGTGCTCACGTTCCTTTTTTGGTGCCCCAAAATATTGTGCCTATTTTCTTTTTTATCAATTTGTTTAGACTAAATTGTCCTTAAGTTCTACACAAACTTTCCAAAATACCCCTACTTTTCTCTCAAAACATGTGACCCCATTTATTATTTTACACCATTCCAAGTAACATTTATTACCTTTTGATTTTGTTTAAAGGAAAAAGAAAATAAAGAACTAGTTTCAATACAAAAGTATCAAAAAAACACTTCATTAAATACATTTTTTAGGAAGTCTTACTACTCATTTCATTTTCCTTAATTCGCGTGAAAAGTGAGAAGTGAACACTATATTATGGGACGGAGGGAGTATGTAATTATAAATATTAACGATTAAATCTTTCATTGGAGACCGTGTAAAATATAAACTCAGGAGACTTCAATATTCACAATTAAACATTATAAATTTTATATAATTTAAATAAGCCACCAACCCACTTGGTAAAGACTATGAGTATGACATGCATATATGGATATTCACACAATTGTGAGGCCATGAGCTATGTGCACACCTTTCTAGCAAATCATACGTGGTGGGGGTAAAAAAAAATCCTCACTTGTCGCATCAATGATCAATATTGCTAAATTATATTGCGTTTATAAGAGATTTTGTTGTCCTGCTAAATCACATCAAGCCATTAGGAATTAAGCATTTAAGCTTAAACCACTAATAAGAATACATTTAAATGATTGACCATTAAGCATTAAAAACTTTACATTATAAGTGGAAGCTATCCTAACTAAACTTGGGGACCAAGGGAAAAAGTCCTTAATTATGCTATATATTTATTTCTATTTTATATTGCCTAATGTTCATAAGAAAACAAAGAACAAGTGTTTGCCAAATCTGTACTTTGGTTCACTATCACTTAAGTATGCCAGAAAAATGATGTCGTTTTTACATGTACACTTTTCGTTTCATACCTTACTTCTTTGGCACTCTCTTATAAAGCCACACGGATAAAACCTTAATTGCATAGACAATTGAAAATTACTATTATTAGTGATTATGTGTGGATTATTTATGGACCCACCATTGTCCGTACAAATAAATAAGTTAGGACAGGAGTCATTTTCTAATGCCATAATATATGTGTCAAATTAAGTTACGTGCATCTATTCAAGAAACTAGTGGAGAAGGTTAACATCAAGTGATGGTGATTTTACCATTTTTAATTGATAACAAGCTCAAAGTTGTTTGTCCAAAATTACTAATGGAATAACATGTACTTAGGGCTGAGGCTTTTCATGCCTACGTGGGAGGTTGTTGTCAAGCTCAACATCAATAGCAAAAGGTTAATAATTATATTTTGAGTAATAACAAAATCATATTGATTTTTGGGGGTCAAAATTTTATGTATTAGGCTACTATAATGAGTAATTGCCTTTCAGAATGACAAAATCTTGGTTTGTTAAAATCTTGGTTTGTTCCAATAAGTATTGGTAACTTGGTATCTTCTTCGATTCTAGTCCATTTTGAGTTTAACAAAGTCTTAGGTGTAACCGTTACACAATAATTTATTATGTAACAAGATATTCACACGTGTGAAACGTAAATGTTGTTTGCTGATAGAGTATAAAACTATTCCTGGGACTCCAACCATCAGCTTAAACTTTTGGTTGAGTTAGTCCTTTGACATGGTACCAGAGCCAACATGACATATAGGTCACGAGGTTCAAATCTCATCCACCCCTCCTTTCTAAATGGAATATTTAGCGCTAGGTATGAGGGAGGCCTGTACTGCATCTACACTTCAAGCTCAATGGGCTCTCGCGTGAGTGGATTTGATAGAGTATAAAACTATTCATAGGACTCCAACCATCAGGTTAACCTTTTGATTGAGTTGGTCCTTTAACATTTACATTGATCCACATCCACCATACTATTTTACCACCACCACGAACAAACTCTCTTAGTACTTTCTCTCTCCTCCTCCCCGCAGCTCAACCTCTCGTAGTTCACCAAAATACAATTGTTCCCCACACTCTTATAGTTTAAAAGCTCATCAATCCAAACGACTTGATCCTCTTATCATTTTTTTAATAGGTGTTCAAAATACATATAATCACAATAAAACAAACAATTTGTGAAAATAACATGGTCCATCCATAAAAGGGACCAATATATGCACGATTGTAATGCAAATTAAATGATATACCCTACATAATAATACATCTTAGTATGCAACTAAATTATATCAGAATATAAAATTATTATTTAACTTTAAAAAAACTAAAAGCCAATAAAAAGACAAAAAGCTAGCTAATTACCAAACAAAACTAAATTACAAGGGAGTTACTTCTATTAGATTTTATAGGTTATGAAGAATAATACTCCATCTTCATGTGCGTGCACATGAATGTGTGTGGGTGTTCAAAAATTTCTTTTAGTTGTCTTTTCTTATTAGGAAAGATAATTGATCCGAAGACTAACTCATGCTAGGCTACCAACTTACAGGGTATACCATTTCTGAGACTGGGTACAAGGCTAAACAGTCTCATAAGACAACATGCCTAAAGGCTCACTACCACCACAAGTGAATTCTCCAATAGTCCAACATATTGTTGGGATAACGATTCGAACCTTGAACAATGCCCTGAAATTTGAAGTGTACTCCACTGAGCTACCACCTCTCCCTTATTTTTTGAGTGTTTTGTTTTAATATAATCTGTCTTTGTGATTATGTATTCAGTCTATCTCTCGTGTGCGTGTTGACGTGTAGTGAGTTTCAATCTCACTCTCTCTTTGTATGTGTAATCATGTACGGTAAAAAACTTATATGGACTTGGTCCACACTAAATTAGTGTTGACCTAATGCTAATTCATGTGATTTATGAAAAAAATGTCATTATATACAAAAAAATAGATATAAAAGATGAGTAGATATAGATTGTGAAGTTTGACTATGTGAAAAAAAAGTTACTATGTCACAAAGTGAAAATTTCATCATGATAAACTAATGTGAGAAAGAATGACTATATTATAAAAAACAGTCACTATGGTAGATATTAACTGTATAATATAACTTATGATTTTAAAAAGGTTACTATATGAAAAAAGGATCACTATGATAGATAAGTGGATTTGGTCCACAATAATATTATTGTGGACCAGGTCCACGCAAGACTAACTCTCATGTACGTGCATGTTTCAGTATATCTCTGTGTTAGCTAATTACGGGCCATATTAGAATGCAAAATGTCATTATGCAAGTATGCAACTGCACATGCATCGGAAGTTCTACTTAATTAATCACCTACGAGGCTACAATAATTTTATCTAGGTAAGTAATTTTCTCTATTATTTTGTGGGAAGTCGAACTTTTTTATTAGTGTAACTTTCTAAATGAATAGGTATGATTCCACACAGGAAGATCATTATAGTTATAATTTGAAATGAATATAACAGAATAATTATTCCTTTTTTGAAATGTGTAGCAAAACTTACAGTCATCGTATATATATGAGGTAACACTGTATTTTAGGCCCTTTTTTCGAATAACCCTCACGTCTGCAGTACTTTGTCTTAAGTAAACCCAACTTGTAACACGTAATTAAACTTAACGATTTTGGAGACCACGTTATGGAGGTAAATAGTTATATAACTACCCATCACAAGTCCACAACCCTCTTTTCCTTTTGATAAATCCATCTGCATATTGGAGTTTTTTCTTCTTTAACTTTTTTCTATAAAAAATTTATACATACAATACATGGTTATAGCACTTTCATTTTAAAAACGTAGTTTGGCAATAGATTTCTAAAATGTTGATAAGTAGCAACATAATTTTGTATTTTGGTTGCCTATATTTTTTTCATCAAATGAGGGCAAAAACATTTTGATTTGTTTCTATTGGAAACTAATTGTCTCGGTATTTGTTGCTAGATGACATCAAATTTTGCAATTTGTTGCCATGTTATTGCAACGAATACTTGTTTTATTGGCATTGGAAACTAGTCATATTAATATTTGTTTCTATATAACATTGTTTTCGATTGATTGCAATTTCGGCTACCTCGTGGCAGGGTGTAAACTAGATTGTAAAAAAAAAAAAATACTAAAAGTTACCTGCATGGTTTTTTGAATATGTTTTTATCGATATTATTGTAGGATTTAATGTTTAAAACGTCACTTGCAAAAGTGAAAACAATAATAAGTTGGATATGGAAAAGTAAACAAATTTTTGTAAATAATAAATTCATAGATATGATAAATAATCAATATGATTAAATTGTGTTCGTGTAGCATTTTATTCTCCCAAAGAAATTATTTTGTAGCTAGGAGAATATTTTTACATCTAAAATAATAGTTCAACAACTTTACTATATCGTGCGTAGATCTAATTCTGAAGTAGTAGATATTATAGTTTCTATTAGACACTCTGGTAGTCTCGTGTACTTACACTCAAGGTTATTTTTTGGTGCATTTGAAACTCTCTCAAGTGATCAATGAGGAAAAAAGGTTATAAATGTAGCTAACTGGTATATAATGCACACAATGTGCATTTGAAACTCTCTATAAATCATAGCATAAAATGACAACAGAGAACTAATCTAGGCCCATAAATCATATATATGTATGTGTATGCGTACACGTGGGTGTAATGTTTAGGTGGCGTTTTCTGAAATTTGAAATAAAACTTGACCTAAATAAATAAATTAAACCTGAAGTATGTAATAAAAGAGAACCTTTACATCAATTCTATAACCATTTATTTATTTTTTTTTTTTTTTTTTTTGACAATGGTGGAAACCCAAAGGCAAGTTAGGTAATATCATAGGTGAATTGTAAACAAGTTTGAACACATTTCTTAGCCAAAACATGGGTTGCGTGCACTTGTTGACGATTCACCTTCAAGAGAAAACAATAATCCATATTGCTAGCTAAAGTAATTATACGATCGATGGTCCATATGATGAAGATAGAAGCAGAGTGTGGAGCCTGCAAAGAGTAAACAAGGTTAGTACAATCTGTATGGATAGTGGCATTCCTGATATGTTGCGAAGTAGCCCAAAGGAGAGATTTGAGACACGCTTGGGCTTCTGCATGTAGAGCTGAAGTAGCAGTACCATAATCCCCTCCCCCCTTGTAGAGTAGTAGTAGGTAAAGTATCAAGAAGCCAAGCAAAACCTGCTACTGTTGATTGAGTATTCCATGCAGCATCAATAATTATTTTATAGCAAGGAGCTCCCTCTTTCCTAATGCCTAGGTGAATTCCTAGAAACCCTGGTGGAAACTGTTGGTCATTTTCAGGTGGGTGAAGAAATCTCAAGTTGAAAGTGAACGCAAACTGTTGCAGACGTTCATCATTATCCGCAAAGGAGTTAACAAGAGAGATAACAATGGCATGGTTTGGAGCAGTGGATTGGAAAATTCTATCATTCCTATGCAACCAAAGACTCCAAAGAGTCCAAATGAATTTCTTTAGCCGTAGACTAGACTGGCCATCCTCGCTATAAAACAACAGGATATTAATAATGATCCAATCTGAGCATGATTCAGGATCATTATGTTGAGGTTGAAGAGTGAAGTTGAAGTGGTGCCAAACATCCATGGCCAACGGGCAATTGATAAAAAGATGGTAGCTTGATTCCGGAGTGCTTCGGCAAACATCACAGACATGATCAAGTTGGATACCTCTTTTTAGTAATTGCTCTTTAGTGGGTATTCTATCATAAAGCAGCTTCCAGAGAAAAAACTTCCACATTTGGAATAACAGGTAAATGCCAAAGAATTTTAAAAATTCTCAACTGAGTAACAGTAAACAAAGAAGACGAAGAGGCAGCTTCATGTTGAAGGAAAGCATAAGCAGACTTAGTAGAGAATGTACCAGATTTATTATTTGTCCACACCATATAGTCATCTTCATCATGAGCAGGAAGTTCCATAGCTAAAATTTGTTTTGAATCATCATGAGAAAAGAACTTTCGAACCAGGTCAGCCTTCCAAATATGGTTATTAACATCAATGAAATCCGATACTTTGGAATTTTGAATATTATGAAGGGTAATGTTAGCTGTAGCTTGAGGAATTTTACCTCGAACCCATTCAGAAGAGAAGGACTTAACGTGGCTGCCATTACCTATTTTCCAAGAACAACCTTTAAACAACATTTCCTCAGCTGTTTGCAAACCCCTAAAACCCCAAGAATGACAGCTCCCAACTCTTGTAATCACCTTTCCTATATTTAGAGCACGGGGCTTGAAACTTGTATATATTTTAGAGAGTAAAGAGTTTGGATTAGTATACACACTCCAAACTTTTTTCATAAGAAAAACCTGATTTAGTAGACTTATAGATCGATCGAATACCTAAACCTCCCATTCCTTTAGGAAGATGGATAATATCCTTGTTCACCCAATGGATGCTTTTTTTTTATCTTTATTAGCCCACAAAAAAGAAGTAAGCATGGAGTCAATGCGATTAGCAACACTAGAATGGATTTTAAAGGAAGCTAAAATATGAATAATCATAGCAACAAGAACGGTATTTATGAGAACAATTTTTGTGGAATTTGAAAGGCATAGAGAATTCCAATCTAAAAGCTTTTTTTGAATAGAATCAACCAAACCATTAAAATGTATAGTCTTGGGACCTTGAATATCAATAGGCACACCAAGATGAACTCATATAGAAGAACTATGATCCATCTTAAGAATACTTTTATAATTCGTGATGGCAGAAAGGGGTGTATTTGGAGAAAATTTAACAAAGGATTTTGCAAGGTTAATTTGAGAGCCAGAAATAAGACAGAACCTATGGGCGACCTCCATAATGTTTTGACAATAAACAGGCGAAGTTTTGAAGAAAAGAAGGGCATCATCTGCAAAGAAAAGGTGTGAGATGGGCATACTTCTTCTATTTACACTAATTCCTTTAATAGTGTTTAGATCTTCAGCTAATAATAACATTCTTGAAAAAATATCCATACACATTATAAAAATATAGGGAGAAATTGGATCACCTTGACGCAGACCACACTGAGGATTTATTGAATCCGAAACATTACCATTAACCAGCACTTTAAAAGAAACTGTTGTGATGCATTGGTGAATCCATTGAAGCCAACAAGACGGAAAACCATAACCTTTGAAGACGTTAAGCACAAAATCCCAATAGATCCTATCATAAGCTTTACTAAGATCAATCTTGATGGGGGCATAAGTTGAGGTATCTGACCTTTTCTTATTTATAAAGTGAAGCAGTTCATGAGACAACAGAACATTATCCGTCATGTTCCTATATGGAACAAAAGCATGTTGAAACTGCGTAACTAGTAACGGGAGAATTAACCTTAATCTGGCAGTTAAACATTTAGAGACACACTTGTAAATATTGTTACATAAGCTTATTGCCTTATTCCCTAAAAAGTAGGTAAAATACAACCTAGTCAAGTGGTACAATGAGTAGCTTCAATAATTTTCTGTCTATCTCATTAGAAAAATATACATTCTATGTACTAGAGGATGATCATCACATTATTTTACCATAATATATCCACTGACTAGCTGGCCTATTAGTTGAGATTTAGATCAATATCATTGTTATGCAATGTAATTATGTTTTTTTTAAAGGAACGTAATTATGTTTTATTTGGTAGTATATATAATAAGCTAAGCTACATAATGTAATGATATATGTAGGCGAAATTCAAACCAAAATCTTGAGTTTCACCTCCAAAGCCTTAATCAACTATACATTAAGCCATGTAATTATTGATGAATGTTAATTATCTTAGGAACTTCATAGCTAGCTAGATTGGTGGGGCTGTGCCATCATAGTCAGCAAGAGGAACTTAATCACATTACAAGCTAAACTGATTCTTTAAGTAGCAAAATCAAGTACTCAGCAAGTATGTACATTCTATAATGTGCATGACATACCTTATTATATTATATAGCTAAATTCATGCTCCAAGTTGAGTCAATAATAAGTTGGTAGTTGGTACGGTGGTCCAAGAAATAGTGAGGCCACACACTTAATTAGTCAAAAATTCCACGTGCATGGAGGATCTCTGTCTTCAGTTTTAATTTCATAGTGTGATAATACACCATAGGACATATGTTATAAATTACAATTTATATTTTATTCTTCTTTATTATCTTGAATCTAGAAATACAATGGAATTAGGTAAAAAAACATAAAATTCTAAAGACAAAATCCTAATCCATTAAAAAATATATGTAATTATTAATGTAGATACACAATGAAATTTGGTAATCTTTTCTAAAAATATAAACCTAATTTGATCTGTTAAAAAACAGTCTTCATAATATGTAGTAATAGATTTATGGCCGGGAAAATGACCAAGGGAAGTAATATATATCTAGTCAACGTTTTAATTAAGTGTTCTATACGAGTCCACTCATGGTACACCCGGGTGTACCATGAGCATGGTACACCCAGAGGCTTTTTGTAATTAATTAAAACTTCAGGTGCTCATTTGACACTAAATTTGCTCATTTAGGCATTTTGCTCATTTGCTCATTTTGCTCATTTTGTAATAAAAGTGTTTGCTCATTTTCTTAAATGAGTAAAAATGTTTGCTCATTTGCTCGTTTTACGCATTTGCTTATTTGCTCATTTCACTCATTTGCTCATTTTGCTCATTTGGAGAAAATAGTCTTGGGTGTACCATGAACATGGTACACCCAGGTGTACTATAAATAAACTCGTTCTATACATGTGCATGTAATTATATACTAGTATACCTCCTCTGTTATTTTATTATTGCAACATTTCCCTTATTTGAAAGTTTAATATTAATTGCAACATTTTTAAATTTGACTATGTTTTCTCTCTATCTCTCTCCTTATCACATGAGTCCCTTTTTTCATCACTCTCTATCTCTCTCATCTTCTTAAAACATGTGCAACTAACCCTACATGTTGCAATTATTAAAAAACGGAGGAAGTATAAATCATTGTAAGACGTTCTTATATGAGACTTATAAGTTATAATGTAGTATATACTATAATTTTTAATATTCTTATTTTATTTTATTTTACATCTATTCGGTACTAGGTATATATGGCCATATGGGCATATGGTTGCTTGCTTCTGTAGTTACAAGAGGGGCCATTTAGTGCTAGCACGCGCATAATAATTTTTTATTGGATAATTAAAAGATAAGAGTAAGTATTAATCTTGGATTTTGATTAGTCCTGTTCAACAATGGAGGATGGTTTCTCAGTGGACAGATTAGTCCACTAATTTATGTTGGAATAAGTTATTAGAAGAATATATAGTGAATGATGATGGCATATTATTACTTATATAATATAACTTGAAAATTTGGGTAAGCTAAGTCGTCGTTGTCTAAGTTGTCGGACATAATATTATTCTCTGATTGATCTTCAGAAAGAGCCGCTCTACCTAACAAACAAACCGACCAAGATTTCCTTAATCCTGATTTGTGGACTAGACCATATAATAATAGGGGATTTTCGATTTATATCCCTTAATTTATCAAATCTAACTTATTATGCGACAAATTACTCAATAGTTGATGCGAGTTAAGCATATTAGATAATTATGTAATGTTTACTGAACTTGTTTGGTTGGAGTCGATTTTTCAATTCTTACAATTTGATATCATTATTAGAATATTCTTCCTCCGTTTTTTTAAGGATATAACATTTACATAGTACACTACACGCTATCAAATGGACTTCTTTTTTTTTTTTTTTTTGGTAAGGAGACACACACTAGGATTGGCCCCTATGATAGGACCAACCTACAACATCCTTTCGGATGATGGTAGAAAACACTGAATCAGAAGAAGAAAACCAATAGAAAAGTGAAGGAGCATCATGACCCTATGAGCCATAAAAACTGCCGCTTGATTAGCTTCCCGAAAGCAATGATTAATAGACACCTCTTGAAACTTCTTCAGCTCCTCCGAAGTATCCACAATCAAATAATTAATTTCCCAAAAAATCTTCCAATTCAACACCGCCGAATCGAATTAATAACAATCAAGTTATCCCATTCAACAACCAGAGAATTAATGTTAAGAAACCGAGCAGCCCTAACACCTTCCCGAAGCCCCCAAGCCTCCGCCTTAAGAATGGAGCAATCTGAAGAAAGCACCATCGCCCCCGCAAAACACAACTCGCCTAAATGATTTTGGATAGTGAAACCAAACGACGCTTGACCATTCTCCAACTTGGAACCATCAAAATTAAGCTTAAACCAAAGATTCGACCGAGGAGACCAAGCAATATTACCAGAACACACTCGAGAATGCGAACCCCGAGAAGAAGAAGCATCACACACATCTTCACTAACACGAGAACACTCCCAATCTTTAACAAACTTTGAGATTGAAAAAGCTAGCCCAACAGGAGAGGAGACATCCTCTTGAAAAATGACTTTATTACGCCGGAACCACACAAACCACGACATAGAACAAAGATGAAGAAGATCTTCTGAAGAGCACACAGATCTAATATGGTTTAAATTCTCAACAACATTATCTGAAAATGGCCCTACAGGAAGCAAAGACCAACCAAACAAATCATGGAGAACATGAACTATGCATCTTGAGTAAAAGGACAATAAAAAGAAGATGATTCACATCTTCCGAGTGAAAATTACAAAAACAACATTCCTGAGGAAGGAACACATGGCTTTGTTGAAGCCTAATCTTAGTAGGCAACCCATCCATACAAATTGTCCAGAGAAAATTTTTAATTTTAGGAGGGACAGGAAGCTTCCAAAGCCAAATAAAAGTCTTAGGAGGCGGGGGGTCAATAGCTAAACCTTGCACCAATAAAGCACCAGATTTAACAGAATACTATCCATCAGGAGTAAGCCCCCAAACAAGAGACATAATCTGGATGAGACGGAAGGAAAATACCAAGAATGGCTTGACAAACAGCATCAGAGACTAAAGTCGCCAATAAAACCTTATCCCATTGTCTAAATTCATTAATAACCCGACACACCTTAATATGTTCCATACCAACCACCGGGGAGCAAAACAGACGAATTGGATACGGAAACACCCAATTATCATCCCATAATGAAATCTTACTTCCTGAGTTAACAATCCAACAGAGACCTTTCTTAAAAACATCTCTAACAGACATTAATTTTTCCCATTGCCGTGAACAATTACTAGAAGGAATATACTCAAAAATAGAACGACCTTTGAGATAATTTTTAGAAATGAGCTCAAACCAAAGATTAGTAGGAGTCTTAACAATTTTCCATAACAATTTCATTTGTAAAGCTACATTATTAACATTAGATTTATGAAACCCTAAGCCACCATATTTTTAAGGAATGCATATTCTAGCCCAACCAATCAGGTTAGACGAATCAACTTCTGAACTTTTATTCCAAAAGAAATTCCTATAATTTTTATCTAACTCCGAATGAACAGAAGACGGTAATAAAAAATTGTGCCTTTGAAAATTAGCTTTTGTGGACAAATTGGCCTGAATTAACACTGATCTACCAGCCTGGGAAATAGAGTTAGCTCTCCATTTCGTAAGCTGAGATTGAGAGGACTGAACCACTTTTTCAAAAGTATTTTTGGTTACCCTAGAATCAATAATAGCGCAACCTAGTTAATTTCCTAGAGAAAAAGAACGGCTCATTTGTAAAATAGAACTAAACATAACAATCTCATCCGAGTTCACATTCTTAGAAGAAGACTTATGAAAGTTGACAAGTTGCCCTGACATAAAGCAATACTTATCTAAAACGGATATAATCACGATACAACTTCGAGTTGTTGCTTTTGCAAACAACATTGTATCATCAACAAAGGTCAAAAAGGGATTTTAACTCTGGACTGACCAAGTTTAACCCTCAAAAGTTTTTCCCCACTCATAGCATGAGCATAAATTTTCCTAGCCAGAAGCTCGGCACTTAAAATGAAAATATAAGGAGACAAAGGGTCACCTTGTCTAATGCCTCGAGAAGGGAAAAATCTATCCCCTGGGATAACCTTATCAAATGGACTACTTTGATCCTTAATATCTTTAATCTTGTACAAGTAAAAATTATAAAAAGTTGATATTAAGAAAGCATCATACAGTAAGACGAACCTAATAATTAATTAAGGTCTCACTTGACTATGTTTTTTCTTATGTATTTGTGAGAAAATATAAAATAAGGTGCACGGGTAGATGAATAATGGTTATTATGCAAATGTTGCATACTTTAGAAGACAGAGGAACTACATGTTATTTCACTAAAAGAAAAAAAAACTCATAAATATCAAAAGTCATGATCTCACAATATGTCTATCCAAAAATTGACCTCTAGCTATATTATAGAGTGACTGAAAATCATGTAATGAGTACATATTTTGCAATACTGACAATACCCCTACTAAGACTACTAGAGTTAAAAATTGGATCATTCACATTAGGTCATTTCAAGTCTCCATTATTTTCGGGTTTAGTATGGGTCGGATGAAGTCTCAGTCTATGAATTTGGGTCGTACTTGGGCTGAATCGAGCCCATTCGGGTTCGGGTAAATTCGAGCCTATGGTATTCGGGTCGAGCCAGGTCAATTATGGTTGAAGTTAATATTGTTAAACTAGAAACTCGAAATAATATAGAGTACAAATTTAATAAGATAATCTAATGATATGTTTTCAAAAAGAAGAAAAATTTAATGATATCTTCATTACAAGAATGTTATAATATAATTACCGAATTAAAATTCTAAGTATATATTAAAGAAAATAAAAAAAATGTACTTCCTCCGTTTTAAAGCATGCAACATTGCTTGCCTAGAAGTTATCCAATGCACTATTTTGTTTCTTAATATCTCTATAAGTATGTAAAAGTAAAATTTATAAAAAGTTGAGAGTAATATTTTTTCTTGCACGTTTGTGAGAGAATATGGATAAATTTGGTAGATGAGTAGTGGTATTTCGGGACGTAAATGAGGCGAGACAACTCGCGAGCTACTCAAGATCGACTCGGTCAAAACTCGATCAAAGCTCGGCTCGAGATATTGTCGAGTTGAGCAGTTTGATACTCGACACAAAAACTTGTAAGAAGCTCGAATACCCAATTATCTATAGGATAATACCTAAATTCGAAATCTTTTCTACCTTATGATTGCTTTTAACCCGAGAAACTTACAAGCTACTTGAGATCTACTAGGTCAAAATTCGACTGAGTCCAACTCGACTCGAGTTAGCTCGACTCGAAATGCTAACGAGTCGAGTCGAGTCGAGGTAGCCCAGACTCGAACTTGACTCGCATTATTTACACCACTAGTGGTATTAATGCAAATGCTACATGTATTTAGAAATGGATGAAGTATGATATATAGAAAAGTACAACATTGGAGCAATGAATTCATATATCTTAAATTCGTATGACCTTTTGAGGGGTGTCATTGATGTATTGGTCAGCTTCATGTCGGTCCATTACGCAACAATTTAGTTTCGGTCAAGTCAACTTTTGGACGGGCTATTTTCAGTTGGGTTCGGGTTGTGTTGGATTTTAGGATAATTTTGGGTCTTCATTTTTTCGGGTCCAAATTAGGACTCGGGTATGACCATTTAGATCAGATCAATCAGATGGGTCATTTTTTGTGCGTTTAGGGACTACTATTCGAGCCTATAATAGCACAACGATTAGATACACCGAATCACTCTTGAGTCACTTGTCTCCAACTACACCCCAAACTAAGGCGCATATTACCCCTACCATATTGCACGACGCCTTACATACCATAATATGATCAAATTGATTTTGGGTTTCTCTATTGGATACTCCTGTGTTTATTTTGGATTTTATGTTGTACCCTTAAGTTTTTTTTTTTTTTTTTTTTTTTTTTTATATTCTACATAGTGCCCTCAACTTTTTAAGTTTTCTCTATGGTACCCCTCCATTAAGTCAACGTTAAGTTGATGGTTAGTTTCTTCATTTTTCAATATTTGGAGGGAAAGCTTTCCACCAAATTCGACTACAGGTTCATTGCTGCTTCTTTATATCTAAAATCATCACAATTTCTTTAGAAGATGAAAGGATTTAAAGCAAAAAGTTTGGAGTTAAAGGAGAGAAGTTCATGGGATTTGAAATAGTAACGGAATTTGTGGACCATTACTTCTTCATATTAACGTTCGTACTTAATAAGAAATAATAGGAATATCATAGAGAAAATTTTAAAAGTTGAAGGATACTATGTATATAAAAAAGAAAAAGGGTTACAAAGTGGAATTTTTAAAGACACAGGGAACCCGATAAGCAAACCCAAATGATTTTTGATGGATTATATTGGTCTTAAAACAACCATACAACTGCGTGAATCTTACTTTTCAGTTTTCACAGTGGTACATGATTAGCTGCCCGTATCCATAAACTTTGGTAACCCATCACACATCATAGCCAAAGTTATGTCCATCTATAATCTAATATTCACAGTTTATGTGGGAGTCACCAACAACTGACTGCCATGGTCTGCCTTGTCGGCATATCAATGATCAACATCAAGCAATGTTGGTGCCTTGCAACTCAAGGACCCAAGTGTTATTGGCGACCAAGGTCGAGACCGCCATCGCCATTGTTGGTGGCACCTTACGTCATTAGCAGGACATCATACTAAGCAATAAAGGTGAAACATGTCAGACTGCCAAGGTCCCAACATGACGGTACTAGCTCCTTGGTATGACATACACAACCCCTTGGCATGATGGTCGCCATGTTCAATAATGGTTGTTGCCTAACATGACAACATATTGGCATGATAACCGCCATGTTCAGTAATATAGGGCGACTACCGTAGTAGCACGACAACACCTAGGCATGTCCATGATGATCATGACATTATAGAAACATCATAACATGGCAGCCATGGCTATACAACCCCTTGGCATGATGGTCGCATGTTCAGTTTTAGTTGTCGGTGATCATAAAAGATATGTAGACCAATCCAATAAGCATGTCATAGGAGATGCCGACAAGGAAGACCTTGTCGGCGTAGGCACGTAGATACGCATATATATTACACGTCTATGGACGAAATAGTACAACAATAAGGAACCCTACTGTTCATGGGCTATGGATAGACCCCCCGCAATGTTCTCGAGGTACTCACTTTCTTACCCACTTTTACCTTACCTGCACTTTATCTTGTCGACCTTGTCTGACTTAAGCGTCGGAGTGGGTTTCCTTGACAATCCCCCGAGGTCAGTCATCTTTGTTACTCGTGCAGGTACCCGACAACTATTTGTCTGCCAACTCCAGTAGACGCCAAAACTTGCCTTCGAAGGTCGCCAACCCTTGACATCCCTGCTTCACACCCAGAATAGATTGCAAGGCAAGCCAGTTTTCATCGAGATTGCAAATCTTATTTGAGGCTATCTAGACTCTCCTTGCTTACTTTCCAATCTTAATTCAAGTCTGATCATATTATCGAGCTGCTGATTACGGATTACCTGGCGTACCACTCAGACACCAACTTTGCAATTTTTATTTTCTTCTAGTTTATTTCAAATCTGAATTTAGTCTTTAGATAATATTTACCTAATTTTATATCTACATTTTCTTTAGAAAAAGAAATTTGTTGATCTTACACTGCATGTAGGGGTGTTCATGGGTGGTTAACCGTCCAAAAATAAATTTTCGGTTCGGTAACCAGAAGTATCGGTACGTCATTTTTGCGAATCGTAGTCGTAACCGTTCAAATCGGTAACCGCATAAACGGTTAATCGGTTTTTCGGTTAACCATTAACCGTTACCCAAGTTTTATCATATTATTTTACTAAATTTATATATTAGATTTCAAATTTGTCATTGTAATGAACTATGTCATCTCAGCTCTTCAAAAGCAAAACTATAAAATCATTCACCGGAAAAAAGATACACCAACAATAATACTAGTTTCCAGAAGAGTATAGTTGACTACATCCATCTGTTCAATATTCTACACGCTTTTATAAATTGCACAAGTTTTATAAAAGGAGCAACAATCACCAAGAAACTGCATTTACTAAAAAACTAATAAATTAATATAATTATTATAAAAAATTAAATAAATATACCCGGTTTTTCGGTTAAGCGTTTGCCTAAAAATCATAACCGTAACCGTACCGTTTAACCGTATTTTTTACCGGTTCGGTAACCGAACCGTTTAATCCCAAATTTTCCGGTTCGGTAACCGCCCATTTTGACCGGTTTTCCAATTTTTCGGTACTATTTTTTGGTTTCGGTTTTTTGTGAACACCCCTACCTGCATGTACCGTTTTAAATATTTTTTTTAAACACTTTTTTCTTGCCATCGCATTAAACACGCGATTCCTTTTCTTTCAGAGCCTTGAAATCTAGTTTACAAATTAAATTAATGCCGCCTTGATTCTTTTACAATTATATTCAACACTAAATTTGATCCTTGAAAGGACGAAATATTGACCAATCTGGAGGAATAGAATGTACTATGTAGTAGGTTGTGTGCGAGAGGATGTCGGGGCCCAAGAAAGCCGACTAATACCATTACAATTATGAATTATTTAATGTCCTTTATTTCTCTATTTCGTTGGCCTCGTAATTCAATTATTTTTAGTTAATCCACCAACCCACCAATTTTTATCATAATGTTTTCTTTACTGATTTCTGCACACATAACTTCTGTTCAATTATCAACTAACATTACGCTCCCAAATAAAAATTTAAAAAGAACATATGGAGAATCAATAATTGTAAACAAAGTATAAGAAAAAAATATCGATATCACATAAATGTTAATTATAAGAAAATTTAATTCAACAATGAGTATTATATATTATTTATCTGCTTTTAGTAACTTGATCACCCAATACATAAGTGTATACATCTCTTTTGAATAATGGATTTTTTTTTTTTGAACCCAATTAATGTTAAAGAAGCACTATATACAAAAATCTTTGGTTACAAAAATAAGCATTATATCAAAATTTTAAAGCAATATATCCAAATTATATGAACTATATTATTGACTCAAGTTGGATTTCAATTAGATATGCATCGGATAGGCGTAATTCATTATAAAAAATATTTGATGATTTAATCAATCAATTAAAAATATTCATCTTTTTTATGGTGTAGAGAGAGTCACAAGGAGAAATGAGGTAAATGAGATTTGATCAGAGGTCTTGGGTACTATTTCCTAAGACTTTAACCAATTAAATTAGTTGACATTCACATTAAGGCCCTGTTCTTTTAGACTTATTTTCAGTTAATTTCAGTTCAGTTCAGTTAATTTCAATTCATTTTCTCTCTGCAATTCAGTTTCTCTTAGTTCAGTTCAGTTCAGTTCCTCTCAATCCAAAAGAATGGGGCCTAAATCTTCAACTATAAGTATGCTTGTGTGTTTATATATCTATAGGTCAATATTTGATTTGCATGAGTTTGTAAGATCCAGTCTCATAATAATAAAGATTACTTAGCTTGAAAAATCTACTACTACTATGTAAAATCTGACGGTACACTCAATATTATTTTAAATTCATGTGCTCATTTGGCGATGTCTCCATTCTACTTATTTGCTCATTTGGGGTATAATTTATTTAATTGAATTTGTCTTATGTGAGCTTAATAAAACTTGTGTAATTTCTGAATATACCGAAACTTATTGGGACATAAAATTGGAATTTATGGAACCTTATTGAAACTATTATGCAAAATTTTATGGATGAATAATAATATCACCACTATTAGTACCATCAATTATTATTATTATTGGAACTTATTAGCGCCATATACACATATATATAATGAAGATCGAACAATCTAACAACGTCCACTAAGTTATCATTTTCAAATGCTTTTCATAAAACTCTATATATATCCATACTAATATATAAAAAGGTGTTCCTAAACAAGCAACGGTGCCACGTGACGTTCTTCCTAATGACATTTTTCTCCATGTAATCCACATACAATAAAAGAAAAATTAGAAGTTGCTTAGCATAGGGTTTGATCCATTGACTTCAAGTTTATATACTAATTAAAGTCTTAACTACTTCCAAGTGATATTTAGTGTTATCATTTCAAAGTATAAAATTAATAGATTAAAATGTTCCTTACGTAAGGGCTAAGGCATAGCCTCGGCCTAATAACTAGTTATTATACATAATCCTCAAATACCTCAAATAACCTAAACAAGAAAGAGTACTATAGAATGTAGAACATAGATTCCGTAGTCTAAGCAAGGACATAATGATAATGCATGATTCAAGCCACTATCAATGATAATAAATAAATAAAAACTTACTAATTAACACAAGCAACACAAAAAAGTATGGTTTGATTAACTATTTGACTGCCGCTCAATCCTAATAGAGTGATAATTATCTTCAAAATCAAATAATTAGCCAAGATTAAGGTATATGCACAAGGCCACGAGGGTTCACATGATGCCAACTGTTAATTTTCACTTTACCAATCAAAAGTGGCCTACGAATACAATAAGACCCCACTTCTCCTAGTCTAGTCTCTCCTTTCACCTTCCATTAGGCAATCCTTTCATTCCATGTCACCACCGACCCTTTCTCTTTTTTTTTTTTTTTATTCTCTTTCCAATTTCATCTGTTTACTTCATGGGATTGCATGAAGATCTTCCCTTTCCACCCTTTTAAACTGTCCAAAAACAAATGGCCAAACAAACAAGGCACTATCAAGGGTTCTTCTTCATCCACGTGGCAAATGCCCACCTTCACCTTAGTGACTAAGTATCCAACTCGCTTATTAGGTTATTAGATTTTAGACAATAGAAAAATGTTATTGTTGTAGTACAATAATTCTATCCCTATTATAATATATATTATAGTATAAATATAAATGTATTTCTATTTTTATCCTAGTAGGATAAAATTTGGTGGATAGTGAAAATTACCTTCTTGTAATTTATAGTTTTAGGTTATTTTACATGGTATATATATAAACTTCTAATAACATTTTTTATATGTAAATCTTGATTGACTAAATTAACGAATACATGCAACTGTAATATGAAATCAATTATAAAAGTATATTTGAGCAAGGGTAACTTATAAATAAACGACGTAAGAGTAAGAAGGATTAACATATAGACTTAAAAGTCATAAACAAATTGCACATGTATCCTATATATAAATTCAAAAATGATACCAGGTCCAGCTGGCATGAAGCAAAACACGACCCACGCCACGAAACTATGCATACTAGCATATAGGAAACATTTTAAAGCAAAATACATAAGACACAAGGCATGAATTTCGGCACAAAAAAGCACAACAAAATCACGATTTTGAATCTAGGCACGACAATGACCAACATGGGGGGTTCGTGGGCCAAGTCGTGCCCGTGCCTTATCTTTGGGTTTGGCCAACCCAACCAGGCATGAGCCAGCATGTTATGCTTGGCCAAAGCTCTCACACAATAGGTCCTACACGAGCACGACCCAATGTCATCTTTAATATATTATTATTCAATAGCAACCTTCCTAATAAGTTCAATGTTATTTTTTTTCATACAGAAAAAATATAAAGAATAAGGAACTGTTTCCATATTTCTTCTCTTGGTTCATATAACTATCTATTTACAGATAGGCTTTTGATTGATAAATAACATAGACATAATAGAGAGAGAGAGAGAGAGAGAGAGAAGAGTGTATAAGACATGCTCACTTCTCCTCAGCTTCCTAGCCACTTGCTTAAGCTTGCATCAATCTTCTCTCTTCATTCTTATATCTCTTCATATCAATTGATCTTCTTCTTGTTCTTGAAATTCATCTCTCTTCTTGTACCAAGATCCAAAGGTTAGAAATTCTTTAGGGACAAAATCAAAGACAACATATAGTTCATATATAGTTAGAAGCTGCTAATTAGCAAATCACAGTTTTGCATAAAAGTGAAGCTGTTTATATCTTGTGATGGGTTTGAGTTCAAAACAAGTTTCAAGTGATAGGCATGGTTGGAACCAAGCTTTGTTACAAGCCAACACCATAGAGCTTCCAAAATCTCCTTCATTGAAGAGACAAGCATCACAAGTACAACAACAACAACAACAACCACCTGAGCCATTGAAGTGCCCTAGATGTGATTCCATTAACACAAAGTTTTGCTATTACAACAACTACAACAAATCACAACCTAGGCATTTTTGCAAGGCTTGTAAGAGACATTGGACCAAAGGTGGTACCCTACGTAACGTCCCCGTTGGCGGTGGCCGGAAAAACAAGCGGCTCAAGACGTCGAACCCGGGTGGAAAAACCTCCTCCAAGACCAATAACTCCACCACAACCACAACCATTAGCACCTCTAGTGACAACATTAAGTTGGTATTACAAGGCCAACAACAACAACAACAACAATCAAGGTTTAGTCTTCCACTTGGAGGAGCAGCATCACTAGGTGGTGGTTTTGATGAGAAAAACAACTTCTCAGATGCATTTTATCAAACAGTTGTTAGACAATCACCTTCTTCACTTCCAGAAACCTCCATAATCTTCAACAATAAGAGCTTAGATGATGGAAATTTTCTGGGTTCAACTCTATCTCTTCCTCTGAACAATAATAATGATCAAGATCATTTACAATTCCCATACTCAAATTTGGGCAGTTTTGAAAGTAACCCATGTTCAATTTCTTCCTCAAATTTTTACAATTATACAGGGGATCAAGCTGCTGTGATTGAAGAAACAGTGATGAACAGTTTGAATAATACAAGTAGCAGCTCAATGAGTGATCATCATCAACAATGGACAACAACAAACTCTGTTATTGACATGTCAAACAGTTGGGGTTGGGATGATTTTGATAAATTTGTGTCTGTTGAAGCTGATCTTACTATGCCATGGGATGAAACAGAGATTAAACCTCTAGGTCCTTGACCATCAAGTAAAAATTAAATTTTTATACTTTATAGTATATGATTATGATCTTACCATATCTAAGTTAGATTAGTATGTGTTCATATGGATTTGGGGTTTTTTTTTTCTTTTTTTCTTTTTCAGGGTTTATCTTTGATCAATTTGACAATGCTTTGTTCATTTGACTATTGTAATGTAATAGAGATAAGCGACTGTTTAAATCTACCCTCCTTTTTATGGGTTACTTTAATTTTTTTGGTATAACACCAAGCTCATAATTGAGAATAATCAAGTTTAAGCTAGTTTTTCTATATTTTCTTGCTAATTTCATTTAATTTTTTGTTGTCCAAAACTATGATGATCTATATTTTCTTGCTAGTTTGATCAATTTGACAATGCTTTGTCCAAAACTATGATGTGTTGTTCTCACCTAAATTTAACAACAAAAAAACCTTCTATAGACCTCACTTATCACACACGTACAATGCCCGGTGTGCATTCGTCTCCTTATTCATGCTCACTACACACAAACTTTTAACTAAGAGCTACTCGTCATCCCTTTCTTAGCTACCTTGCCAAGCTCTTTGTTCTTTATGGTGTACAACATTCTGCTTGTTTCCCCATGAGGTCTTGGCAATTTTCGGGGAGCCACCATCAAACACTACTTTGTAGCAAACTTTTCAAGTTGACTAACCTATATCTTGTTCTCTTCAACTCAAAGATGAAATCCACACTTCAACTCCAACAAATTACTACCTATCGAAAACCCTAGTGAAGCACAACCGCCTAGAGCAGGTTCGCTGGTGGCCGCCATAGAGTTGCCGGCGAGCCTGCTCTAACAATGAACCACCTTCTCAACCCTTCTTTTTAACCAGTGATCCACCTTGTCACTAGCGACCCAATTCTCGCCCTCTCCACCAGCGAACCACCCTTTCGTTCCACTTAGTTCGCCGCCCTCTCTCAGCGGGCCATCTTCTCACCTCCTCCTAGTTCGTCGGCCGACAGAGAAGAAGAAAGAGGATTTTGGCGTCGTTTTGTCGCCTCTCATCGCCTCTTAGTTCGTGGCTTCTCACCGGCTTTCTCTTTGATTTCCGTCAATTCAGTGCGTTTTAGAGAGGAGCTACTCAGATCCTCATTCTCAACCTCGGGCAGTCTCTCTCCAAAGCTTCCCCAAACGCCACCGTCGATAATCTCGCCGGTAAAAGTAAAGTTTAGGACAAGGGTTTCTTGTTTAGGTTAGAAAGTGCTAGATTCGAGGTTGTTGAATTTGTTTTAACAAGTAATTTTCTACCTTTACTGGAGCTAACCTTGTCTTGTGGTTTCGGATTTACCCCATCTTGACGGTAAATGTAAAGATTAGGTTAGGGTTTCTATTTTGGTAATAGGTATTGGCGATTTACTGAATATTTTGATTACCGGTGGTTAGGTTGTGGTTGCCTCCCTGCTCTAGCTGATTTATCTTACTATGTACGGTGGGTAGTGTTGCTTTGGCTTCTCATTAGTTTTGTTGGACCTTTCCTTATTAAGGTTGTTGATTCAAATGGTAGTTTATGGTTTTGGAGTTTATGTCTGAGTTCTGAATTTCTTGTGTGGAATAGTTTAGTTTGGATGATTGATGAAGTAAAACAGTTGGAATTATGGAATATGAGCATAGAGGTTTTGCTCATTGTTGTCGTTTCCCTCTGCGGTGAATGGAGTTTGGAGTATGAAAGGCATGTGTTTGTTGGTTAGGAGGACTCTCATTTATTTATTAAAATGCTTGAATGTTATAGCCTGGATAGTATGTCAAGGAGAAGAGACATGAGTGGGAAGGGGTGTGGGTATTCATGGGTCGGGATTGTTAGTTTGTGTCTGAGATTAACTGGTGTTAATTCTCAATTTCGGTTAGCGATAACATTGGATTTTATGTTTTTCAAAAACCCTTATCTCAACGCTGCTCCCCAATTTTTGGAGGCTCATAGCATGCTTTACGAGTCACTTTCAGTGACTCCTGTTGCTTGTGAACAATTCACAAGTCAGTTGCCTCCGGCTCGAATCACTACTATTTTTCTGTCTTTATTCTTGTTCTTAAAGTTTCTCAGGTTCTCATGTGTCCTCAATGGGTCTCGCTAACTGGCGCTCAATCATCTTCAATGGAAGAACTACTGATGGCTTTGGCAAGTCTGGATGTTGCAAACAGAGTCATCTCAACAACCAAGGGTCCAACGAAGAAGTGTATCCTATCCTTTTAATGTCTTGTAATTCGAGGTTAGTTTCGCCTCTAAGTGTTGTAAGGGTCACTAATGACCCAAGTAGTGTGTAAACTCTCTTTTATTTATGCAAATTCCACCGTTGTAAAAAAAAAAATTACTACATGCAAGATGCACACGCATATCACCCTTTCCCTATGACTTCTAACGTCTATCATCAGCAAGATATTTAAGAGCTTTTCGAGCTCAAAATTCAGAAGTTGGTCCTCACTTAATGAAACAAAGAGCTCGAATAAAAGATCCATGAATTTGTTGAGCTAGTTGAGTTTAGAACCAAAGCATCGAAAATAAACTACTAAGCAAATTCCATTATGCATCATTGTCTATCGAAACATTTATAGCTAAATGTGTTCGTAGCTTATATTTATGATGTTTATTATACTTGGTGATGAGTATAAGTGTAATATGAATTTAGAAGATTTAATTGAAGAATCTCGGGCTGTGGAAATGGTGCGCCCACACCAAGTTCTCTGTGGAATGAAATTCGGAGGCAGAACCAAATGTGCACCCGCGCCTTGGTCTTGGTGCGCCCGAACCTCATTATATGGTGTGCCCAGCCTGAACGTGATTTTCGTGTGTTTTCAATGTGTCTTTTGGTATGAAGCAACACCTTATTTCAGATATTTCCTCTGAGTATCCTATATTATGAAAAGGAGTGTGTCATATGTATTTAGATAGTATGTGAAAAATCATTCTCATTACTTGTTTAGAGAATGGAATTCTCTTGTGTTTTCTTAAGAGACAATCAACCTACAAACTCTTGTTGGATGGTTTCTTGTTAACAACCAAGATTCAATTATTTCTTCTTCGTATCTCATAAGTATTACCGTGATAATCGTTATTCTTAGTGAGTCGGTAAATAACTTATGGGAAACTATATCTAGGAATTTTCGCCAATTGCAGCCTTTTGTAGTTGCGAGTTTGTTAATTGCAGCCTATTCATTTCAAACTCTCCAATTGCAGCCTCATAAATTCAAGATACCTTTAAGTTACAGCCCAATTTGGATTTGATGCCAAAGATGACGTCATGGTTAACCATGGTTAACCTCCAACGGGAATTTTTGTCTCAACCCTTTTCCAAAACCCTCGATTTCTCTCTCTCTCTCCTCTGGCCTCCAGTTTATTTACGTTTATTTCCCTCGTTTTTTTCTCTGTTTCTTCTCTCAACCATTAACACATTTGACATTGTTTTTCTCTCTCCTCTCCTTTAATTCAGTGCATTTTCATTTGATTTGGAGTGTTGCGCATCATAAGACAAGGTTAGTACAACTAAATTTTTGGTTTTTTCCCCAATTTTTTTGGTTCGGGATTTTTAGGGTTTTTTATTTCAAAATTTTTGGGTGAAACAATTAGGGTTTGTTGATCTCAAAAAATTAGGGCTTTTGATTTCAAAACCTAAATAATTGCAATTGTAATCATGATTTGATACTTATGTGGCAGGAATTATGTTTAAGAAGGGTAGAGGTTGGAGTCAAGATGGTAAGAGGTGTAATTGTGGGCTGTACATTTCAAAAACGAGAGCTTGGACTAAGGACAATCCGGGGAGAAGGTTTTATGCATGCCCAAACTATGATGCTGACACTAACACAAGGGGTTGCAAGTACTTTAAGTGGATTGATATATGAGGAAGACCCAACAGATTGGCAGAGAGATGTAATATTAGGGCTAATGGAAGACAAGAGACAACTAAGCAATGAAGTGGAGGTGCTTAAGAGGAAAGTTGAAGGAATCAGTTGCACTTGGAAGGAAGAAGGAGAGGAGAGAGGAGAGAAGAGAGAGAAAATGGTGGTCCTGGAGAGAGAGGAGAGACAAAATGGAGGTCAGAGGACAAAGAGGAGAGAGAGCAACTGGAGGTCATAGGAGAGAGAGAGAAATCGAGGGTTTTGGAAAAGGGTTGAGACAAAAATTCCCATTGGAGGTTAACCATGGTTAACCATGACGTCATCTTTGTCCTCAAATCCAAATTGGGCTGCAACTTAAAGGTACCTTGAATTTATGAGGCTGCAATTGGAGAGTTTGAAATGAATAGGCTGCAATTAACAAACTCGTAACTACAAAAGGCTACAATTGGCGAAAAATCCCTAAATCTAATACGTGCTTGGAAGATTATTTATGCGGATTCTCACTGTTATATCCAAACAAATTTTTAACATTGTCTTCATCACCACCTTGATTCTCTTTCTTCTTGTGATGCTTCTTCTCTTTCACTTTCGAATCATGACATTTCAGCAGTAGTGACCCTTCTTGCCACGTCACTAATATGAGAATTATTTTGTCAATCGATCTAACAACGTATTTATATTTGGTTACAAATTACAATAGGGCAATCAAATGAATCACATAATAGCACGAAAATATGTATTAGGGGTGACCAAAGAGTGGACGGTCCACCTTGTTAGGAGCGGGAGCTCCACATACACAAAGGAATCAAGAGTGGATGCTCCAAGTCCAAAACAAAGGATCCGGAGCTCGAATGCTATCGAGAGACATAAATGACCTTTAGCAAACATCTCCAAAAAAAACCCAAAGTATATGATACTAATTTTGTTGTTATGTACCAATTTATTTACTTTAGTGATTTTGAAGGCCTATAAGTTCCCCTTCTGATGAATATTGTCGAGAAACTCCATACTTATAATTGCGAGATACTAGGTAAAATGATGAATTATGAATCTATTGAAATTTTACTAGTTCTTCTCATCATTCACTTTTCTTTTCTCCCAATACTCTTATTTCCTGGTTAATTCTTGGTTAATGTGGAATATTAAAGTAGGACTTAAAAAAGAGACATATATAATATAAAGCATGGTTATTTTCATTGCATGCTTTATCAATTTGAACGATTGATTATTTCTTTTGTGATATATAAATGTTCATTATTATCAATATTTAGAATTAAACTTGTTCTTTTTTCTTTTTAAGAGAAGAATTCTAGAATTTCATACAAACCAGCCTCAGTATCAATTCTTTGACTAATACTTAACATCTCCTCATGGTCCACTCTCTCCCTCTCCTAGGTGGAAGAGGGACATAATGTTTGGTAAGCTAGGGTTAGTTATCCATGACAAATTTTGGTAAAATTAGGAAACACAGTGTTATAAGATAGGGATGTAACGTCCAAAAATGGGGTCTCCCTCCAGCTATGAATGATGGTCATAATTCCCAGATGTGATAGAAGATTCCTGTGGACATTATGCATGTTTTCCGTTGGGATATTTGGGAGATGACCCTTAACTTGCATTATTTTTCAGTTTTATAGCCACTACTTCTAAAACTAGAATGTTTCTCCGCTTCAACCCACCTCCCAAATATTTATATATTTGTTCTATTTTGTGTTTTCTCTTGTTTTTTTTTATATATATAATAAAAACTTATGTTGCACAAGAGTTGGTAGATTGATCCAAGTTGTTCACTTCATATATTAGCACCAAAACATTATTGTCTTACAGCTTGTTTGGTAGAAATGATTTGGAACGTAAAAAAAGGAAGTGCAAGGAACTCTGTTAGTTCCAATGTTTGGTTCAAAAAAAAATTAAAGTGAAAGGAAATGGAAGGAATGGGAAGGAAATACTCTTTAATAAAAATATCACTTTCCTTTCCTCCCAAAATTGGGGAAATTTGAGAGGAAAGAGAAAATTAAACCAAACATGAGAACTGAGAAGTTAAGTTTTTTCCTTTCTCTTCCCTTCCATTTTCTTCCCTTCCTTTCCTTTACTAAAAATGAACCAAACAGACTTAATATAATCGGTTTGCTACTTTTTTTTACTGAATATGCAATAAAAAATTATTATAAATAAAAAATGTTCACATTGGTTATAATTTCCTTACAATATCTTAACTGCCAAACTGTAGCTACTTAATTATGATATTTAGTTAATATTATTGATTGTTTAAGATAAGTTTCAAATATTTTAAATCACACCGAAAACCTGGACTACAATGCGAAAAAGAATTAGTGCGCTCTTAATTTTAAATTATTTCACTTTTGTATAAGTCTTATAAGCCAGGTCGTTGCAACTTGCAATAGTCCTCTAAAATGTTTTTCTAACTAAATTAATAGTTTAATTAATAATACAATTGTCTCATTTTTTGTCAACAATTTTCTACCAACTCTGGAAACTAATAAAAGTGTTATTTATTCTCCTCTTTCCTTACTATATTAATATCAACTAGTTATTAGGCCCGGGCGATGCTCCGTGTTATTAATATTTTCATGTCAAAAGATAGCATCTAATGTTTCATATAATTCATTGGTTAAAACTTTATTATATTAACTTGAGGTCACGTGGTCGAATCTTGGATGAAATATGTCTATAATTTTTTGATGTATCCATAATAACATGGAACGAAACAACTAAAGGGATAATGCCACGGGCGATGTAGACTTGCTTCTGAAGACCTTTTAATATATTTGTATAAATATTAGTGTTATTCCAATATCATTAAAGAGGTTTTGATCTATGCAATTAATCTTGTTCGTACCATAAAACAAAGGACAGTTAACTCCACAGTCCACAAGAAAATTCTAAGTGGTTGTTAACATTTGCCTATTTTATTTCCTTATCTTTTTTAATTTGGAGGAAGAAAGATCTGATTAAGATGAGCTTGTGGGTCACTTTAGGTCATGTTGCAATTCTATCATAAACCCTACCTGTAAAGCCAGAAGCACTAATCTTTCGTTACAATGTGGTCCTTACACACTCCTCACACATCCAATTTGATCTTTGATCATGTGCATTCGAAGGGCCACTTCTCATTTTCCCATTGCTTTGTCTCATCATTAGTTCTACAAAACATACAAGTAGCATACTCATATGATATTATATACTTATGCATCTACCGTGTGTTTACACTCATTTTGGGCACTTGGGCAATGGGCATGCATCTACATGTCATCATGTTCTTCATCACTATATTCAGTGGAAAGTGTATATATATTATTGGTAATATAATGGTAACTCATAATGTCTACATAATGTCCTTTCTACTCTCTATATATATATTCTTCGTGTATATATGAATGCATAATAAATTTGATGGTACACCACATATCATTGTGCCCTTGGAAAAATTGTAAGGTGCATTATTGTACTAAGAAAATAACCAAGCAATAATTTTGGACTATAATCTATATATAGTTACTATTATGTGGAGCTAGGGTGCGGTGTGAAAGTTATGAGTTCAAGTTGAATATTACTCCTTTTCTTTAGGCCTTGACCAATTTGCCAATACAACTGATGTAAAGAAAATTAAGAGGGATGAGAAATGAAAGTAGTGCATGTGTCATAGCCCATAGGTGATTCCTATCATTACAGTATATACTAGTTTTCTAACTCATTTAAAATATGATACATAATGTGATTAACTATATTTTCAAAAAGAATTAAAATGTTATATTGAGTAGATATATATCACACATTAAATAACTTTTTGAGATTTCGAGCGGAAATAATTATATCAAAGAAGAAAATAGAGGGATATTGTTTTATAAGCTATCGATGAGAGCTAAAACACAAATAGACCCCAGAACGGCCGATTGTAAAGACTTTATTCACATTTTTGGGACCTTCCCGTCGCTCGGGTAACATACTTCATGAGATTCATTAAAGGGTCATAGGATAACATTTGAAAGCATATTCATAAGTTGGAACGAGCTTATGGTGGAGAATATAGGCTTTCAGAGCTATTTTGGAGTTGAAAGAGATATATTAAACGAATCTATAGAACACGTTAACTTATGATCAAAAGCCTCAAAGACAGGTTTGGGACAAGAGCAATGCATGTCCTCGGCTCCTCGCCGCTTGATTGTCATCCTACAATAGGGGGCTTCGACCCCTAAGGACTCGTGTACGTACTGTTGTAGGATTGAAGTACAATTTCTATCGAGCGACGAGTTGAATTATTTCAAACAACTTAGCTACACCATAGGGCATTATAATTTATAAGTGCAAAGTGGCCTTACGGCCACAATCTAATGAGCTAGATTCAGCCCTATAACACTTCAATTCGTCCTTCCCCGCCTCATAACCTCCAAATCACCTATATAACCCTCATAAAGAATCGCAAATGCTATCAAGGCTAAGTATGAAATTTTCTTAATATACAAAGGTTTTCCCTGAGAACATAGTCTATAGGGCAAGGCGAGTCACATGCACATAAGACCAAAGAAAAGATATGAATGTCAAGACCTAGTTTTGAATGTTAAGGACAAGCTATGAAATGACAATGCAAGTTATCTACAAATAGTACTCGCTCCGTCCCATGCATTTTAATTGATAAACTTTCTAATTTTGTCCGTCTCACATCAATTGATACACTTCCTAAAATTTGCATGTCTCGACAATTTAATATTATTTCTTTTTCTTCATGGAAATCCCCATAATAATAAAGAAGCATCACCCACACTCTTATTTCAAAAGGTTAAGATTTCACAAACCACTTAGTACAATAAAAAGTACCCCATTACCAACTATCAACAATAAAAGTCAAACAAAACTCCTAAATCTTTGTGTCGATCAAACTATATCGATTAGTATAAGCTAGACATTGTATATGTAGTCGGGAATCATCCAAAGGCATCCCTAGGCTCCTAAGAAAGTCTTTCATAAATAATATTATCGGGTCCGAAGAAGTCCATAATTAGTTCCAATGCTACAGAATTTGAAGGCTATTTAATACATGCTTTTGGGGCTATCCTGAAGTCCGGACAACTTACCTCATGAGAGTCATCATAATGTCATATGATGCCATTTGAAAGTATTTCCATGAATCGGAATGAGCATATGGTGAGAAATGAAGGTCTTTAATTTGGAGATATTCGAGGCTTTACACACACACACACATCCTCAGGTCTAAAATAAAAGTCAATAAATATCATCAAAATTTCCAATTTAAAGTCTATAATACATGCTTTTGGGACCTTTGCGGGCTCGAGTAGCAGACCTCATGGGACACATTCTAGGTCACAAGATACTATTTGAAAGCAAATCCATGATATGGAATGAGCATATGGTAGGAGTGGAGGCTTGTTAAACCATTTCCGGATTGAATGAGAAACATATATATCAAACAGGTTGTAAAGGGCATTGTAAGTTAATATTGAGGTAAAAACCCTAGCCTCCCCCCTCTCTCTTTCTCTCTCAAACCCTAGCCTCTCCTACCCCTTCTTCATCAGTTAGGGGTTGTCATGGATGATTTCATCCATGGTAAGCCCCTATTCCCCTTTTATTTTCAGTTTTTGATTCATTTTCTTGTTTTGTTTAATAAATTAGTCTCTATGCTATTTATGAGATCTTTTCAAACCCTGTTATGGGGTTTTTAGTTTCTATTTTGGAAATCTCCTTCTCCCCTATGGGAGTTGTGAATATGGTTTTTTTTTTTGTTTTTAGGTATGAGAAACTGTTCTAATTGGTTGAAGTTCGAGACTCAACATGAAGGTATTAGAATCTCGGATGCGGTCAACATGCCTCGGTCAAGAATGTTCTTCCCAAATTACATCAAAATGATAGACTTCCTCATCAATAGCTGCTTGATTCAGCAAATACAAGGGGGTTGCGCTATATTGCTCGATCTGGTTCATTGTAGTTCCTTCGAAGACGAATTTGATTTAGCCTTGTTTAATTGTATCTTGTTTTTTTTTAATACATATTGTAGATGCCGTTTAGCCTTCAATTAATGAATTTTCTCTTTCAAAAAAAAAATTAATATTGAGATTCTTATCCACCCAATAGTCATCCCAACTCATCTCAATCAATCCATTGAAGCCTACAATACACGCTTTTTGAAGTCCTGAATTTTCCCCAAAATACCTGATTTTGAAGCATATGATACACACTTTTCGGGCCTTTCTGGAGATTGAGCAACATACCTGCTGAAAAGTATCCTAGGATCATAGGACACCATTTATGAGCATATCCATGAATTAATATGAGAATATGGTGGGAAATTGAGGCCTTAATACGGAGCTATTTTGGGGTTGAACTGGAAATATATAAAAAAGATTGTAAAAAAACATTTTACAGTGCAGCATTAAGGTTAACCTCTTAAGATTCATTTTAAGGCAACCCGAGGCTATCGAGAAGGTCGATAAAAAAGACATGGCTTCCTAGAAAAACACACTTTTGGGAACTTTTTAGGGCGTGGAAAGAAGACCTCATGGGATTCATCTTGGGTTATAGGAATATAGGATGCCATTAGAAATCATATCCTTGATTGGGAACGGATGTATGGTGGAAATTGGGGAAGGGAGACCCTTTGGAGATATATTGGAATTGAACATGGAATATATAAAACATGCTATAGACATATTAAGTAAATATAGTGGGTCTCAACCACCCGAGAGTCATCCTGAGACATCTCTGGGTCCTCCGTAATACCCAAATAAATAACATTGTCTGGATTAAAAAATTCTAGAAATTACCCTAAATAGCCGAATTTGAAGGTTATAATACATGCCTTTAGGATCTTCCTGGAGATTGGACAACATACCTCATGAGATACAATCTCAAGTTATAAAAGATTTTGAAATCATCTTAGGGTCTTAGAGTGGTGTCCAGAGGCATCTGGAGGTTATTTTGGTTGGTTAGTAGCATGTTCATTGATGGCGATGTTCTATGGTTGATGCATGACGCGAATAGTTGTTGAAGACATGCTATCAAAAGGAATACATGGTCCAATGTCTAAGAGAGACATGAAGCTCTTAAAGGGGGAAGGACAAACAATGAAAGCAAAACTATACAGAAGGGAAAATGCAAAGTTGGGAAGATATGAAAACAAGGTATAAACAGCATTTTAAGTCAATAATGTTGAGGCTCTCGACCAGTCACAGATATTCCAAATTATCTCAAATCCCTTGGGCAACCTCCTAAATGAGAGAAATCGTGGATTCCGGAAAAATCTGATGCACAACTTTTAATTTGAATGCTATAATACACGCTTATTTAATGTTTATGGTTTAGGGTGATCCCAAGGTAGTGTTTACAATTTACCCTTATTTAGTGGGCTTCACTTTAATCATCCTCATAGTTCTTACAAAATAAGAAATATAGTCATTACAAGTCTTGATGTTGTAACCACTAGAGAGTTATCCATTGATCCAACGAAATAATATGGTTCTTTTCACATAACCAAATATAACAAATGCCATTTATTTGCGAAAATCGAAAAAATCCAAACATAATTGTTACAATTTAATTTTACTACTTTACTTGTGAGATTATCGACGATATTTTCCATGCATTTAACTTAAGATATTGCCCTAACCTAAACTACTTTACAATTTAATTCCTTATGATGTTTTCATTTAGATAAGTTTCTTCCATGCAAATTAAATTATAATAATTAATAGTAATATTATCATTACCTAAAAAACAATCAAGTTATTTAAATGAAAACATCATAAGGAATACTTCAAAGAAAAAAAGGTATTACTAAAGAAATAAAATGTAGGTTAGTTGTTGATATCAGCCTTTAGCATAGAGTTCATTGTGGTTGTATCAAAGAGACAAGAAGGAAAAAATGGGTCCAAGTGATCCATACTTGTCATAAAGAGGGCGAAGATTTTCACTTTAGTAGGCCTTGGGCTTTATAGTGTTGCAGAGTTGAATTGTCTGCCACTAATACTATAGTTTCACATGTTTGGCTTCACTGAAACATGAGGAATGTAGCAAATGAGCCGACTCCTCGACTACCACTCAATGAAGCTGAAGCAGAATGATAAAAATCATGAACTTTTCCACTAAGAATTGTAACAAGTAGCAACTACACACGGCCAGTTTGAAGGGATATATGTCAACTCATTTTTTTTTTCGTGTTTCATTTGGTGCTCTTCACTATCTAGGACATCTCAGAAGTCCATCTTTCTATATGCCACGACTCAATTTAAGACTCATATATACTTTCCCATGTAAGCCTTTTTATATCCTGAAAAGTTACATGGTTAACGGTAACTTCTCCCTTGCCGAAAATAATGAAAGATAATAATAATAATAATAATAATAATAAACACCTACTTTTTGTTGTTCTTTTTTGTGTGATATCTTTCTTAAAAAGGTACAAGAAGAATTCAGGTGACCCTTCTCTCAAGAGCTTGACCTTAACTATCAAATTTAAGATGAAAAGAAATCTTGTATAAGCATAAACAGTCAACAATTTGGTTTACTTCTTGTAAATAGGAAGGTGTAAATAGAGTTTCAAAAGAAAGCTAGGAATTTTGGACATCATCACTAAGCAGCTAGATGTAACAAAGGACAAATGGAAGAAAACTCAGAGAACATCGATGGCAACGAGGTTGTCACCTTCACGTATTAGCCTAGATATAGCCAATCCCATTATGTAAGCTATGCTTGAGAGAACTCGAAGTATGGCACCGGCCACTGGCTGCAGACGAGGGGGTAGATGCCAAGTTCGATGATACTTAGTGTAGGGCACCATTTGAAGTGAATGATGCGAGGATTGCTGTGACAATGGTCGGGTTTTTCTTGTGGGAGAGGGGGAGATAGGGAATGTTTTCTTTAATAACAACCTTAGTTTTAGCATTCCTTTATGAGAAAACAATGAAACACTGGAGCAGAAACCTTTTATTGTGTTTATACAGACTCATATTTCAAACATTTAGATATCCTAATTTTAGATTCTTAGCTATTCTCATTTATCATTTATTACACATACAGTCGGCAGGCACAGCCGTAGAGTTAAACCCAACTGACAGCAATGTTTGCCGGCTCTTGTTCTGAAATGGCAAGGAATTCTCACCCATGAAAAAAAGCCTCATTAAATGACAACTCAAAAATCTCAAATGCCATGTCACAGTTTTTTTTATTTTTACATAAAACCAAAAGTACTACACAACAAGGCATTCAAAGAACAAGAATGTACACCAACATTTGAATTCTAGAGTAAAGCAACAAGATCAATCTGAAGCCTAATTATGATTAGTTCTTAGTAGCAACTAGCAATGCCATTCACCATGAAACTACAAAATGAGAAACCTACATCAACACGATATGTTTACAAGAACAGGATGAGCATCAGTTAAACTGCTAAAGGTTGCCCATGCGCACACCTGTGTCACCAACGTGTGCAGGCGCGGAGTCCACACTGGCCTTGGAGTAGCTAACATAATAAAGCTCAGAGATTATGCCAGTAAAGACTGTAAAAGCAGCACCGGCTGCAAAAACCCCCTTCCTAAGGGTCTGACAAGAAGGTGGACTATGTAAGACACTCCTGTATTTGGTGTGATAGGCGTTCCTTACAGAACCCGCAAGCAGACATACCTCCGCGATCAAGAAAAACACCCTGAAACATTGCCAACACAAGATTTACCAAATGACTAGGAAACATTTGGCATGTAAAAGCCAGAGAAATAATATTTTTTTTAAAAGTCAGGCGGGATCACAAATTTATGTCTGGGTTAAACACAATTTCGTAAATTTTCTATTCCTCGGATGTCTCCACTTGAGAGCATGATGCCATTTGCAGGTTCTTTTCATTACACCAGTATGTTTTTTTATATGCTCAAATTAAAAGCACACACATGCATCATAAAATAGAACATGCAAATTTAGAAAGAAATTTTTTTGCCAAAAAAAAGGGAAAAAATTTGATAAAAAGAACATGCATGTGTAATGTAAAGAACATACAACTGGGAGCATGATGCAATGCCATGTGTAGGATCTAAATTGCAACCAACTGTATCAGATCAATTTCTAGGAGAACGTAGAGAGATGTGTAAAACCATAGTGTAGTGACAATTATCATAGAAACCATCAAATTAAACATGGAGAGCAATCTGTTTCGTTGACAATATAAATTGCATAGGCATGAAACAAAGCAAATATAGATGGTAAATTTTCCTTAGTTCTAGGACTGTTTAAGAGAATGTGCAAGTGACCTACAAGTCTATAACACAGGGACCCTCATCTTAAAGAGCCTAAAATCTGAAATCCATCAAATTTTTAGTCACATTATCTAATCCTTATAACATCATAGGATATACTCCCTCCGTTTCATTTTAATTGTTACACTTTGATATTTTACACCATTCACAAATTTCACTTTGACCATCATTTGTGATTTATACGCGGATGAAAATATAGTCATGTGGGATCTTGTTAGATTCATCATAACATGTATTTTATTAATATGTACTTTTTATAATTTTTACAAACACAAAACTAAAGATATATGTCCTCAAAGTTTTGCATTGGCATGCGTGAAAAGTGTAAGTGTGTAGATTAAAAGGAAACGGAGGGAGTATATTTATCTTATAAATAATGCATGACATTTGTAAATTTAGGGCCCATTTTTTAATGTAAAATAAGAAGTTAAGCACAGGTCCCCCCAATATGCGGAAGGCAACCCTGCTTAGTACCATTGCATAGATGGAAGCTATCAAAGTCCACACTTAGAATTGGACAAGTACATACCAGGAAGTAATGAACAGTATAATTGCCCATGACCTGGAACCACCAGGTCTCAGACCTCTACCACAACATAGACATCGGCTGGACAACATTACAAGAAGTTGTGTAGCCAGGAGGAGTATAAAGGCCCCAACACCTAAACCTGTCGATACATCTGAATCATATTGGCAGTAGGATTCAGTCCCAGAAGTGACAATATTGGCCTGTCCATAAAGAAAAACTTATAAGTTCTTGAAACTAGAAAGCTCTTAAAATGAAATAATATAATTTGCACAGAAGAAATCTAAAGATAGCTTAATTCTAAATCTTTTTGGTAGAGCTTTAAGAGCCAAAAAAGGCAGTGCACAATGAAAAAAATCCATGTCATATATAAACGAGCTTTGATCACCAGTCTTAGATACCAACCTCCAAGTTTTTTACCAACTAAGCTAGACAACATCCACTAATATGAAGGGGTTATGAGGGGTAATCTAGTGTATCACAATGAAAAAATTTATGTCATATGAAATTTACATGATATGCTCTGATTACTTTCCTCAAATTACTCACATATGCAATACTCACACACACTCACACTGTACACACACTCACACTGTCAATATCCCACGAAAAGCCACAAGGGAAAAGTGGCATGAAAGTTGCCTTCGATAAAGTGTATTTTTGCCCATTGATCAAAGTTAAATTGCATAAAAACTATAATTAAATTTTGGAAACCAGGCCATAGAACTTCTACTTAGTTCAAAGGGTACTTATCAAAGAGGTCAAAGATTTATAAGCAGAATTTTGATCAAAAAATAACAAGATGACTCGCAACATAATAGACAATGTGAAGATTTCCAAAGAGCACTATAACAGAAAACAAATTTGCTTAAAAGCCAATTATCAAAAACGTGATGATTAGTTAGCAGCACCTCACTTAATGATAAACTAAAAGAAAGCAAAAGGACAGATTGAAAGTTAATATGGATGCCAATAAGGGCACTTACATCTCAATGCTGTTGGGTTGAGGACTAAAGAATTCGGGTTGCTTAATGAAAAACGTTAACGATGTTCAGCTACTAAAATTTGATCTACAGTTGCATTTGCCTATTATCTCAATATTATCTTAAATGAGATCTATAAATTACCATTCTATAACAATAACTAGAAATTTCTTACTTCAAGAGTTCAAGTTCCAAAATGTGATGTACTCTTCTTAAACTAGAATATCGGTAGCAGTTTATGGAAGACCCTAGTTTTGACTTACTTTTGAAGCTATTTATACTTAACAATTAACATGCAACTATGCAAGCTTCCATATATGTGAAGTAACTAAAGTAGCAGAATGAAGCATACAAAGAATAACAAAACAGGATGGAACTAGGTCAATAACGAACTTAAGACAAACAAATATACAAGCATTGAAACATATATAGGCTGAGAAGGACATAAAGAGAAAAGGAGTAAGACTGGAAGGTAGAATCAGCTCGCTGAACAGAAATCCATCAGAGATCAATGACATATAGCACAGACCAGGGTTATATTATAGGTTCTTAAACCTGACACCTTCCCAGGTAGAACTGCATTCAGGGCCGACATTGGGCCTAGCCGGGGAGTGCAATGCCTAGGGCCAGGACTGCTAGGACCCCAAAACTAAAAGCCTTTTATGTTTCCGATGTAATAAATTTATTAGCCATGTAGATATACTCCCAGAGACCAAAACTCCCACTTCTGAGGCTCCATATTTGTGTTCTTCTATTATTCAATCGGCAAACATCCCTTCAACTTTACCGCTTCCAAAAATATCAACTGGCATTTCCTTGACTCGGACAGCCTGACCCGGGTAGGAGGGTTGCTTGCTCGGATGGGACGTTCTGGCAGGGAACTTCCTGCCTTCTTCTAGACTATGTGCTAGGGTGGACACTGTTCATTCCCGCCCGGACAGTCAGAAACCTCTGTTTACGGACGCGAATTGAATGTCATTTAATATACCCTTGTATAGATAGCTTTGGACATTTATAAGAGGCTATATAAAGAGAGAATTTGAGAGCCAAAAACTACGGTTTGAGAGAAGTTCTTCTTTGCTAATCCCTTGTGAGTGAGAATTAGTAAAAAGGGTTTGTAAGTTTTCTCTTGCAAATACTAATTCTACATCAATACAATATACATAATCTCCATGTTTCAGTGAGCTTATAGTCATCAAGTAATTGCTTGAAGACTTATCTCAGCTTCCAGATTTTGTGTCTTCTTGTTTCCAATTTCTCAATTCATCTTATATGTTTCTTCCCTAATTAATCTAATTATTACCAATTGCTCTAAAAAACTAAACAGCCCATGCAAACAAGAGGTCTGACCATCAAAATATGCTCCAATAATTATTCTAATTTTAATCATTATTCTTTAAGAAAGGGATGCTAGAAAAAACACTTCAAAACAGTAAAAACAACACACAAAACCCAACAAAAAAATCCCACTATAACCAAAGAAAATAACTGTGTTTTTTTTTCTTTTGAAACAAAAAACATAATTAAATTCAGAGAGCAAGAACCCTGCATAAATCCCACCTTTAGCAGAATAAAAGAAGATCAAGATGTACAATATCTTGCTCAAAAACAATCAAAACTAGCTACTCCTATTTCTTAAGACCCACAATAAATCAACAGACCAAAAAAAAATAAACACAAAGCAACAATGGCACAAATTTGAATCCAGTAAACAATAAAAAGAAGCACATGTAACAACAAATGTCTTTATATTCTTTTCTGTGCATGTTTTAAAGAAAAAGAGTTTAAAAAACTTACAGTACTCCTCCTTTGTTCAGCAGCAACAGCAAGAGCAAAAGCAATCAAATTAAGCACAAATACAATAACCAACAGCAAAGTTGAAGCCATGGAAAAACCTTTGGTTCTCCTTTGCTAATTTTGTCAAGCACACGAATTATTTAGCGTTTTGAACAAATGAGATGAGAGAGAGAGAAAGAAAGGAAAGTTACTGAAAGAGTGTAGATAATTGCAACAGGGACAAAGGAAGATTAGTTTATTAATTTTCATTGATAACACAGAATTTAGCTTTGCTTTTACGTGACAAAGTTGGTATAATTATAAAATGTCCAGATATCAAAGTCCACTCTCTTCACTCACGCGCCTCATGTGATATTCCCCCAAATTTTTTTTTTATAGGAGAAAGTCTTGGTGTAGATTTGTGCGATACAAGGATGGTATCTACTATCTAGTATCTACTACTCCCTCCGTCCCATAATATAGTGCTCACATTTCTTTTTGGATGTCCCAAAATGTTGTGTTTGTTTTATTTTTTATTAATTTACTTGGAATAAATTATCCTCAATTTCTACACAAATTTTCCAAAATACCCCTACTTTTCTTTCAAAATATGTGCCCTTATTTATTGTTTTACACCATTCCAAGAAACATTCATTGCTTTTTGATTTTTTTTAAAAGGAAAAATAAAATAAAGAGCTAGTTCCAAGACAAAAGTACCAAATAAACACTTTCTAAAATATTTTTTTTGAGAAATCCTACTACATCTTCTATTTTCCTTAATTCCCGTGAAAAATGAGAAGTGAGCACTATATTATGGGACGGATGGAGTACTATCTAACACAATTTTATTGGTACTTAAAAAAACATTTAATTACTCTCCTAGGCTAGAGTAAGATGGTTTGAGCGTCACATGTGATATATCAAGTCTCAGGTTCAGGTTTTAGAGCCACTAGCAATGTATCCATGTGATAGTTGCTCCCTTCTTGCCATCTAAGTTGATCTGGTTGTATAGGGTGTGGGTTTCACTCATGTAGCCCGAGGTTTACCATTCACTAGGTGAATGGGTCCCCGTCACCAAAAAGAAAAAACAATTAGGCATCCCCTTCTAAATGTAGTACCATTTTTGCATCATTATGTAGCTTTTACAATATCAATTGAAAGTTAGATTGGTTACTATCTCTCCGACAGACGTCAAATTGATATTTGTTAGATAGATGTAAATAATGAACTCTTGTTTATTGTCTCGGTGAAAGTAAAGTGTATAGATTATTATAAAATGCAGATAGGACATGACAAATTTTCTGTCTCTTAACATTTGGCAACAAACCATATCTTTGTAATTATATTAATATTGGCCCATAACAGTGTAATTTTGAAATATCTAAAGTTGTTGGTCTACTTTCTTTATCCCTAGAAAACTATTGCATCAGCGATACAATATATTCATCTCTATCATGAAAGTTGTCTATAAAACTCAATAGATGATTCATTTTTGTTGGATAGATTTTGTATTTATGTTGTAAGAGTATCTTATCTTCGATTAAGTTGATATGTGGTAACCTTTTGCTTATACATGATTAACAAATAGAATTAAAATTTGATATCCCAATTATTGTTTCTCTTTTCATAATAATTCAAACCATGTATTTTACTGCTATTATTCAAGGAATCTAAACTATGCAAGACAAGCTCTTTACAAAGTCATTAAGTACTCCATATTTTTCCCTTTTCGAAAATTTTCGCAATTGAATATGGTTGTTTTGCCCTTTTCAAGCTTTATTTCCAGTTCTTGCGGTTGCTTTTTTTTTTTCAATGAAAACTAGGTCACAATTCCAGGCTGGTAAGTCATGTGTGTGTTAACTACTATGAAATAAGTAATTATTACAATTTTAATAGAAACTTTAACTATTGTGAGTTGACACTTCAACTGTAAGACTTCTTTTCTATCATAAAAAGATTTATTTTTTAAAGGTAAGATGAAAATCCCTTGTATCTTGTTGTCAAAAAAAAAAAAAAAAAAAATTCTCTTGCAAGTAGGGGAAATTGAGGGAATACCACTTTACAAGGGGCAAGAATCAAACCTCTATCACAGGGGTAGGAGAGTCTCCAATCAACTCGGTCAACCTCAATTAGTAAAACATATTTTCTTATATTAGTTAAAGGTGCAACATAAAAAACCAATACGGGACCAAGCACAACTCATGATGTCATACTGCATTTTCATTAATACGAAATTTCTATGAGGTATCAAGTATTGAAACTTAGATATCTTTTGAGGAATTAATAGACCTTTCTAGTCTTTGTAATATCATTTTCACATCAAAGAAGAACCGAACAAAGGAACCATTGAATCATCTTATGCAAGAAGGATTCTATGGAAACGCAGTCAGGAAATCTTCCCAGATTGTATTATATCAATTTGATGGAAATGTCACAACATCTGCCGAATGTATATTATCTCAATTTTGGTATATAAAAACAAAATTTCTCATTAAGTTACAGAAAAAAGTTCTTGTGTCAACTATCATATACAAATGACAAGCTGTGTTTACGAGAATCAGTGCACAAAATGGTTAGCGGAAGAAAAAAAATTCGGCTATTCCTGGATGAGTCTCTCATCAATCAATGAAGCATAAACTCTGGTCCTTTTGCAGCTGAATACATTACAAGTAACTGTAAACAGGGCAGCCAATCTAAATGATCCTTTACACCTTGCATGGAAGTCGAGCAAAGCCTCCAAATTTGACCGCATTCTTATTTACAAAATCCGAGCACACAGAAGTTTGCCCAGAATAAAGCACGGAAGGAGACCAACACTATGATAGATCCTTTAGCAGTTTATCAGTATCATGATCCTCAATTTCCCAATCCTATACATGATCAAATGACCCGCTCTTTAGCCTTTGCATCCGGGCTTGTAACCCGGATAATGCTTTTTCGTCCATAGGAAGAACTCCACCGTGAACCGGGTTCTCAGCTGTGCTATCATCTAACACATGGTGAGCTTGGTTATGGGTGACATTACCATTCATTGGCATTAATGGCCTCATTCCGGAATCTGGATTCACACCTGCTGCAGATAACTGGATACTCTTCATCCTTTCTCTTATAGCATCTAGTGTCCCTGTGGTTACTGCCCAATGCAAAATGCCATAATCAAAATCACATTCCAAAGAAGCAGAAAAAAAAAAAACAGCAGTGTGAAAAGTAGTAACACGAAGGCCAAGTTACCTCCAGTCGCCAGTCTGTCACTTCTTTGGTCCCCCAGAAACTGTTGGTGATCAAAAGTTGGACCTCTAGGGGTAGCATTGCCTGTCCTCTCATCATCACTAAACGATGACGAAAAATTCGTTTGCTCAACTCTGGTATTCTGTGATTTTGAATCATTTAGCAAATTTGTATGTACAGGTGATAAAGGAGCCAATTTTGGCGAAGAAAGAGTAAGTGAGGATGGAGGAGGAGTTGATAGTGGGACACTAGAAGGTGTCCTCCCCGCAGCTGCATTCTTCTCCATCTGCAACAAAATACTCATAAGCCATACGATGTTATATTAATTCCAGTCAAAAAAAAAAATTCCATACCTGTGCCAATCCATCCCTTATATAAGTCCGGAATGCTTCACTGGCATTTTGGAGCTGAGCAAAGATATCAACCTGCAAAAACAGTGGAATATGAACATGCTAGTGCGATATTTCAGCCAAACTAAGCATTTCACGGGGATCTGCCCATCCCCCACTTGGCCCTATCAAACAGACATGGAAAGGAAATAGACTGATGGTCGAGGGACAAAGCAGTAGGAGATAGGGGTGTAAGTGGATTGGACTGGATTTGACTTTGCCAAATCCAAATCCAGTCCAAAGTTTTTTGGACTCGAGAAATTGAGAACAAGTCCGATCCAAATATTTTTTGAGTCCAGTCCAGTCCCAGTCCGATAATTTTTTCTTGAGTCCGAATCCAGTCAAGTCCAGTCCGATTATTATATTATTTTTTTCCACCGATTTAAATTCAATGATTCACAACGTTTTTTCATAATTGAATTTGAAAAATTAAGCTCATTATATTCATTCCATAAAATAAGTCGCATACATCTTTTATATTATATATATAAATATTAAATATATATAAATTATATATATAAATATTAAATATATATTATATATAAAAATATTTTTGGACTGGACTGGACTCCAAAGGGGTGAGTCCAAATCCAGTCCGAATATATTTGGACTCGAAAATTTGAGTCCGAGTCTAGTCCAAAAAACTTTCACAGTCCGCTTACACCCTTAGTAGGAGATACATTTACATAGCTCATACACAAAGTTACCTTGGGGTATAGTTGCGTGATACGGTACAGTTCATAAAGACCAATACTGCATGTCTGCTTATCACCAATTTTCTTAAAAATTGCAGCCAGTTCTTGCTGCAAGCGACATACAACCAAAAGATTATAACCTGACAGATAAATGTACTGGGCAAAGTCACACCAGAAAAGGTCATAGACAGTCCAGTATTACCTTTAATTGGGCATCTGCAGAGTGAGTGGCAGAAGATGGATTGTTAGCAGTTGAGTCACCCCAATGAGTTTGGCCCACAGGTCCAGTAGGGGTAAGCATCCTAGCTGCCGCCAAAGTCTATCATAGAAAATATGTGCAAAAGAAGGGACAGTAAGCACATGTAAAGTAGTAGCATGTAATTGAAAAAGAAAATAAAGCTATATAAATGACCAGATACCAAAAGCACAAAGTTAATTTCCATTACCTGGAGATTCAAATCGATGTATGCAAGAATAATGGGTTGAGGTTCCATATCTATAGGAACCATGGACAGATGACCTTTAATAGCTGTCCCCCGAAGTTTCACAAGTTCATGCAAAACTGTTTTTACCATACGCAAAGGCTTGTCATCAGCTCCAGCTCTTCAGGTAGATAGATTTAAACCAACATGAGAAAGAATGGATAAAAAATGATGGCGTCTATAACTTTCAAAATAAATAAATAATTTGAACCACATATGCTCAAAGAAAAAACAGTGAAAAGATCATGATGTATATGGGCATTCTGTAAAAGCTACCTTCTCCTAATCTCCTCCATTCCAAGCTCTTGAAGATACACATGGATGCTTTGGAGAATGCGATCCAAGTCCACCTCATATATAGTGCTTTGAAGTACCTGCAGTAAGAATGGGAACATTAAGAAAAGCATCACCATCCTGTTTGACCAACAATTATCATGTCCATAATGACCATCACTTCCCTCTGAGCATTCATGAGTCCTGACAATATTTTACCAACTGTTCTCCTGTCTCTATAGACTATAATGACCTTCACCGCCCTCCAATCAACAGCGCAAGAAAACGAAAAAAAAGGCTAAGAGGGACAAATTATCAAACTCTTGACAGACATCCAGCAATACAAAAGTCTGTTGGCACTGTTCGGAAAAAACCAAGTGCAGATTTTGCTCATCAATGTCCACGGTTGAGATGGAAGGTGATGTTCTTCACTTGATAGCTGCCAATCTTAGTAATGGATGTACACTTGCTGAATATTTTATAATGAGTCAGGAAAGAATTTGTAAGGCTTCCCATGTATTGAATTGTTGATTTTCTAAAAGTGAGATTCTACATGAACATTATGCCCAAACCACGTATAGATCATAGCTGGCTAGTTGCACATGTCTGCTTTCATGCAAAATTACTGCGAACAAAAGAACTCGAAATATACAAGTTGCACAAGAAAAATGCCAGAAGATAAGGATATTACCTTTGTTAGTTTGATCAAACATTTGACAACAAGATCAGAGAATTTCTGATTTCTGACAGTAAAGGCTTCATTTGATGCTGGCGCTGGCCATCTTGAGTGGTCCAGTGGACGTAGTAGATTAATGAGCACAACAAATGAAGACGTTCGGTCGGCATTATCCTGCATTCAATGTCATTACTTCAGATAGAATACAACAATGGTGATGAAACAGAAGCAGCCACAGGCCAGTTCAGATTTACCAAGATCTTGAGCATCAAAACATTCAAAGCTTTCAGAAGTTGGCCGCCATCATCCATGCGGGGAACCCGTTCATCCAAAAGCCAAAGAAGAAGTTCAGTAATTAGATTATCAAGAGTGCTCTCCTTGACAGCATGAGCTAGAGTCTTATTTTGGAACGTCTGCAGTACACCAAACACCATCAGAAGAGCAGCAAAGCAACAACATAAATTCTAGTGAAAAATGCTGCAAGAAGAATATCTACAGGTAGGAATACCACCTGCATCAGCGTGTTTAAGACATATTTACAAGATCTCGAAGAAGCCCCAGTTAGACTGAAGTCAAATGTCTTTGCAACCTGTTTTAATCATCAAAGAGCTTTCAGAATTATGTTGCACAATACAGATGGACCAAAAACAGTGAGCAATGCAAGCAAGATAAGTACCTTATTGGCTAAGATTGAAACAAGCCGGTCTGCGTCCTTTACAATGTCATCCATTGTACTTCCATCAGGTTCATTCGTGGCCTGTGCCAACTCATGGCAAACAACCTTCATCCCTTCTACAGACTGCAAAGAAAGATACAGTTTATGGATGAAGAGTTGGATGTACATCAAGCAAAAATCATTTTTCCAAAAAAAAGGAGTACTCAAAACATGGCATAAATCAGTAGGACATAATTATCAGACAAACAGAAGACATCTCTGCTCCATTGCACCGTATGCAATAAAGAGTGGTGTATTGTGCATCAGGCAAAACAAAACCAGGGGAGAAATCTGAACTATTTTGATGAAAAAAATAATAAGTACCTGCTCCGGTGCACCGTATGCAATGATATCAAGTGCTTCATTCCAGTCCGTCGGACCAGTAACACCAGCATGTACACGAGGCAATGGATTTCTCTCCATGTGCAGTTCAGGATGAGCATAGTGTTCCCTGAAATAAGCAATTCAAACAGATGAGTATGACCAACTTAGAGCTAGACTAACGCAAGAAAGACAACAGAAGATATGAAGGAGCCAGCAGGGCAAAAGAAGGTAATGAAACAATAAGCAGGTAATACCTTGCAAAAACTGGGGCAGCAATTGATCGTGACAATTCTCCACTTTGTTCAGCTATATCAGACCTATAGACATATCCAAGTAAATAATATGACAATTTCTTTGAGAGAATTTAGAATATCATATAAACAATAATTCAGTTGTTAAATATTTAAGAGAAGTGCCATGAGGAAAATGAACAGAACTAAGACCTGCTAGAATAGAGAGACCAGGTAAACTAAGTTATACGTGTGCATGAAAGCTGCAGACACACCAGTACAAAGACAGAGATGGGAAGCAAAGGTGAAAACAAGCAAGAAATAGAACCACAAAGCACATCAAAAGATGGATCACAAATAAATAGGAAGCTCCCGTTTAATGCTGCTAATTATGTTAAGGGTGGCACACAAAAGATAGGCTGGAAAGGCCAAATAGATGTGAAGTTTTATAAAGGAAAAAATGATATCATTAATCCCAACCGTGGCCGGTTTGCTTTACAAGATCTCAACTTTTGATTATCTCAGAACCGTCCCAACTTTGGCTGCCCCTCCCCAAAACGATCCGTAACTCTTTTTTTTTTTTTTTTAAAATAGGTTAGTTCTAACACATGATACTCTTCTATAAGATCTTGATTTCATGTTACTTAAGCCAATGAAAGAGTTTCATGCATCACAATCAACCAATTTTACTTAAACCCCCCAATATTTGGGACTACTCTGGCCTCTAAGATGATCAAAATTGGGTGTTTACAGCAAATCCACCATAAGTGAGTTGAGACTGGTAGTGTCAAATTTTCCTTTTATAAAATGGAACAAGAAAAACTAATTGCAACGTAAGCACTATGAGCCTCAAACAAAGATAAGAGATAACGTTGAAAAGCAAATCCTACAATGGGGAAAAAGCAAAGTAATAAAGAGAGCTCATTCAAAGAAAAGTTTTAATATTCCTAAGGCAAATATAGTGATCCAATAATTCTTTGCTATAGAAACACAGTGAAATCATAAAAATTATGAAAAGCAAGCAGCACAGCTTCAGAAAAAGGATATCCTCACCCATTGTCCCTCACTGAACGTCTCAATGCAGCCCTTGCATCCCCAGGTTTCCCCTCCCTCCTCTTGTCCATGTCACGAGCCTAGAGAAAGAACAATGAGTAATCAACAGAAGCTGAAAAGGCAGAAAACAAAATACCCAGGATAGTAATGGCATACCTTTGTCTTAAATTTTTCATCTATCATACTTCTTTGAGCATCTGTTAATTTCCCTACATATCTCCAGATATCCTCACCTGTAAAGAAAAGAAACTATGTCACGAAACAAAATCTAAAGATGCTTCTCAATTAAATACAAACGTTGCACCAAATGAAGCGGATAAAGCTGTCACACTAATAAAAGGATGAGGACAGAAGGACCAAAAAGACCTGCCAGTGTCACGTAATTCAATTACTTGTCTCACATGTTACTGTCTATCATGTTTATGAAACTTCTTGAACCAAAATAAGTCAACAGTGATTAATGCACATTCAGTGGAAAGATATAACACTAAGCACACATAGATGATTGCAGAAGCGCCAATGATATAGAGAACAGAGAAACAAACAGCTACGTCAGTAATACCTATGAAGAGAGGATTTTGCCACAAGATAACCACTCTTTCCATTGAAATAGCTTTTTGGAATTTTGCGGACTTCTAGGTCATACTTTGACTGTTATTTTATTTAATCAATTAGCACACTAGAGAATCTTAAGATAGATCTAACGAATCCATTTGCTCTCAATTATGTATTTTTGAATTTTGATCTCCAAAGTTTAAAGAAGCATTTGTTTTTAGATGAAGTCACGGAGAGTTTAAAGTTCGAAATCTTAGAGAAAAGGATGCCGGGTATGTGGAGATTAACAAATCTTGAAAAGAAACATGGGCTATCAGAAAAATATGTGCGCAATCCTCAATACCCCTAAGTACCATACCCCTAAGTACCATACAACTATTACATACCTGAAATCATTCTTAAAAAATCAACAAACTACCAAAGCATACTCATAAAGGAGATACAAAATTGCAAACAGATAATCAAGAGTCATTCATTTGATACCTAGAATTTTGTAACCAGTGGCTAGAGCATTTAAAGCAGCTTTTCGAGTTTCACCATCTCGTTCAGCCGTTAAACTCGCAACAATCTGCAAGCTTTTCAACTGTCCACTTATCTGCAAAGAGCATAGCACAAAGATGGTCAATTTTATCATCGAACCGAGCACCCTCCTAAGACGAATTTTAACAACCCCAAACTTGCCTCAGCTCCATGATGGTCAAGAAGGAAACCAACAAGATCTGCACTCTCTATCCGTGTCCGATTGTTTTTTGAACGCAAACCCTCCACAATGTAAGGAAACAGTTTTGCTGCTGAATACACATTAACTATTTGTTTAGTGAGCTCGTGGATTTTTTCTCGTAGTTTTTCGATGTTATGTCCAGACTACATAAACAAAAAAACAAGTCACAATTAGTTTAACTCCTCCAACACCACTATGCTTTTCAGATGCAACATAAAAAGGACATCGTCACAATCACAAAGATGAAGTTGATAGCAGCTTAACAATACAAATTGACTACCATGAAAAGATTGGACGTCAGTAACTTCTTATAATACCAGACCCAGATAATTCACTTCATGTTTCAAGACAATTGTGATATGACAAAAAAAAAGGCATTAGTGCCTCAAGGCCTCACAGTTACACAATTGCATGCCAGACATATTAAGAAATGCAGAAACATCTCTATTATGAAGTAGAAAAGCCCAACCTTTTCCACCAAACATGGAAGGAATATAGCTGCCTCTGCTTCAGTCAATGCATACCCCTCAACCCTCAATGCCTCAAAAAGTTCAGGAAGAAACTCTAAGACCTGTATTTAAAGGACATTTACATCATATCCATAAGCCATAGTTTATCTCAATGTCACATAATTCGCTATATAATTCGCTTTTTCGGTTCGCGGTTCGCCCAAAATGGGCAAAAAATAGGCGAACACCGACCATAATTTGCTTTTTTTGGATCGCGGTTCGCGGGGAGATTAGGGAATTATGTAACACTGGTTTATCTATTGGAAGGAAATAGAAGAAGAATAAACGCCTCCAAGGTAGGGATTACACAAGTGGAGTAGGTACCACACCTTTAATAAGCATGTCGTGTTAGATTCACAAAATCGCAAAACAAACCACCTCAAAACAATATCCATAACTTCAATTAAATCCTTTGCGATTGATGGAAGTGCCTGAAAGAAACACCAGATATAAGAATGACGCCCCCAAAAATTCATCAAAAAATGTGGACAGAAAGAAACTCACCCTATGTAACACTTCGATGCCATCAACGTGCTTTTTAAAGTCTGTACTCAGAAGTCTTCTATTTAAGTCTTCCCTAAAATATTTCATAAGCCCACTCTGCAACAAAAGGAAATTTACATATAGCTCTAACATATTAGGCCATCAATTCTGCAAGAATTTAAAAGCAAACCTCAATTATATTAACAAACCTCAAGATCCTGAATTTGCTCCAAACGGGGCTCTTCGAATTTAAAACGGCGGACAACCATCCTCGCCCTATCTTCCTGCAAAAGGTAATGATAGCCACATGAACCATGACTACGTTATAGTTAAAGAGGCTACAACAGGGGGGGAGCCGAGTTCAAACCTTGTTTGAATCCTTAATGTTTAATAATGGCTGAGACTGAATAGCAATATCGTGAACCGACATGATTGACTCCGCTCTTGAGCTCCTCATTGGAGCAGCTCTCTGTATTCAAAACTATTGTATTCAAAAAAAGTTGAAGCAAATGTTGTGAAGAAGACAAAAAGTGTAGCACTCACCGATGATACTGATTTTGTTCCGTGCTTAGGGGCACGATCCCCAACTGCATTTGAGCTAACTTTACCAACTCTGGCACTGCTTTTCGGGATTGATGCAGTAGAAGTTACTTGAGCAGAATCATGTAATTCTGATAGCAATAAAAGGATGTAAGTTTCGGTATATCCTCAGCACAGTTTTTGGAACGAGGTAAAATTCAAAATGGCACACCTGGAACAGCTCCGTAATGTTTCAGCTTCTCAACAACATGGGAAAGAGCCGGGCCTTGAATATCTCTCAAATTCTTGGTCACCTGGACAACCCACGATGCAATATTTGCTAAACAACAAATTGTATAAAATTCAAAACCTTTCTACACTAAAAAATAATGGGCAGAGCTTAGCAATGCACCAGTTCTGGACCACAAGCTTTCAGAATCTCCGAAAGACAAGCATCAGCTGCTTTGCGAACATCTGCTGACTTATCCTGAAATTAAATCCAAGAGGGTATCAAGACCCAACAATGTCCAACAAGACATTTGATTTGAATTGGCCATGGAAATATAGTAGGAAAAAAGGAGGTTGAAAAATACAGTCATGGCGACAGCAGCTGGCTTCAGTAGCTGCACCGCATCAGGGAAGTCATTCAGCTGGGGAAGTTTTTTAGACAGCCATTCAAAAAGATCCTTACGCCCCTCAGCACCAAGTTTTGATTCCAAGAGAGCAGCTGCCACATAAGGGATCTACATACACAGAGCATCATGAACACCAATTTTGACTTTTTAATCTCCAATTCTTTTCTTTTACTCAAAGATTCAACAGTAATCTTATTCAAAAAGAAAATACAACAGTAATCATAACAAGAACCTAACCATTTTATCAAGATTAACAGCGCCATGCCACATGTCTAAAGTCGTCAAGGCACATTCTCTCATATGCTTTTTATTGTCACCAAGGCATTTCAAGACATCTGAAAGAATCCCCTGAAAGAGCCACCTCCAAAGTTATTTAAATTTATTGGAGGAGAAGAATAAGAGAGACAGAACAACATTAAACAACATTCAGAGCCATGGCATGTATAGCTCAAGCAAATTGAGTAGAAAAGAACCTTGCTCGCTTTCTCAACAGCAAGACCCATGGCCGATGCAACACTACCAATAGTGGATAATGATTCCATCACCAACTTCTTATTGCTGTCGCACAAACGCCCTCTTAGACAACCAAACAACTCCCCTGATTGTCATAACAACACTATATAAGAAACTGAATAGATTAATATATCACAATTGACACTGCGAAATATAACTTTAACACAAAGTTAACATCCTGGAGCATAATATATGATACCAGTTCCAATTGGTTGGATTCGTTTATTGGCCTCCTCCAAAATTTTATTTACAGCTTCAATCGATTCCAAGCGTATCTAGATAAATTGAAACAAAGAGAAAATAGCATCTTCAATAGTTTTCATGAGAAACTGACGCATAACACTAACAAGTTCATTCATATACACTAATAAGAATTAAAACGTAAATTACAAGAAGATACCTTCCAGTCAGGGCTTTCAAAGTTCTTCAGTAATGTAGGTGTTATCTTGGCACTAATATCTTCACGTGGCAAGCCATCTGAGCTGCCAGCAGGAATGGATGACGAATCAGATATTTTTACTGTTTTCTTTGGAGCTATAGAAGGTCCCTGCAGCACAAATAAAACATAACAGTGTAAATACTTATCAACTGAGTATGAAAGGGATGACCATAGTGAAATGCACATACTTCATATGGATTTTTCTCATACTCTGCGTCAAGTGCACTAAGAAGTGCAGGTTTAACATCTGAAAGGAACCCCTTGATATCTGCAAGAAGACTGATTTATACCATTACAGAACTCCACAAGAATAAACACAGAGTTAAATGCAGAAACTATAATCACCTGGGCCAACGAATTTATGTAAGACACCAATCAACTTAATTGTAGCATTTCTAGTTGCAGCAGCACTTGATTGTAGTCCAGTCTCCTTGCAAAACTCAATTAAGTCCTTCACAGAAGAACAGAAACACATTTATATTACAAAACATATCATCAATGAAACCCAGATAATAATTCAATATTTCAAACGTGAACCATTCTTGTCAACGATGCATATGATGAAAGAGGGCTACCTTCAATTTTATGAGAGAAACACCAAAGTCCTCTACAGCTGAAACCATCCATAAAAGGCCTTCACTAAGGACCTTAGGATTCTTGTGCTCTTTCATGATCTTAAAAAGCTGCAGCAAATGGAAGTTGTTGAATATTCAAGCGAAGAAAGAAAAAAGAGACGGCAGTCCCATAACATATACACAGTACGAATATTAACACAAAAAAGGAACATGGATCACTTCATCATTGAAAGTTTCTTCACCAACAAAACCTAGGGCCTGAGTAAAATTTTAAAGGTTGGGCATTAAAGACAAAGAAAAAAATGGAGACTACTTACTCTTTCAAAAATGAATCCTGGACCTACTGCTTCTGAAAATGTAGTCAAACATTTCATAGCCTGGGCTCTGGTCTTAATATCAGCCACTCTTTCACTTAAGCCTGTATAATAGATAAACAATCAAAAACACACAGAATTGGCAATATTAACTTTGCTTTTAATTATCTAGGAACAAAAGTAATCCAATAAAGTCATCAAAGCAAGATACCCACCAAGAAGACAAAGAACAACACACTTTTTCGGAAATCTGGTTGCAGTCGATGCTACGTAAGAAATTACTTCAACTGTTTGCTGTTGGACCTGTTAAATTACAAAGAATAGTCAATGAACATATAGCTCTTTAAGGAGACACCGAATACCAAAAAAATCTATTCCAGATAGTCAAAAACAATCCAGCCAACTTCACCCAATAAGGATCTTTCATGCTTAAATCAAACAGCAGCCAAGACATATACTTCCTTCATTCTTTATTAATTGCAACATATACTATTTTGGGTAGTTTTATATTGAATGCAACAATTCTCCTTTTGGTAATAAAAGCTAGTCAAATGGATTGAAATGCCCTTACTAAATTTAACTAAAACACTCGTCAATTAGCCACTCAAAACAGGTAGTTTTGTCCTACCCCGCCATCTTTTTCATTTCCTAAAAAAGTGAGCCAAACCCATATGTTGCAATTAATAAAGAACCGAGGAAGTGCATCATTTCTTCGAAAAGATACCAATGTGCAAGCAGATATCCTTTAAAATTCTGAAACCATCTTTGATTTACCGGTTAAGGTAACAAGAGTGCCTTTTGACACTTTTTTTACAAAATCCTAGAATTACTAACGCTTATCCCTTTTATGTGAGAGCTTTTTAAGAGTAACGTTTCATTTATTTCAAAACGGAGGAAGTATTTTACTTTAATGAAAAAAACCCCTCTTGATACTCAAAGCTATGTATTAGAGAGAGCTATTAGCAAACATAAATGTCCGCTTGCTAGGACAATGTTTTTGGGCATTGTTGAGGGCTTGACTCTTGAGGCATCTGGGATGGGGGTGATATGCATCGGTTTATCATCTGCAGTTTGCCAAAAAGACTTTAAAATATTACTCTAAATGGTTAAGAAGGCCTAACGTAAGGGAGACCTTCCTTAATGACTTGATATCTCTTGTTGGTTTGTTGCTAAACTCCTTTGCTTATCTCAAAATTTCTCTCCCCTTTTAATCAACCAAGTATGTACAAGGCTTGATGACAGGAAAAGGCCTATTAGAAACTGATAAAAGGGACCATAACTACGCAACATTTCATGTCACCTTAAATCAAAACTTCTCTCCCCTTTATTTGTTCAGCATGACCCTATCTTTCCCTCTCTCGTATTTCCCAGGGTGTTGCTAGGAACTTGAAGAAACTTATTAGAAACTTTCTTTGCCAAAGAGTGGGTGAAGAGAGGAGTGGTAATTTGCTTGCATGAAATCTTGTACGTGGATAAGAGGGAGAAGAACTTAATACTTAAGACTTTATCTTAAAAACATCACCTTGATGGCAAAGAAGTTTCGGCAGTTCCCTCTAAACCAAATTCAAAAACTAATGATTCTATTCCTCGTCTTTACCCCTTTCTAACCCTTTCTAGTTCCCAAATTTCAGATTTCCATGTTAGAGAGAATGTTGTTCTTTCATGGAATTACGACTTTAATATATATCCTCTATAAAACAAAGGAGAAAACATGTTTAGAGTTTCAGACTCTTCTAGATGTGAGAGGCGACAATGAGTAGAGGAACGTGATGCGGATTCATCTAGGCTTTGCACAACACTTGTTAGCCTTTCATTATCATTTACAAACCATCTTCACAATTCTCCTTCTCATTAAACTTCCATGTATAAATATTCAAGGCATGGCTACAAGATAGTATGTTTGGACAGGTCAACATTAATGATGATACCCCTGGCAACCAAATAATTGTCTCTCCACAGCAGCATGAGCTTTGTTTCTGTAAATTGACGAATGAGGAATCATAAAAATGCATTTTGAGCTCACGTTTAGAAGGCACAAGGAGCATCAAGGCATGTGATGCGCAGCGAGACGCCTGGCCACAAGATAGTATTCAAGGCATGGCCACAAGATAGTATGTTTGGACAGGTCAACATTAATGATGATACCCCTGGCAACCAAATAATTGTCTCTCCACAGCAGCATGAGCTTTGTTTCTGTAAATTGACGAATGAGGAATCATAAAAATGCATTTTGAGCTCACATTTAGAAGGCCCAAGGAGCATCAAGGCATGTGATGCGCAGCGAGACGCCTGGCAAAAGGCGACTGGAGGCGCATGCCTTAGAGAGCCCGTCATAGATCAATAGCTACGATGCTCGGGCATGGCAAAATCGTCGGCATACCCGTGTCGACAAGACACCTATCCGGGTACGAAATGCGTGACAAATCCGGTTCTTTGCACTCGGCACGACGGAACCCTAATCTACATATTGAAGTCCAGATTGAATAACAAAAGAAGCATCATAATAGGGCTTTTATAAGTCAGCATAAGGCGAGCCAAAATACATAATCAATTTCCCAGTGACAGTGACGGAAACGAAGTCACCATGGTTGTTGAAGAGGAGATGAAAGGAAGAAAGAAGAAGACCAATATTCGTGATTTAGAGGGGAGTAGAGAGAAATAAAGAGAAAAAATAACCCACGTGATTGGGAGGGGAGAGTAGAGAGAGAAACAAATGTTGCTGCCAGCTATCTTCTTTTTTTTGTCCTTTTCCTTCTCACCTTTAGATGAGGGATACATTTTCATTGATAGAGAATTTCCCTGCCAGTCAAAAGTTTTGCCTTTATTTTTTTGGAAAACTTGAAAAGAACTATGCGCACCCTAGCAAAAACAGTCCACTCCCAACTTTGGGGGGGGGGTATTTTACAATGGTAGTCCCAGTTGTTGTAGCATGTAAACTTTGCTAAAAAAAATTCTATCTTCTTCATCCTCTTTACTCCCTCCTTCAATGCTCCCTCCCCCTCCACCCCACTACCCCCCCTCCCCTAACCGTCACCACTCCCCCGCCACCCTCTTTCCCCGTCCCCGAAACCCCTTCCCCTCCACGACCACCCTCTCCCCCGTCCCCAAAAACCCCTCCCCCCTCCCCCTCCCCCTCCCCTCCCATTTTTGTGAAGAACCCCCCAAAGTTGGGATTGAACAATATTAAATTGAAGTTGGGATTGTTTTTAACAGGTTGCCCATAGTTGGGACTAAGGGTGATAATGAGCCTAGCCTGTCCGCGAACGATTTGGAATCAGCTCGGTTCGTGGTGGCTCGGCTCGACTCGAGACTTTAACGAGCCGAGTTAGGCAAAGCTCAGCTGAGCTCGTGAACAGGCTCAATTATACTTTTATATAGAAAAATAATATATATATATATATATATATATATTCGTGAACAGTTCGAGCTCGACTCGAACAAAGTTCGGCTCGTTAAGCTTCGAGCTCGAATAAACTTAAACGAACACAAGTCGAACAGACCACAATTCGGGCTTGGTTCGATCGATAAGCAGCCCTAGTTGGAACTGATTAAATCAATTATTCCCATTTTTTTACTTATTCAAAGTTGTTGACTGAACTTCCTGTTCATTTTCCTAATAGACCACAAATTTATTCTAAACACTTCTAAGGAGAAATAATTGGTTTTCCAAATTTTAAACTGAAAATATATAAAAACATTAGATAAAGTGAGTACTATATTTTTTATTACCGTATCCCCATACTTGTGTCCAACTTTAGGATGGTGTCCCCGTATCCAGATTTTTTTAAAATGCCGTATCGGACACTCGGATCTATAACCGTGTCCATGTAACATATGTCACTAGACACTAAACCTAATTTGTCAGATCTCTTTGCCGGTACCCAGACCCCCCCCCCTTCTCCCTTGGGGGCGCTTTTACAACAGACTTTGAAGATGGTATTTAGTTGCCAGGATGAAATGTTTGCAATCATCTAAATCCAACAGATTTTTGACTGATATTTCTATTGCCCTAACAAGGGGCATATGTAAAATTTGGGAGGAAAAGAATGAAGACCTCCATTTGAAAATTGGCATGCTTGGTCATTTTAAAAAAATTGGCTCAAGGAATATGAGTAATCTTGCTGAATCGAACCAATGAATGTAACAGTTATTTGTAGATTCCCTTTATAATGCAACTTTTACTTTACAAATTCTTTTGAGGTCATGATTGGCAAAAAGAGGAAACTTTAACTTTGATTCCAATAGATAATGTAATTTGTATCGCTAAAGGCTATCAGAAAGCTGACTAGATGAAAAAGTTTTGACAATGTACCTGCACATTTTTCTCACTCCATCCAGGGACAGTACATAGCAACCGTATCAATATCTCCGCCGATTTATCAAGTTCCTGGACACTCTCTACTTGTTCTTTCAATGAGGAAATTGCTGTACAGACATGAACGCTAAGAATGAGAAAAATATATCAATAAGAACTAACAAAGATTAGAACTAGAATATCAACAATGACAGAGAGTGGCAAAATGGAATGACCCACTCAGAATAGATAAACATAGAACAGATAATGATAGAAGATCACATGAAAGCAAGTCAAAGAATGATGTTGATCCAGTGCTAGAAAAGTCAGAGGAGAAAAGGAAAAATTTAATTTAAACCTTCAAGTCTTTCCTTCCATGCAGCACTCTTTAACTGAGTTATAGTCTCCGCTTGTATAAGAGAGCCCAATCTGCTTTCAATTTCCTCAAGACTCATCTCTGATGGCTGTTTACCAGGACACCGACAAATAAACCACATTGTTGAAATAGAAAGCTGAGGAACTTAAGACAAAAAGCAGAATGTAATCCAAATTACCTCCACGTCTTCCTCAACCACCTTCACGTTTCTTTGCTGTCCACCTCCATCAACTTTTTTGCTGGCTGCAGGTTTTGCAGAAGGGCCTTTCTTGGCACCAGGCTAACAGAAGATATGAAAGCAGGATGAGATTAGATCAAAAAAAGAACAGAGAAAACTAAAACCTAATCTTTGAATTAATTCCGAAGGACAAAAATACTCACAGCTGCTTGAACAGGCCTTTTACCACTTAGCATACTTGCTGCTGATTTCTTTACAAAAGAGTTGCCTGAGGCCTAGCGAAACCATAAAAAGAGTAAGAGTTATTGCAGAATAAATAGCAGAAAAATAGATGAAAATTTAGCTATCTTCTTGTGCCATCACCACAGCAAGCACATATTTTACATTGAGAAACCATATGAAAGAGAAAATTAATGGGGAGCAACAGTCTTCCATACAAAGAGAGACTACAAACCAATGATACCCGGTACGGAATTCGGTTCGATTCGGGGAACGGGAACGGGTACGGGGTACGCTACCTATGGGTGTATTGGGTACGATGGGTGGTGTATCGGGTACGATGGGTAATCTTAGAAAATAATCTTTTCCCAAAAAATAGGGGCACTTGTCTAGGGAATAGATGAAAAAGTGTGATTTACAATAAAATCAGATTGAAAAACATCTCTTCCCAAAAAAAGCCCAGATAACTATAGCCCGTATACCAATTAAAGTACCTTGTGGGATGAAAGAGAGCAATTAAGAAACACAGAGCATTAAAAAAAACAAAAAAAAAAAGCCAGCTGCCAGCTGGCAGTCTGAGAGAGGAGAAAAAGACAGCCACGTGAAGTAAAAAAGCCCAGCCTTTAGTTTTCTCACTCCTCACTAAATCTAACCCTCATTTTCTCTCTCCTTACCGTGGCTCTTCCGTTCTCATTTTCTCGATGACTTTCTCAGGCGCCTACCCGACCATTTCTGATGATGCATAGATTGCAGATCTAGGTTTTGAAATTTTGCCCTAGATTCTCGACTTAGCCTTCAATCTCTCCGGCCAAAAGGGTTCGCTTGGATGCACGAACTGGTTCGCGACCCCTGGCGATTTGGAACACGTTACTCCCGTGATTGGGAACATCCGACCTGGGTCGCCGGTTGGAGCACCGTACCGCGAACCGGGTATCATTGCTTCCAACTATCAGGTTCCTTATCAGTTATCAACCTCTACCCCTTAAGAACACCATCTACGCATCTAGGCTCTAGCACATTGAGCAATATATGCCTTAAAAAAATCACTGCAGCCAAAAATTGCTTTCCCCTAAGATACCCCTGCCCGTAGTGATACAAGACTAAGAATCATCATGTATTCAACCAAAAACGATAAGACACCCAGAAGCCACAATAGTAATTTCATCAGCCACCGAAGAGCATTTGAACAGAAAAGTTACATCACCATCATTCTACTCTATCATATTCATGCTCAGCTACTATATGTCTAGATTTCCGCCACAGCAATATCCCTTCTGTGGTTTTGGGAGGCGGCGAAGCCAAACCTAAAAAGGGATTATCAAGTTCTCAAAGCATAAGCTAATAAAAAGGTGATAGACAGCAGAAAACAACACACCTCTGATGCAACTCCGCTTGAGGTTTGAACATTAGCTGATATGTGATTATCAATACGTGAGAATCCTATGCAAGGACATCCAATTTCAAAGGACTAAAGAGATTTAATAAGAAAAACCAAACCTGAGCTTCCACTAACAGGTGGACCACTTCCTGAACCACCAATCATATCATTAAGCTTTTTTCTCCTGACATCATCAAGTTTCTCCAGTGACCTTTCCAAAGGTCTCATACCCACCGACTAAACCCAAAAAGAAAAAGAAAATGAACATTTTAGTTTCAACTTTGCAAGATAAAGCCAATGGAACTTAAGAAAAGTTGGAAATGTAGTGTACTTACCTTGGCTATGGCTGTCAAAACCGAAAAGGCGGCATCTCTTACATCAGGAGTACCATCATTAAGGCACTGCCCAATCAAATCATCAGAAGATCAGATTTATGAAAAAGGTTTAGCAGCTCCAAACTCCAGCATGTATTGTGAGTTTGTGATGATTAAAACATTATGCAACTCATCAAGCAATCCACAAGATAGGCAACCACGATAAGTAGTTCCCAAGCAAAATCCACTAACCTCCATGCAGATTGGGACATAATCCTTGTGAACTTTTTGAATGACAGATTTGTTACTTGTCTCGATGCAAAACGTTAGCCAATTCAGAGTCAATGATCTCACAAGAGGCACTTTATTTTTCACAGCTGTCTTAACATCTAAAGAAACAAATCATGAATCAGATACAAGGACAAACAACTGCTAGCAGAGTCCAATGTACTATAAAAATATAGTTAAAACAGATTTCGAAAAACAAAGAAAATTATATCACAAAGAAAAAGCATACTTCCTACATTCAAACATTTATCAAGTTTAAGGAAAGAAAAAAAAAATAGTGAAACATCATTTATCTCTCACTATGACTTTTGCTTTCATCTAATCAGCATTGTATTTGACACCCTTGAAATGCTTCAACAATAGTAAGATATAGAAACTTGACTAGCCTTTACGACATCTACACGAGAAAACTGAAAGATAATATCGATGAAGTAAAAGTTGTTGTCATATCAAAAATGAAAGCCTCTAATCATTTCCTAGTTTCTTGCCAGTTGACTCAGTCAGATGGGGAGGACAGGGGGAGAAAGAGAGAGAGAAGAGAAGAGAGAGAGAGAGAGAGAGGCAGAGGGAACTGTTTTCTACAAGAGCATGAGCTCAAAAGAGAGGGAATAAAAGCCAAGTATAAATCAACGCACTTAAAAAAACACAGTAACACAGTAATAGTGCTTTAAAGGGACAGATTTTGTAAAATAATACACCGCGCTGGTTTTAGAAAATCAAATAGCCACATTGATACTTGAAGCAACCCCCTGACGGAAGTAACCATAGAGATTGTGACATCTTTAGTGGCTGTTTAATTATGTGTAAACAATAAAGAGAAGGAGGATTATATGTCTTCACAAGAGTGTGTGGTTTTTTGTTTTCTTTTTCAAACCAATTACCGAATTTCCCTTATAGCATCCCCGAAAACCCCTAGAGCTAACCCCGTAAGCCAGGTTTTTCAATAGCCCAGTATTGGAGTTTGAGGCCAAACCAGTATGACAGTCGTTGGGTACTTAAGTCAGCTGCTGGAGCCGCAAGACGATTCCACATATTGACGTCGGAATGGGATCGTCTGAGAAGTAACAATACAACTGCCACGAAGATCACAACACCACTGCCCATTCCCAAGAGCTCTCTATTGTCATGCCCTTCACCACGTACCGTCGCCACTTTTACAGGTGACAGCCCTTTCCAAGCTCTGCTTCATTTCCATCGCCAACAACCCATTACCAGCATAGAACTAACCTTCCCACCGGCCACAGCCATTGTGTTGACCCCCATATGACCACCCTCTCTTCACATTGAACCAAATGGGCTCTTAGTCGAACCCAATTTCTTCACTTGTAGGCATGCTTAGATTAAGTGTAATGCATTAAGGGATAACAGAAGAAAGAATCAAGAGCAATGGTGGATGTAGGTGGTGGTAGATGGGATGAGGTATTGATATTGTCTTACCCCCCAAAATGAGGGTAGTAGTTCCCCCTAACATCTCTATGTCTTTGCATTATCTACACCATCTCTTCTAGTATCAATTAAATTCTTCTTCATTTTTTAAATTTTGTCTCCCTTACAAGTTAATTCCCCCCATTGATGAATTACCACAAAGCAAGAATGACAGTGGTTTTGTGTTTTACTCTCTGTTACCCGGACTCGGCAAATTTTGCCATATACCGGTGTCGGTACGACGCGACGCCGACACCGGTACGAAATACGTGTCGGATCCGGCAAAGTTCACTCGGACACGGCGGCTCTGAACCCTGGATTCTCAAACCCTAGAGTTCGAAGAGGAGAAGAGAAGAAGAGGAGAAGAGGAAAAGACGATAACTCACCTTGACTCACCGACCGGAGCTTCAAACTCGCCGCCGGAGCTTCGAACTCACCGGTAAGTGTTTTGTCTCTTCAGTCTTCACTTCTCTTCCTTCTCTTCTTCTCTCTTCGATCTTCTGTTCTCATGTTCTATCTCTTCAGTCTTCATCTTTTCCTTTTCTTTTTCTTTTTCTTTTTGTCACAACTTACAAGTGCACGTGACTTTGTTCTTTTTCTTTTCTTTTTTCTTTTTTATTTTCCTTCTCTCCTTTCCTTCTTCTGTTCTACTTTCTTTTTCTTAAAACACTTTTTTTTCTTCTTAGGCTATGGCTAGGTTGTTGTTTTTAACAAATACCTTAATTTTATTAATATATTCTAAATAGACAATTATAAAATATAAATTAGCTAATTAATTATTAAATTTTATATTATAAAATATTATTTTCGCGTACCCGTACCCGTGTCCAAATTTCGGACAGAGTCCCCGTGTCCTGATTTTTTGGGATTGTCGTACCCGACACTCGGATCCGTACCCATATCCGACACTCCTAGCCGAGTCCAGGCAACATAGGTTTTACTTGCACCACAATAATGATCAAATTATGGACATCAAGTGTCTATATAGCAGTCAATTAAAAAATTAGAGCCTGCAGATGGACAGTTTTGACTACAATGGACATAGCAGCTTAATCATAGATTATTCATACTGCACACAAAGATATTGACCTCAATACATCATTTTTCAAGTAGCAGGCCTGAAGCATTGGAATACCTTAACCTATTGTCTACAGACATACATATCCCCCTATGGATTAACAGACACAAGTAAAAGTAACAATTGCAAGTTACCTTCCACTATGTCGGCAAGATTAAGACACCCGGACTTGTACATGGCTTGCAATGTTTGTGATAAAGCATCTGTGATTGTAGGCTTTTTCTCCTTCAATTTTTCCTGTAAGGCATTGCAAGCAGAAAAATACAATAAACATTAAGGTAAAAGAGAACACAGCTATACATAGTAGCAATGTACAAATATTCAACTTTGAAACTTTTGTATTTGTCAGCATGGTGAGAGATATATAGTTTATACTCCACCCTAACAATATCAAACTCAGACAAGGAAGCAAATGAAGAGCAAAAAGATAAAATCAAACAAAGCATACATATCTTTACAAAGAATTACCACAAAAATTGTGATATCTTACAAGTAAAACAGGAAGTAAAAAGCGTGAGCTCCCAGAAAAATGCGCTCTTAATCCTCTAGCGAGGTTCCCAATAGCCTGTATGGCTTCAGCCGAAACTGCTATGTTTATATCTGTGACTAACTGCATCATATATTACAGAGTCAAACATGTTAACGCAGCATGAGGCAATGGCAAAGTTGATGAAAAAGATTTCAATTAGGAAAGGAAAAAGGGGGGAAGATAAGGTCTAGAAAATACTTTTTTGAGCGTTCTGCAGACTTCAGTGAAATCACCTGGTGCTATCCTCTTTGTGGAAGCAAGTTTTGTCAGTTCCGCAACAGCCTCCTTTCGCTCTGACCACTTGGTAGCTTTCTAATAACAAATCAAATGGAAGTAACAATGAGTTACCCAAAAGCCCTTTAGAAGAGAAGAGGGCACGCCCGGTTATCAGACATAAATTTTCAAATAAGTTCTAGTGTCAATCACTGCAAAAAAACTACTGACCATAAAATCTGATAATTATAGCATATAATATCAACGTTTCTAAAGCAAAAACTGGGATAAGAAAACTGACCACTCCATCCCAAAATCCTGACTTCTCTAATGGTGTTAATATGTCAACCGGATCAACTAGCTCATATTCATCAATTTCCTGTGGAGCTGAAACCAAAGCACTGCTATCAATTCCAACAGAATTTTGAAAGACTATATGACATACAATTCTACTCTCTCCCAAAGATATTTGCAATTTATTATACATTTTGATAAAGTATAGCACCAAACAGAAGTACAAAAGACAAAACCATCATCAGCCAATCAGCTTTTTAGCTTTGATACCTATTCTACTCATAACATTGACTCCGTATCATTCAATAAGAGATTGTACAATACAAAAAAGAGTAAAAATCCACAAACATAAATTGCATACCATCAGAAGTAGATTCTTCTAAAGGTCCAGCGCCTGTAACTTCAGCAACAACCTCTGGTTCGGGTTCTTTGTCTTGTTCAGATCTGAATAGATGACCCAAAGAATCAATCTTTCAAAATAAATTCTGATTTCGCACTTCAATTGAACAAGGAATGTTCTATGCATTCATAATTCATATTCTGAATTCCCAACTCAACAGTTAGCTGCAAATTACTGGTACCTAGAAATATAATCATGCTGAAAGCTGAAGTCAAAATTCATCTCCTCACGAAATGGTCTATGACAATAGAATGCACCTGGTATCAAGATTATATATATGCTTCCTCCGTTTTTTATAGATGCAAAGCTTTCCTTTCTAGGAAATATCCCATTAGATGCAAGTCATGCACCCATGCTTTTTATGGTAAGTTTTACGACACGTATTTACCATTTGACCCTTAATTAATCAACTAACCATGATAATTAATAACCCACCCCCTCCATTCTTTCACTCTCTCTCCTCACCCCCTTGCCAACCAGTCCCACTACAACCCCAACCCAACTCCAACCACCAGCACCACCATCATAGCCTCTGCCACCACCCCCACTGGCGTTTTTCTTCCCCCTCTCTCCTCTCTTTTTTGCCCCTTCACCACTCCCTCCCTTCCCGTTTTGAATTTGTGGTTTTAATGGTCAAATTCGACTATAAAAACTCCAGATGTGGGATAATCAATTTTGATGGCCGAAATTGACCATACAAAGCCAAGATTAATAAGAAAAGGTATTTATCTATTTTTTCTCTTGATTTTTGTTTGCTTTTCCGGGTTGTAGGTTTTTTTGGTGGTGTTGGTGGATATTTGGGGTGATTGTTTGGTTTTCAAGGAGGTGGGAGTGGGTCTACGGGATGTTGGGGTTTATCAGGTGGGTGGGGGGTTTCTTTCGAGAGGGTTATAATGGTTTTTGATTATGTGGATTGTGGGGTGGTATTACAGGGTATTTTTCGGATAAGTGTGGTGGGTTTACAGGGTGGTGGAGATTTTTTCCAGGTGTGTTTCATGGTTAGTCACTTAGCTGCGGTGCCATGGTGGTGATGCGGCAGGCTAGACGGAGGTGATGCAACTGGCTAGATGAGGAGGGCAGTAATTGGATGGCTGGTTGGCTTGATTGGTGGTGCCGGTGGTGTGAATAGGTGAGCTGGGTAAGGTTGAAGGTGGTGGCGGTGGTGGCGGTGGCTAGGCTGGGCTAGGTTGGCGGTGGTGCAGCTGGCTAGGCTAGGTAAGGTAATTAGCTTCATCTCAAGTATGTCAGAGGAGTGTTCCTAGCGCCTGTTGCATAAAGCTATTCCTGAGGTGTTAAAGGCAAAAAGCTACACGCTTTTTCAAACTAAGACAGCAACTACAACCATAAAAATCTTACACAGCAGCAATGAGCAGAAAAAATTCCTGCTCCGCATCAGAGACCTATAGGGAGATTTAGATGACTTTAGATATAATTTAGTGGTTGAAGGATATCCCTACGTATATGAATAATTCACTTTTGACCCTACATACCATCAGAGTATGAGAAAACAAAATGCATACAAGCATTACCTTATCTTTCGTGTGGGCTTTGCTGTTCCTGTAACATTGACAAGCTCAGCCTCCAGCTCTTTTTTCTATAAAACACGAGAAAACAATCATCTTAGAAACATTATAGAGGCTAACTACAAAAGTAAACAGTAAGTAATTTAAAAAGCAAAAGGGTTACCATTGTATCCCTCATCTTCTCAAACAAGATGGATTTGACTGGGTCCTTTCCAATCCAACGACATAGTTCTAAGGTCAATCCTTTAGAAGAAGCACGAACATTTTGATCTTGATGATCAAAAAGCTCCGGTAACATCTTAAGAATTCTTTTCGGAGGAACAACCTTGGCCCCAAATTCACTAATCGACAACCCAAAGGAAAACAAAAATTACGGCAAATCACAGGAGACTCAAGAAAACAACACAAGTACGTAATTATTACAAAGCCACATAAGTCATTATAAGCACAAGCAGTATGGCCTTCAAACCTCAATGCTTGAAACATGACGTCAATGGCAGGTACCACAGCTTTAGCCACTTTGTTTTTAATACCCTTCTCCATAGCATCCTTGCATCAGAAAGGTAGAAGATGGCATAAATAGAAAATTACATGCATAACTTTCAAGTATTATTGTAGCTTAGAAGCACGGAAAAAAATACAATCATCTTCTGAATGCATAGCTAACAGCCACAAAACATAGATACAGACAGTGAAATGAAAAATGATGCCTGAGAAATAACGCATTGATATAAAGTATGTCGCATGTACGATCTACATTGCCTGCTAACCACATGATGATTACATCTATTATTAGTATGAACATGAACTACCAAAGGCCATACCGATCAAGTTCTAACCACGTGATGATTACATCTATTATTAGTATGAAGTATGAACATGAAATACCAAAGGCAATCTCAGTCAGTGCTAACCACGTGATGATTACATCTATTATTAATATGAACATAAAATACCAAAGGCCATATCAATCAAGGACTCCAACATCCAAGCTCTTGTTAGAAATTCAATATAAATAGGACACACTTGTTTTTTAGATAGCATGCCGGAGAATCATTACACTGACATCCGCAAGCAGGCTCCTCCAAAGCCCGGAATTCGTGTATTATTATGCTTACATCTGTTTGAATGCACATGGAATTCCAAAATCTAATTCAATTAAAAAGCTCAAATCATAATCAATGAAAGCTTACATACTTCAGCGGCTAAGCATTTGTCAAAACACATGAAACAATAATCTTTATTACAATGATCAAGGCAAGGAGGCTCCTCAAAAGCCCGTGCTTGGTATAAGTGGCTCTGTTTTAAGCCTGTTTATTTTCAAGTCGGGTCTGTTTTGAGTCGGGTAAATTTACTAATAAGCTCAATATTTGACTTAAAGTTATTAATTTATAATAACTTAAATAAATATTCCAAGTTAATAATTCGTCAATAGCATATAGGGGTAATTTTAGTGTTTAGTTTGCTAGTTGGTAAAATAAAAATATCAAAGTAAATAATGAAGTATTAAAATACTACAAAACTAAAATTTGGTTGTGGCAGGGAATCATAGTTGATGGTATAGTTCGGGTGGATTTGGGTCTATAGTTCAATTCGGATCTCTGATTATGGTCAGGTGTGAATTGAGTTGAGTCAGGTTTTCTTAAGTTCAAAATTTCTGAAATCAATGGAAGTTACATTGTGGATTTAAGGGAATGGTAATGGATTGGATAAACTGGAACAACTTTTACAAACTCAACAAACAATCCATCTCTATTCGGACTCGAAATTTAAAATCACATTCAGAGACTAAGTTTATATCTCCTACTCATCGGGGTTATTTAACCTCTGATTTGGTTGGACTTAGAGTCGAATGCAAACTTTATTCCCAGTCCTTAAACACAAAGACAAAGAAGAGCAAGAGAAACTCTTAAACTTGGAGCAAGTGCACAACTATTCAACTAACCTTATAGTCCCTATGCATCACATAGATTAGTCCATTAAATAGGACTAACCTATGGGCTATGAGAGCCTGACTTTAGACTTTAAGTCTCTTTTAATCACTTTCCACAATCTCATAATGTCAGGAAATCACGATGCTCAATGCATATAACAAATTTGACATATTCAAATAATAAATCTTTTAAATACTCTAGAAAGGCACAACTTGTGATTCTTTTTCTACTTCTATTCTCTAAGAATCAGCCCCTAAGCCCACATATACCACATTCCATCTAACCCCAATCGCGCCAAAACTCTTTACAGCTTTTCAAAGCCTTTGCAAAAGAATAGGTTGAGATAGATCAATTCCTACATATGTGTCAAGAAAAAAGTCATCTATTTGCCTCTAAACACCTACATCCATTGCAAGTCCATGACTTTCTCAATCATGCACACAACAAAGACAAAAAAGGGAAAAAATAATGATGCGAGGGGAAAAAACACCGAGAAAGCACAGTTGAATGCATTCGTGGCTGCTACAACCTATAGTGGGCGTACTAACACCGCCAGCAGCTCACCAAGCTCCTTTTTCAGCTGGTATGTCTGTGCGCCACCAAGCAAGCCATTGAACCACATCTCTGTCCTAAGCCATGTAGATTTCCGATGGCCTCATTTGCCACGAATAAAGTCCTAATAAACGTATAAACAATGTAATTACTTGACAAGATTTGCCCATCATCCCTCCCAAAAAAGGTAGTCTGTCACCTTAGTTTTAAAAAGCGCGCCCAAGGCGCGCCTAGGCGCTAGGCGAGTGGAGGCGCTGGCCAAAACGCCTCCGACGAGCCGGGCGAAGCGCATAACGACAGGCGATGAGAGGCGCTCGCTTTTTGCCGCCTTTGGCAGAGGCGCAAGGCGCACCGCCTTGTCGCCTTATGTAGAGAGGCGCATGAGGAGAGGGGGGGTAGATCTGAGTTCAAAAGTAAAAAAAAAAAAAAAAAAAAATCGAATTTTTACTTACCTTCGATTTAGTTTAGCATTTTCGAGCAAAAGCCCTTTGTTAATTTCAGTCAATTTCATCAAATTCAACCCTAATTTAAAAACCCTAATTTGAAAAAAAAACCTTAATTCTTCATCTGGTGGCAATTGAGGGCCACCAACTCGCCGGAGGTTACAGAGGGTGCCGGCGAGCCACCACCACCAGTTCCGGCCCATGCCAGTGGTTGTTGTCGGCGAACAAGGTCAGTATTCTTTTTCTGTGTTCAATCTTCTCTTCTTTCTTTCTCTCTGTTCGATCTTCTCTTCTTTCTTTCTCTCTCTTCAATCTTGTCTTCTTTTCTCTCTGTTCGAACTTCTCTTTTCTTTTTCTTTTGGTGCAAATCTTCTCTTCTCTTCTTCGATCTGCTGTCTTTGTGTTCTTCGATCTCTTTTCTTCATATTTTTCTTTCTTTATGTTACTTTCCTCTTATCTCTGGTACTTTTTTCTTTTTTTTTGAGGGGTGTCTCTGGTACTTTCCTCTTTCTAACACTATTTTTTAAAACAAACTGCTACTTCTTCTTTTTTTCCTTTTCCTTTTTGGAAGGCTGCACCTTTTGTGTCACTTTTAGTAATAATAAAAATAATATCCAGAAAAAAATAAAAATAAAATAGAAAAACAGAAAAAATAAAAATAATAAAACCACAAAAACAAAATAATAATAATAATAATAATAATGATACTAATAATTATAATAATTAAAAGTGCGCCTTGCCTACGAGATGCGTGCGCCTTCGCCTTGCGCCTCGGGCCTCGGTGCGCCTTGCGCCTCGCGCCTCGGTGCGCCTTGCGCCTTTTAAAACTAAGTCCGTCACACAAGAAGGAAGCTACTGAAACCTTAACAAAATACCACTATTTGTCCCAATTCCTCATGTCAAAACCAACAAGCAAATGAACAAGCTTTACCCAACAGCACCCTCCGGCAGGACCAACTACAATTAATTTGCTAATATGTTGTCGCTTAGAAGAAACAGGCTGACAGGACAAAGCAAGCATGCACACAAAATCCTCTATCAGTGTATCACACTCAGTGTACAACAGCCCATGCACAAGAAAACCATCTTACGCATCAGCACTAAGCAAAGAAATTTCCGTCATTCTTCAATCATGTATGAAACTAGCAGCAGCCACAAAGCACAGACTGCCTCTTCGCATCACAACCCTTTATCATCTCTAACAGCAGAAGACAATCTACTCTAACGGGGGGGAAAACACTAAAATCTCAAAGCATTGAAGTAGCCCTACAACTAAGTTTATCTTAACAATCATTACTGAAGCAGATGTCACTCATACCCCCAATACCACATCTCAATGCAGAGTCTCTCAAGCACCAGCCATTCAAAACGCTCCATGAGCTCATGAAATTTTAACCAGATGCCACACTAAAAAAAAGACCCTGGGTTTTAGTATTTACATCGGAAAAATACATGAATTCTGATTATGAAACCTTGGGCTCCATGTGGAATTTAATTCCAAAAGTAAACAAAATGTGTCAAAACATTCCTCGGGTTTCATAGAATGAGATGGCATGAACAACCATACCATAGATTACCATCCCAATTATTCTCTATGTTTCCAAAGTACAAGCAGGGCAAGCAGCTTTATCAAAGAACAAGGAATCAACTCTTGACAACACTAAGATTGATGACCAAAACAATATTCCCTCCATTCATCAAAAACTACCATATATCAAGGTCGAGTTTAAACATATTAGTTTCTCTCAAATACTGAGAAAATTTGAGACAATATAGTATTAGAGTTCATATTAGAAAGAACTTTCATCATATATTATTACAATTAGCAATCAAAGTCTAAGCTAAGAAAGCAAAAGCACATGTTCCTTGAAAATGGAGGCCAGGGGGAAACCAGCTTATTCAATTGCGTAATACTTACTCCAGTATACAAGGAAACAGAAACAGTAACTAAGCCTCTTAAACACTAGCCAGAAAACATCCCTAAAAGAACCACTAAATTAACATTGCAAAGCCATGGTGCAATAAGTTGCTTCAATTATGAACTTGAACACTCAATCTTCACTCTTATTCCTCCTACTAGAATGTTAGCTCACCGCAACGAAACACAATAAAAGCAAATCAAGTGCACACTAGAAAAGAAAGTTTCATACCAGGAAAGCCTCAGCTGCCTCCAGCTCCACCCAAAGCATGAACACCATTTGTGCCTTCTCCACCGTCTTCGGCCTCCCGGTAAGACATTTAGCAACAACTGCCTCACACACTTCTTTCCCATACCTAAATTACAAACACATAACAACAAAAACACCCATCAATTCCAAACTAACAATGACTAACCAAAACCCAACTATCTCTCTCCCCTAACCACTCACCTTCCGACATCGGCATCGGCAGCTTTTAAATAAGCAATTAAAGCGTCAAGCGCCTTCTCTTGCACCGGTGCATTAGAATCCGACACCATCTTCTTAAAATAATGCCCTGCAAATATTCCAAAAAATTCACACTCACAACAAACACAACAGAGATCCAAATCCAAAATTCGAAATGCATTATCAAGAATTATCCAAATTTAACAGATCTAATCCACTAAACCTAATTTCAATTAAATTAAAAACCCTAAAAACAGTACCAAATTCTCGAAGACGAGTGTCCTTGGGATCGGAAATGGAGTCGAACAATGTAACAAGGTCGATGTTTGCATCATTACGAATTTTCCAATTCTTGTGAAACAATCGATCTTCCCATGGCAGTTTCTTCGATTCTTTCAACAACTTCTCATCTTCTGTCGACATTTTTTAATTAAAAAAAAACCTAGCAGAAAATTCAGAAGTTCGATCTGTATTTGAGCAATGGAGGAAGAAAAATGCGAGACAAGAAGTCTTCAAAAATGTTTAAATTTTTCAAATTTTCAAATTTTTGCTTCGAGATTTTCTCTCGCAGGAGAGGAGAGAGAAAATGGGGGAAAATGGGGAGAAAAGGAGAGAGAAAATTATGGAAGAGAAAAAATATATAAAAAATAAAAAAAGTTTAAGGTAATAGAGTAGAGAGATAGGGGAGTAAAATTATTTTCAACTTTTTTGAAAAAAATGAAAATGAAAACGAAGGAAAGAAAGAGAAAAGGGTGGTGTTTTGTGTTGTACGTTTCTAGGTCTACATTTGTACCTTACTCGCGACAATGAACGTTTTGTTCCCACGTGCTGGTATATGTTATAAGGACGTTTGCTCACAAATGGGTGTGTATGTGTGATTAGGGTTTGTTTTCCTCGATTTATTAAAATAAGTTTTAGTAAAAATAAGTTAATTTCAGGAAAAATAAGTGTAATTCATTAAAAAAAAATAGGAAAATATGTCAAAAAAACCTTTTACGAGTTTATTTTTGCGAAAAAAAACATTATAAAGCATTTTTTGCGAAAACAAACCAAAACCAAAATTCTTTTGCGAAAACAAACCTAATATCATTTTCCGGTGTTGACCATAGAATTTCCGGCGTTGACCACCTCTAGCAACCACTACCAACCCCTGCGCCAGCCCCCCACCCACCCCCCGCAGCCCCCCACTTCACCCCCTAGCCCACCCCACCCCCCCCCAGCGACCCCCAACCCTTCCCTCCACCCCCTCAGGCGGTGGCCCCCCCCCTTTCGTCCCTACCCTCTCTCTCTCTCCCCTTCTTCCCTCTCGTCACCCCTCCCCCCTATCCTCTCCCTTCGTGCATCCCCCCCCACCATCGCACCCCACCCCATCCCCATGAGCTCCTCCTCCGTAACCCGGAAAATCTAAACCCACCACCATCACATGACCATAACACCATGAAACCCCCCACCACAACCACAAAACCCCGTACCACCACAAATGAAACGAAAACTATCAAAAATCGAAGAACGAAAACCATTGATTACGGGTGGCGCGGCGGTGGGGGGCATTCCGGGTGGCGCGGCGGTTGGGGGGGGGGATGGACGAAGGGAGAGGAGAGGAGAGGGGGTGGGGTGAGGAGGAAGAATGGAGAGGAGAGAGGGTAGGGGCGAAGGGGGTGGGGGGAGGGAGGAAGAATGGAGAGGAGAGAGAGGGCAGGGGGGTGGGGGGAAGGGGGGGGGGGTGGGGGTGTCGCCCGAGGGGATGAAAGGAGGGTTGGGGGCTGCTGGTAGTGGTGGCTAAGTTTCATATTGCAAAAATAATTTTGATTTTGGTTTGTTTTCGCAAAAAAAAAATTGATTTTGGTTTGTTTTCGCAAAAAATGTTTTATAAAGTTTTTTTTCGCAAAAATGAACTCGTAAAAGGTTTTTTTTGGCAAATTTTCCAAAAAAAATAAGTTAAGTTCAACAAGAATCTACCCTAAGTTTCAGCAAAAATATGTTAAGTTCAACAAAAATAAGTTAAGTAAAAATAAGTTCAGTAAAACTAAGTTAAATTCAACGAAAATAAGTTATAAGCAAGAATACGTTGAATAGAATAGAGCCTAAGTTATTTGGTTGAATGGAAAAAATTGACGTGAATGTATGTATGTTTTGTGGTAACTAGGGGTGAGCAAACTGGGTACTCGTCCAAAAAAATTAAAATCGAAACCAGACCTAGACCCAACCAGTTTCGAAATTTTGAAAACAGGTTCGAAACCAGTTGAACGGGTCCAATTTTATCCGAACTAGCCCCGGTTTCGGTTTCATAACCGGGTACCCAATTTGCTTTTTGCTTATATTTTTATAAATTATTTTTTCCTTTATTCAGCCTACAAAAATCTTATTTTAGCCTTAGTTAAGAACTTCAATATAAGAGACCATGTTTTTCCTTTTAATTAATTATGGACTTAAGCTATTGGCATTATATTAATTAAAAGTGGACAAAATATTATTTCCTAAGATTTATCATTAGCCATTTAGTTGAAAATACCAATTCTAGATCCAGGTAGGCGATTCTAGTCCTGGTTTCACCTAGTACTCCCATCCAGAAGCGGTTCCACATACCGGGTACCCAGTGGGAACTGGATTCCAAAATTGGAACATGTTATAACCGGGTCCTCATTTTTAGACCCAAATTTGGTCCCAATAGAGCCGTTTCGGGTCGAGACTCGTTGGGTCTCAACCAGTTCTGGGTTCGTGACGGGGTTTAGGGTGCATATATATAACTAGTCATATATGCACGCGATACGTGCGAAAACATATAAAAATCTTGTGATATACTACCTCCGTTTCTTTTTAATTTACGCACATTCCTTTTTGGTATGTTTCTTTTTAATCTACACACTGTTGCTTTTTCTATTTTTGGTAACATGTCACATCTATTGTCTCCTCTTTTTCCACCCATGTCATTAGGGCTGTTCATAATGATCCGATCCGAAAAATCGGATATCTGATCCGTTGTTTTGAGTTACGGATATTTCGGATCGGATAACCGAAAAATCGGATTCGGGTCACGATTTTTGTGCTTTCGGATATCCAAAATATCCGGGTTTTTTTTAAGTATAGTTTTTTATTATTTTCTAAAAACCCTAAACAATAAATCATTTGTTCGCAAAGGCAGTTTATTAACAGCCCAATTCTAAACCCTAAGACACACACAGTCACACAAGTCGCATCTTCATTTCTCTCATCTCTCTCCACACCTGCTGCTAGGTTGCGTCGCCAACAACTCACCATCTACCGGCAGCGACTCTGTGGCGGCGAGTCTGTGACGGCACCAGGCCAGCCACCACCTACCGGCGCAGATAAATGAGGTATTTTTCGAATGCATCTTCCGAATTGGCAAGGATTTGATGATTTTTTTTTAATTTAATTTATCACTTCATCTTCTTCAATTTTTCTACTGCATCTTTTTTGTTTTGTTTCGTTTTATTGTTTTGTTTTTTAATTTCTTGTTCTTTGTTTAATTTTTCGACTGAATCTTCTCATATGTTTTTTTTTGTTTCGTTTTTTTTTCTTGTTCTCCTATGTTTTGCATCTTCTCTAATTTTTCGCGTGAATCTTCTCCCATGTTCTGTTGTTTCTTTTTCTTTTCTTTTCTTTGTTTTTCGTTTGTTTAATTTTTCTTGTTTCTCTGTTGAATCTTCTCTGTTTGTTTGTTCTTTGAATCTTCTCCGTTTATTTCTTCTTTGTTTCTTCAGTTTTGATTCACTCGCACAGGCTACTTTAATTGCCCACCAAGTCAGTCTTTGACGGTTTTGACTTTTGAGGCACAAATAAAAGTTTCATCTAGGGGAAGAGAAGGATCAAGAATACATTTTTAAGTTTCTTTGTTGATGTTGCTCATCCATTTATGCCAGCATATTCATAAACTGCACATCATTTGCTGCTTCTATGGTTATAGCATAATATGTGGAACATCAAATTTATTGTACTTTTTTTTTTTCACTTAATACTAATACTATCATTTTCTTTGTTGTGATATTTGTTTTGTAGGTATAAAGATCTGACTACGGAGCAACCAACAATTGATATTGATAAGCCATTCTATGGGATTTTAAATTTGTTAACTTTATTTGTATTAATGTGTTAATCTGGATGTTGGAACTTAGATGTTTTAATTTTAACTAGAACTTAGATGAATTTATTATGTATGTCTGGTGTAACATCCAAGATGTGCTTTTGGATCATGAAATTGGATGTAAATATTCAATGATGCTAACTAATTAGAAGCTGCCATGAAAAAACAGCCATGAAATTGAGCCTAATGGCTATTGTAACACGATTGTTGGGCACAAAATTGTAAGTAAAAACAGCCATGAAAAAGCTTAAAAAAGCAAGTAATTAAAATTTCGGATATCCGGTTACCCGATTCGAAAATTTCGAATATCCGTTTTTCGGATAGGATTTAGATCACTATTTTGCCGATCCGAAATTTTCGGATCGGATATCCGAAATGAACAGCCCTACATGTCATCCACTTTTTAATATTTTAACCCACTTTTTAGTTTATCTCTCTTACTTTTCAGTTTCTCTCTCCACCTTTAAGTTTAACTCTCATACTTTTGCACTTTCTCCTTAACTCTCCCCCAAAGTAAAGTTTGTAGATTAATTTGAAACGGAGGTAGTATATTTTTTTCTTTAAAAAAACCCAAAAATTGGAGAAGTTGTAAATGTAATTCTTCAGTTTACTATATTTATTTGTTTTTTAATTAGAAATAACCAAAATTTGGGGAAGTTATAGTTATTTTTTTAATTGGGGGTATAATGATAAAAGAGGATGGACACCAAATCCTCCCCTCTTCCAATCTATAATAAAGATAAATTATTATTGATTACTCAAAACAACTCATAAATGAAATAAAGCTACTTAAACTAAGTGATTGAACACTCCTCTTAATATCCCACATGTGATAAAGATTCAAGTCTATTCACCAATTTTGAGTTGTTACATAGCTAAATTTGAGTAAAAACAAAACATAATAAAAGAGAGAACATGTGTCAACAAAAATGTCAAGTACATGCACATGCAAGATAGGTAAATTTTATTAAACAAAGATCTAACATGTTTTCTAGGCCTAGATTCGTTATCTAGCATGTTCTCCTTGCTTAGATTCCTTGCCTGATTGTACAATTGAATTAACATTCGAAAATATTTCCTTTATACACGATAAACAAAATTGTAAGTATAACAAAAGCATATAAGCTTCTTAAAATAAGTTCTTAACCTATATTCCTTACCTAAATAAGTGCGTACTTTCAAGTTTAGTATCCTGTCACGAGTTTATTATGAGAAGATTAATACTTTAAAATAAAGTCAACGAGTTTATTATGAGAGGATTACTATTTATATTCCTCTATAGTCATAAGTTCTACTCAATTTCTATTTACAAGTGCATTTTTAGGTTCTACTCAATTTTGCTATATTCTTTATTCGGCAAATTATTTTTCTCTTTATCCTCCAATCACGCATAACATGAGATTCACTGCTATTCTTTATTTCTTTTCTCCTTAAAGTAACTAGAAAACCCATAAGATGGTTCGCTCTTTTTCCCTTCCTATTTTACTTGGTCATTAAAGTTATATTAAATTAGTAAGTGCATAAAAAATAATCAAAAAAGACTGATTTGGAGTAATCAACAAAAAAAAATTTTCCCCCTATTTTACTTGGTCATTAAAGTTATATTAAATTAGTAAGTGCATAAAAAATAATCAGATGATTTGGAGTATCAACAAGTGAATGCCTAAATAACATATGGTGGAAACACAGAACACTCATATAAAATTTAAATTGTTCAGTGGCCACAACTATTATATGCCATCTTATTGAAAATGTTTTTTATTTTTTAAAAACAATCCTACTTGGCTACTTTTTTTTTATTATTAGAAATAGGGAAGGGGTGATTTCATAAATGATAAAACATTATATGAGTACAAACAACATAAACTCGAAAAACAATACAAGATAGATCAACCCACAAACTAATAGCTCCACCGACGAACTACTCCGATATCCTGTAATTAGATGCCTGACATACATCCACCTCATCGGGGATCCCATTTGGTATAGTTTTTGGATTGATCAGGCAGGACTGATTTCTAAAGGCAGCATCCCGAACCTGATTAGATACAACACACGACCACAACCGCGATACTAACAAAATCACCAAGAAAAGGCGACAAACACACCCCATCCAAGGGACTAAAACCATCCCAAAAAAGGGACTTATTAAACCAAACCAAAAAATAATGAAATGCCTCAGCGATAGTTGCCGCTACCGCACAATTGGATCCCTGCTATACCACCTTGCCGGTGGGAGAAAGGAACTTGACATACCAACACTAAAAGGGAAGGGGAAGGGGAAGCCCGACACACAACAACCAGGGGAAGGGGAAGCCCAAAACACCAACTTAAACCAGAAGGGGGGAGGGGAGGGGAAGGGGAGCCCAAACCAAGAGACGACCAGGAGAGGGGGAGGGGGAAGCTCGAAAAACAACTAGGGGGGCCCGACGCATAACTAAGGGAGGGGGAGGGCTGACGCAACACCAATAGAGAAACGAAAAATCCTGACCGACAAACGCGGGGGAGGGAGAAACATGGACTAGGAACTCCAACGAGTAACCAACCAGCAGAGGAAGCAGCGAATAAACAAAATAGGAACGAGACGGGTTCGACGGCCACCGGAGGAGCGTCGGAGCGGCTCCAGGGCTCGTCGAACAACCCGAGGGGAAGCGGCGGTGAGAAGAGGAGAGCTATAATCGCCTACTTTGGGTTTTCTTTTAGGCTTTGTTTGGTAGGAATGATTTGGATGGAAAAGAAAGGAAAGGAAAGATAAAAACAAACTTTTTCATGTTTGGTAAAAGAAAATAAGAGGGGTTTGATTGGAAATGAGAGGAACTAGAAGGAAAAGAATACTCTAAAATCCTTACTTTCCTTTCCTCCCAAAATCGGAGAAATTTGACAGGAAAGAAAGCTAACAAGCTTTTACCTATGTTTTCTTTATTTCTTTCCTTTCCTTTCCTTTACTAATGACAAGCAAACATGTGATTTCTCTCAAATCCATCAATTATACCAAACATTGGAAACTACAACTACGATCTCGTTCTTTTGGACTTATTTTCAGCAAAAATAAGTAAAAATAAGTTCAGTTCAGCAAAAATAAGTTCAGTTCAGCAAAAATAAGTAAAAATAAGTTCAGTTTAACAAAAATAAGTAAAAATAAGTTTATTTCAGCAAAAATAATTTCAGTTCAGCAAAAATAAGTTAAGTTCAGCAAAAATAAGTTAAGTCTTGTCTAATGTTGTAATTATTATTTTTGTTTTCAATATTACTATTAATATTGTTATTATTATTAATATTATATAATAACGATGAATTTGTATTTAATTTTTTAATTTTTATTTTATTTTTATTATTATTATTATTATTATTATTTATTATTATTTATTATTATTATTATTATTTATTATTATTATTTATTATTATTATTATTTATTATTATTTATTATTATTTATTATTTATTTTTATTATTATTTATTTTTATTATTATTTATTATTTATTATTTATTTATTATTATTTATTATTTATTATTTATAATATTATGTTAATATTGTTGATTATTATAATAATAAGTATTGTTAATATTATGTTAATACAGTTTAGTTCAGCAAAAATAAGTTCAGTTCAACAAAAATAAGTTCAGTTCAGTCAAAATAAGTTTAGTTCAGCAAAAATAAGTTCAATTCAGCAAAAAATAAAATAAGTTCAGTTTAATTCAGTCAAAATAAGGTCTAAAGAACAGGGCCTACCTTTTTTTCTCTTCTTTTCCTTTCTCTTCCTTTCCTTTCCCTTCATTTACTTAAAAAAAATACGAAACAAAGTGTTAGAGAGAAGGGGAGGAGAGTATCGCTTCTCCTACTTGGCTACTTAACTATAAGAGTTAGTGGAAAACCAAAGATGAAAGAAATTTAAGGAAATGAAGATGTTTGATAAAGGGGATACAATTAATAAGAGAGAGATGATTATTTCAACTCAAGAAAGGATATGATGTGAGCGGATCAGATGAATCAGATAAGTGAAATCAAGAAAAAGAATAAGTTAAAAACCCTTCCTTTCCATCTAAACAAGATACACATCTCATCTAAGTATTTCATTTTATATAATTTGTTTGACAAAGTTCATAGTTTTTTTTTTTTTTTTTTTTGCTTTCGACAAAGTTCATAGTTGATACTACTCTTGTATACACTCATATTTGGTTATATGTTTGTTTGGAAGACGGATAATTAGTATTATATTTATGCCTAATGTTGTTTTATGTCTAACTAGTGTGTTTTTTTGGTGCGAATGAGCCACAAGGGCGGGGATGAGAATCGATCCCAGGTGATCGGGAAGAAAGCTTTAACCAACTGAGCTATCTCTCACTCTCATGTCTAACTAGTTTGTAATTGTGCTAATGCACAAGATTTTTATAGTAGTAGAAAGCCAATAAAAGATGAGATTCTCTCCAGTTATTTGACAAAACGGATAATAATCTGACTAGTTCTTGCATTAATGGTTAGAAATTTGCCAAAGAGGGAATATAAGGAGTACGTCTTCTTATAATTTGGTTATTGTTTTTTTTAGATGTTGCAATATTAAGATGGGAACTTGAGTAAACTAACTGGAGAGAATCATATTTCTTCGTCATGAAAGTAATGAATCAATCAAACATATACATCTTTACAAGATAAACATTTTGTTACGATATTAGATATATTTAAAACGTCAGTAATTGTCTAAGACAAAATGTCATATTCTAAGTTCCATAAGGACTGAAAATTTATTGTAACTAAGATCTAAATCTTACAAGAATATCCATATAAAGAACTTAGAATAAGATCCTTGTCCAGAAGGATTGAGGTTGGTACATGAGTCCCTATAATTGAATATTTAAGGACTCCACTGCGTCAAAATTTGAGGTTGTAATATTGTTATCAAAACATTAGTTTGTTTGTTGGGGTTTAGGTGGGGACGGGTAACTATGATTTGATACTAGTTAATAGAGTTATGAAATATGCTAAAGTCATTTTATTGAACTTTTATAATTTTTATCAAATTAATATTAAAACGAATATAAGTTAATTGTAAAACCAAAATAATGAAGCGGTCTTTCCTATATTTATTATGTTGATTAGAATTCTTTTCCAAACTATTTTAGCAGTTTGATGACTTGTTTGATGATTGTTAATTTTTATCTTTTATATTTAAGTTTCTAATTTTTTTTTGTACATAAGGAAAGTTAGGACACCCTTCTCTCAAGGGGGACTCCTAACGAATCTAGAAGAACAATTTTATTTAACGAAGGTTCCGTTGAAACATCCACGTCAACCGAAGCAGAAGTATTGTGACCTTTTTTTGATAGTAGATCTGCTACCCGATTAGCTTCTCGAAAAAAATGCTTAATAGTGTAGAATCTAAACTGACGAAGCATCTACTGAATGTCGTCAATGAGTGTTTGGATAGTCCAAGGGCAAGTGTAATGCCTTTGCAGCACTCTTATAACTACTTGATTATCTCCTTCAATATATTGATCTTGAATATGTTGATGAATGGCAAGTATAAGTCCATTTCTTAATCCCCAGGCTCCAGCAACGAGAGTTGAGGTTTGGCCAAATCGTGTGCGGCCACAAGAAGGCCAGATTCAAGTTTCTAATTTAAAGATATGTAAGATGATTTCTTTGGTTTTAAATTTTTTATGATTTTCTTGTGTTGGCAAGTGCCAGAGAGTTGAGAGATGGAGTTTTGGAGCCTCTCATTATTTCAACTTTGCTTTTAATATTAATTTTCTTTTTAGAAGAGGAAAAAAAGGTAAGTTGTGAAAGAGACATGTGTGATGTGTAGTTGTCATTATAAAAATACTAAGAATAAGATATAGATATTCTAAGATGTTAATTTACTTTAATTAAGATGAGCAACAAGCAACAGTGTGGCCCCCCCCCAACCCCCCCATCTCGATTTTATACTCTATATGGAATGTTTTTGTTATCTCACTTCTTTCCTTTATCTATTTAGCAAATTACACCGACAATCTCAATTATGCCATTCTCCCTTAAAAATTCCCAACTATTGATTTACTCAATATTGTCCAACTTTTAGAGATTTATTCTGAAAACAATCCCTTACAAGTTACAACATACAGTATATAACATGTTGAAGATTATCAGCTTTCTCTCCACTTTAGTTATCTATACCTCTGCTATTTCCCCATCTATCTACAAAATTGTAAGCATGTAGGATTGTTTTGAGAAAACTCTATCAAAACTGAAATTATTCATAGTCATATGCTTCCTCCGTTTTTTTAATTGCAACATTTGTATTTTCACTTGCCGAGGCACGACTTTGACCATAAATAACTTTAGTCATGTATTTGTAAAAATTATGCAAATGAGATATTAAAAACTAAACATTAAAACGAATTAAATAAGATCTCATATGACTATATTTATATTTGTGTTTTGATCATCATATACCGTCGAAGTGTGAAATGTGAATAGTAGAAAAGTCAAAATGATGCAAAACGGAGGAAATATTATTTATTTATTTGGTGGGACTATTCAAAGAAAACAAGTTATATTAGAATTGTTTACATGGATTTTTTTTTCTTCGTACCAAGAACTCTAGCTAGTGGTAAATATTTGATCTTATGATTTGAAGGACATGAAAACAAAACTCAATTGAGGCTTTTTGGGGTGAGAATTCCCTTACCTTTTCCCTCTCCTAGAGATGGCCAACAGTGCGGGTCAATCCAGCCCAACCCACCTCGTGGGCCGGGTGGGCTATGCCCGCAAAAGCCCGGTCCAGCCCAGCTCGAACCGTGAGATTGGTGGGTGGGCCGTGGGCCAGATTTCTTGAGCCCAGCCCATTAAAGCCCACTATTAAAACCGCCCAGCCCGGACCACGAATTCGGTCCAGCCCGACCCATGAACCGGACCAGCCCAACCCAAGTAAATATTGAACCAAATTCGGTATATTTTAATCAAATTGTATATATTTTAATCAAATTGCATATATTATAATTCAATCAAATTCAAAAATAATGAAATTATTCATTAATATTAATAATTGTATATATTTTAATTCACTTTAAAGGTTTTGTGTAACAATAATGAATAATTTCAATGATTAAATAATTAAATAAAAAAATTCTCATGCCGGCCCGCCAGCCCGGTCCAGCCCACTAGGTCCACAAACCGCTAGAACCGCTTCTCGAGCCGTGAAAACCGCTAATAGACCGGTGTGGGCCAAGATTTTTCAGCCCACGGACCAGCTCGCCCAACCCATGAATTTCACGGTATGCTCCTAGGCCGTGAAATCTCAGCCCAGCCCGCTACGGCCCACGGCCCGGCCTGCCCAGCCCGCACCATTGGCCATCACTACCCTCTCCCCTCATTCCTAATAAATCCAACATGTAAAGCTAATACCTACACTACAAAAATTGTCAATTTAGAGGGCGTTCTTCTTACGTACACGGTAATAAAATGGGGATCTTTTCTATAAATTGCGCGCAATCACTAAGTTGAGGTCGGGTCTACGATGAATTCGTGAGACAATCCGCGCGTGGTTTAAAAGGTTAGCTTTTAGGTTGGAGTGGGTCCCGGTGAAGTAATAAAAGGGGGGAAAGTGAGAGAGATAGCATGTTTAAATGAATTTTGCCGTTGAATTAAAGAATTATTCTGTACTCCTAGCATTCCTACTACTCCTTAAATGAAGCTGTTGTAGATTTTGAAATATCAACGTTATTACTATTCAATAGTGGCTTAGTGCCATTTTTATGGTCGGGCTGTACACTTCGCATACCAACCAGCTAGGATTTTTGGCTATACTTCAATGCCCATTGCTAAATCATGTGACTTTGTACCAATGATAAATCATTGAATCCTCCATTACATTGCAAAAATCAAATACTCAAGCTATGTTTGGTAAATAGAGGTTTGGAAAAAAAAATTGGAGCTTTGAATTTATATTAGAAGATTCGACTAGTCAATCCTCTAATATGAGTGTTTGGTAAAGATAAGTTTGAAATAACTGATTGGATCCAAAAAGCTATTTTTGGAAAAGTTGGGGGATAAACTTTTTGATTTGAGAATGAGTGGGTAACTTACATTTATGTCCTAAAGTTATTGAAAAATACATTTAAAAAGACTAATAATTACAACAATGAATTATGCACATGTCTTTATTGGTCACTTTATACAATTCAGTAGCAATCACTTATCAACTACTTACCAAACACCTTTATACATACAACTAATACAATCAACTAGTTAAACCAGTTAATACGATAAGCTTTCAGCTATCCATTAATTGCCAAAATCCTTCTAAACTTTAATACGCGTATATATATATTAAAATTCTTTTTACTCATATTAAAGTTACATTATAGATATGTAAGTTTCTTTAAAGCTACAATCACTCAGAAATTTATGATTTGCTCTATATATATATATACCTTTTTCCAAAACCCTAGTTCAAACACCAAAAGTAACTTCAAACACTAGTTTTCACCATTATAAGAGTTCGACTTGATATAAACACTAAATTTAGTTCAAAAGTTGTTTCCGAACACCTCCTTTAACTTTTAAGTTTTAACGCTATTTACATATTTCACTTTAACAATATGTTGTAATTTATACTTAGAGTGAAATTACATTAGATGCATCTTACTGTTTTCAAAATACCAATCTTTTTGTTTTGTTTTTATAAATAATTTGTTTATAGACAATCATAGATACAATGATTGAATGTATGCATTGATAAACAACTAAACATGATAACAAATCATACTAAAAGAAATAAGTTTTACTTTATTTGCACAATCATGCACAGAGCCAAACGACATTAGTGTACTTAAAGAATCTTCAATCAATATGTCTAGAACTCGCGGTCAAAATATTCGAAGAATATTGAATCAATATGTTTAGAACTTGTGAGATTCGCAAACTTAGAGCTTGTTTGATTAACCTTCAAATGCATGGGAACTTAAAATTCCTAGGAAGTAGATATATGTGATGTTGTTTGCTTGGCAAAAATATGGGAAATAGAACTTCCTAGGAAGTTCTATTTCCTACAAAATGGAGGAAATAACTTACCTAAGCCCCCCCGGTAAGTGGAAATTCCCATGGGAAATAGAATTTCCCATGTTCAACCAAACAAAAAAATGTACTTCCTAGAAAATAAAATTTCATAGGCAATGCAAATTAATGGGAAGTTATACTTCCCAACTTCAACCAAACGAGCCCTTAATTATAGTGGAAAAACTAATTAAATTATGGACTCCAATATAGACTGCAATCACCAATATACTTCTATTTGTTACTCCAAAACTAAAACTCAGAATAAGCAAAATGATTGGAATTTTTTTTCTAGATAATAACCTGACTTGAGTCCCTTGACCACTTTTAGAGTTTTAGTTTTACTCCCTCTATATTGTAAATAAAAAAAATATAATCGTGTGAGAACTTGTTGATTCGTGACAACTGTTATCATTTTAAGGCAAAGAACTGTTAACAAACACGCACAATTAAAGCGGGAAGAAAAAAAAACAAACGGAGTAATAGGTAACTCATACAAGCTTCCAAAAAAAGGTGACTCCTACAACGGTACAGCATTACACTATTACGTGGATCACGAAAAGAAGCTGAGACTTCCACTGTTGCGAGAGAAAAAATAAGCACTCACCTGAACAAGACAAAACCATCTTCCAACTAAACTAGGCCTTCCATTGTCAAAAAAAAAAAAAAAAACTAAACTAGAGCTTGATTATTGTTGTAAGAATTGCATCACTTTGAGTCTGCGACTGAAGTTGCATGCAACAGCAATAAGATACCCCTGAAAATTTAGAGTTCTGTTTACAGGACTGCAACCCTCACAAAGGGTCAATGTGATGTGGAAAGAGAGAAAAAAAAACCACAAGCTAAAAAATGGTACATTGCAACTGATTCCAAACTTCTGAAATAGGCAAGTATTACAACTAAAAAACAGAGGTGTTAAGACTTAAGAGTAGTTTAGTGATTAGTCTACCATAAAAGAGCTCTCCGCCTACAAAATCTGAAAAAAAAAAATCTGTCATCTCAGCATAACTACCTAAGATAATGGTACATTAGCAAGTTTTCAGGGGAAAATAAAGTGCAAGATAAGAACTGTACAGTCCAAAATTCCAAAGCCTGCAGTGCCATATTGTTGGGTCCTCTTATGCATTGTCCTCTTCTACTGCAGCTACCTGCAAGAAACTTGAAATATAAGCTACAGATAACGCCTAATTCAAGCCAAAAAAGTGAAAGAAAAGCTACAAATTTACCAGCTATGCATACCAAGAATTAAGCTGGTTGGTAGAACCACATAGGTCACTGCTCCTGTCACCTTTTGCCTTGACGAAGTTCAGGATAGAAAGAAGCCCGTACAAGTCACTTCCCACAAAAAATTCTATAAGCATTGTAGATACTAATGCATGCAAGTTGCTTAATACTACAAGATGTCTTTATATATCACATCTCTGACCTACAGATGCTTCAAAAAATTGACCTGCACACTGACTTCATTCTGCAAATAGTGTTCTCCGAAATGCAAAGAGGCTAAAACAATAAGGGAAGGCAACATGGAGTTGAGAAGACATTGTGGCTATAAAAAAGAGCATGACGTAAAATGAGATACAGGGGTGATTTGCAACGACCCTGGTAGTTACATAGATATAGTGAGACTTTATATTATCGCAGGAAGAGGAAAAAAAATGAGGACCCATTCATGCCTCTGAAAAGTGTATTGTAAAAATAGAAACAAATGCAACACTAAAAGCCACCTACACTACATTTAAAGACTTCATGGCTCTCCATTCAGTGACTTTGGCACTGTATTTTGCAAATAGGGGCACTATCGTGTCAGATGAATTCAATAATAGACACTCGTCGCCATTCCAGCCTTCCTTCTACTTTCAGGGCCTATCCAAAAGAGAATCCAGTACAACTTTGCTGTGAATATCTGAATGAATAGGACAAATTACCCCGTGGATGTCTTTACTTTGGAGCAAAACAATCAAGTTTAGGCTCAGTAAACTGGAATGTGTATGTTTATCTTTCTTGTTCTACAGATTAATATATGTTCACCAACCGCATCAGATCCAAACGAAGGATTATATTGATCTTCAACACAGCTTAATGATTTCCGCAACACTTCACTGAGTTCAATGTTGAACTGTAGGACAACCGACATCCCTTACTATACAAGTTGGTGATTTGCCCATCAGTTGAAGTCCTTTTGATAAGGGAAGAGACATACTTAACCACCAAAACTCAACCTGAGAACAGAAAAGGAAGCAAGTTGCAATCAGGGAAAATATTATGTTTGACCTCTTTGAGTCCCCTCTCCTTGTGGATTTTAAGTAACACAGAACCAAAAAGAAACACACTTTCTGCTTGAAGAACAGTAAAAATTAAATATAATTGGGTTTTTCTAAGTTATTACCCTAATGCTTCTTCATTGTACCCCAGCCTTTAAACTTACATTTTTTAATGCACAACGCCCCTACTGTTAACTACAGGCCATTTATTTCCTTTATATTTTGTGATCTATTTGAACTAATCTAACTTAAACATAGTAACTCATGGAGGAAATATTTATATGTTAGATTAGCTCCACTAGATTATATAAAGTAAACGAAATTAATTACCCATAATTTACAGTGGTGGCATTGAGCATTGAAAAAGGTAAGCTTGAGGGTACCGTGTGGAATTTTAAAAAAGATTGGGGTACAACGTATAAATTGAAGAAATACTATAGAAAAACCCAATATAATTTAATGTTAGCCTTATAACTTATAAAAGGTATACCCCTCTGCTGATGGAGCAAAAATCTAATTGACAATCTAAAAAGAGATCAAAACTTCAACTCGTCTTGTCCTGTATAAAGGGAAAACAGAAAGTAGGAACATTTATATGGTTTGGAGAGAGTATACTGTTGGGAAATATTGAACCTCTCACACAAGATCAACTTCAACAGATTATACGTGTAGAGTTATTTCGCAACTCTAGAGAATCCCAACTCTTCAAGAACACATCAAACATGAAACTATGGTAGATAACAGGGAATAATAGACATACAACAAAAGGTGAAGAAGGAGAAAGACGAAGAGGAATGCATAAAAATTAGCCCTAAATGTGGATGGAGGTACTAGTTTTAGCTGATTAAACAACTTGGCTAAAAAATATAATAACAAAGTAAATATGCATAGATGTTGCCTACCTGACGAGGTGGCTCTCCCAGCTCTTATCTAACATCTCTTAACGTCATGAGTTGACCGAGCTGGATTACTGAAAAGACAGAAACACATTTTTAGCAGATACACATCATTCATTTATGTATGCATTATGCATGTATTTGTGTACACAAAACAGCTTAGACAACAACATACAAAGAAACAGGGCCTACGGAAAGAGAAACGAGAAAGACAACGTGTCAAGACTGAAGAACTAAAACAAATCCTCTAGCAATCTGATAAATGGCTTAGGACTAACTCAGCTCTATCTAGCAACCATTGAAGTTCGAGCTTCTAGCACAGACACATTTAGTAAACAAAGTACCTTGAAAGAGCAACAACAGGAAAAATAGGCATTCCTTTGTTACATCATTTGTCTCTTCTTGAATCTTACTCTTCCCCAAAAGCATCCACAAAGCCTAGCCTTGTAAAACGTGCTATTCCTGCAATACGAGAAATGAAATAAACGAGTTAACCCATCAGAAGACTTGAAATTTTTTAAAAAATTGTAGACCAAGTTTGATTTTCATCCCGCAACTTCCTCCAACATTGAGAATGATAAAATTACATATCTTGTTTGTGCAGCAAAATCACATGAATAATTGTATAAATGTTTGACCGGTCCCTTCCAAAAGGACAATAAATTTTTTATAAGTTTAGTTGTCATCAAAATGAAGAAATCTTAGATCGAAAATGCGGTTTCGGTCACGATCGCGGTAACAGGCACGGTGATGCGGGAACGGTGATGATGCGGTTGTCGTACCACCAAATATCGGCTCAGACCATGAGATCTCCTTTGAACCCACCTAAAACGCGTTTTTTTAACACCTTTATGATGCAGGTAGTATCGGTTCGGTAGATTGACACGGCCTTGTTTTGACACCATGGAAGATATAGAAGCAGTTCTAAGTACTACAAATCACACCCTTTGCCTAATTGTTGACTCTTCCCCTCATGTTTTTTAGTCTCAAAATTATTTTAACTTCAACTACATAAGCAACTGATGCGTGTGTGCAGAGCCACAGTAAACGTGAGAATAAGGGTAAATCAGTATTGAAAAAAAAAAAGAGCAGACCAGCATCAAATCATACCAGCAAAGCTGACAAGCAACAATTTCTCATATGGAGGCAATCAGAACCACTCTATGAAATATGGAGCAGCTTTCAGCTGCTTTGACCCTTAGTATACCTGTAAGAAAAAGAGGACATCAATGAGATTGGATGCCTAATCAAACACTGTATAGATAGCTACCCACCTTTGATAAATGGGTTTCACTAAAACAATAAATGATTGGGCAAGTCATCATATACAGGTATTAACATGCATCTCCTGCTTTGCTATTATGCCTATACATATGTATATGTATGTTTACATAGATGCATGTCTGAGGTGTGCTTTCTGTATTATTAGTCATGCTACTTGCAGACTGGGGTGATCATAAAACAATGACTTGTATTCCAGACCACCAAGTCCTCAATTCTCTTCCTTGCTTCAAATTGACCAACATTTTAGAACTCCACCACACAAGACAATGGTGTAAAGTAAAGTAGTACCACAAGGTAATTTATAACAAATGCATATCTAATTATATAGAAGTATTATATATTATATAAAGCCAAATAGGTTCTTTTTCATGTCAAGTGTTTCTAAATTTTGAAGGAAACAAAATAGTAGAGTGTATAATGAATACTTGATATTACTGACCATATATAATCTTCCATAATTTTATATGTAATCATAGTAAATAGGGATGGTTAATTAATATGGAAAGTAGTTGATATTTATAATCATATGCAATAATTCCAGGATTTATAATATTGATCAAGTATTGGATTATTTTAACTCTTAAATATAAAAAAATAGCATCCTTTCTATACAGGATTTTTTTTTTGAATAAAACTATTTAACCTCTATGACACGGGTCACAAATCTAGTTCTTTAACAATATGCTAAATGCCTACAATATAGGAAAGAATGAAGATACTTTTATCTACACTGACAAAAAAGAAGCTTATCCAGCTATCTCAAATCCAAATGCAAAAGTTAAGAATTCAAAGGCGAGGGAACACACCCAATAAATACGAACACAATGTCAAAATTTTAAATTTATAATACTTACAAGAAATATACACATATATCCACCAGCTCTGATGCTCAACCATTGAGCTTTGATAGAAACTGGTCAAGATTGTATTCTTCAGTGTATTGTGACTGATCCCATAGCTCTTCCAGACCATTTAGAATGGCTTTCAAGCCTTTACCACTTCCAGATGCCTTTTGAGTTTCATTCGAATTGCCATCTGAGTTCTTCAATTTTAACCCTCCCTTTCTGGAGTTTTCAGCAGGTGTGAAAAGGTCAAGAAGCTGATCTGTATTCATTGTTTTCAAGCTGGCATTGTCTGAATTGATAACAGAATTAGCAACTGATACTTTAAATTTCTGGAGGCTCATAACTTTCTCTTCTAGAGTTCCCCTCATGATGAGGCGATGGACATTCACTACTTTCTTCTGACCAAGTCTGTGTGCTCTATCCATTGCCTGGAGATCTCGCATCGGATTCCAATCGTGTTCCATAAATATAAGAGTGTCAGCCGACGTCAAATTCAAACCAAGCCCGCCAACATGTGTTGTGAGCAGCAATACATCAATGGTAGGATCAGAGTTGAAAGCTTTGACTATATCAAAACGTTTGTCTGTTTGAACAGATCCATCCAGGCGCAAGTACGCCACATTCCTCATATGAGCTCGGAACAAGTCTCTTTCTATTATGTCCAACAAAGCCTTGTGCTGGGCAAATATCAAAACTCTATGCTGACCCACATTAATCATGCTTTCAGAATTTGATGTATCCACACCTATTCCACACTCCTCCAGGATCTCCTGAAGAGCAATCAGTTTAGGAGAGTGGTGAAGTTTGTGGAGTTCAGAAATAATGTTAGGACTTCCAGGGAGGAGATCTGACAAGATGTATCTCAATGAATCAGCAGCTTCATCACTAACTACTAGCAGCGGATGACTGCAAAGTTTAAGCAGGTACTGAAGTGCCTGGAAGATATGTGATGATGCTTTAGGTGCAACTCTTTCATCTTTAGTCTCTTTGGAGTCATCCAGACTGACAATACTTGATATTTCCTTTTTGGCATGGGAGCCTGAAAACTGCTCATAAAGTTTCACCTGAACAGGGCTGAGGTCACAATACCTGTCCTGGATAATTTTCTCGGGAAGATCGGATAAGACTTCATCTTTTGTTCGTCGGAGCAAGAATGGCATCACCTGCTTGTGCAGTGCTTCCATAGCTAAGGCACCTGCTTCGGCATCCTTGGCGGAACATTTTGGATCTCTCGCTGCTAACAAAGGCTTTCCATATGTAGCTTGAAATTGTCTCTCAGATCCAAGAAAACCAGGCATCAGAAAATCAAAAAGGGACCACAGATCCAAAATGTTATTTTGGATTGGGGTACCACTGAGTATAAGACGATTCTGAGCTTTCAACTGTTTCACAGCAGCGGTAATCTTAGACCTGGCATTTTTTATGACATGCCCCTCATCCAATATACAGTAGTTCCACTGCAGCTGCCCAAGGAAATCGACATCTTTACGCACAACATCATACGATGTTATAATAACATTATGCTTGTCAAAGTGACTTCTGAGAGATATACGTTCCTCAGCAGAGCCAGCATATTGTAGAGTACTCATGACAGAAGGATCAATAAACTTCTCGATTTCATATGCCCAATGACCAACAAGAGTTGACGGGCAAACAATTAATGAGGGAGGAGGCTCCTTGCCATTACTTATCATACGATTTTCGGCTATATCTGATGCAACAATTGCAGAAGCTTGAAGTGTTTTACCAAGCCCCATATCATCACATAATATGCCATGCAATTTAAATCGTCTCAGGAAAGCTAACCAATTAATGCCTTCCTGCTGGTATCTCCTTAAGGTCACCTTTAACTCAGTACAAAGTTTATAGTCATCGATACTAGAGTTATCAAGAAGCTGCTCCAAGAATTTTGCGTCCTCTTTGTCTCGTAATAGATCATCATTAATACCAGCAGGCGGAGGAAGGCCACGTGCCAAAGGAAGAAGAGGCACCAATGCAGCAAAACTCTGTGTCACACTCTGCCTTACTGAAGCATCATTATCACTCATGCACCGAAGAAGAGGAACAACTAATAAGGGAGCATAAGAGACCAGTTCCACCCCCAGTCCTTGGACAAGTAGACCAATAAGCATACCTGCTCCTTGTCTGGCTGGAACAGATGTAGCATCACCTAACATAGGCACAGCGTTCTCAACTACAGATGCCATCACACTCACTATCATGGACTTTGCCATTGTAGTAATACACCTGGAAGCAGCTAATCTAACAGCAACATGTGAATGACGAACACATCGGAAAATGCAGGGGAGGAGAGTGAGCAGTTTTGGCTTCAGCACATCATCCAGCAAAGGGGCAATTGAGCGTACCACCTGGATGTTGTTTATCAAAAGCTGAGGATCCTTTGCAGATTCAATTGCTTCGGTAACCTTTCTCTCTTCAGCTAGAGATTCCCCTTGCAGATCAATGGGCTTGAGAACTTCTGAGAGACAATCCCATAACTTGGGAATTTTGTCAAACAAGGATGCCCCAAACTTCTTGCACAAGTGCTTAAGTGCAAGTTCAGCTCCTCGCCTGCTAATGAAACCTTCAACTTTTGACCTATCTTCACTACTCGCTACTGGACGGCCCCTGGATCTCTGATTTGAACTCATGCTTCTACATAAGAGGAGGTCCTGCTCCTCAATAACTTCTATCGAAGTTATAATTCCTGCTTGAGGTGTCTCAGAAGGATCCATGCAGGTTAAACTACAGAGGTTCTTCACCAGCTTTTCATTTGGACCAGGTTTACGAGCAATGCAATCATCAATAAGCTCAGCAAGAGCCTCAGCAGCCTTTTGTTGCAATATATCCTCTTGTTCTCTTTTCAGAGAAGCCATCAGAGGCAGAATAATGGGATTAAGCCTTGTAGGAAGATCTGAAATCCATACAACTGCAGAAGCCATCAAAGAAGAAACAGTAACATGCAAATTGCTTTGCACACATTTCAGATAGCCAGTAGTAGTCAGTAGCCGTTGCCTTGAAGATTCTACATCATCTAAAACTTGCTTGTCTGCAGGACACTCCAGCGAGCAGTCATAGCTAGGAAGCACAACTTTCGAAACAAAGTTCACAGCGTCATCCATGCCCAAGTTCTCAAGGTCAATATTAGTAGTCAACAAAAGATCCTTCAACATAGCACAAGATTCAACAGCGTGGAGCAAGTGACTGGCTTCACTGCGCATCTTAGAGTATGTTCTAGACAGCTCAGTATAAGGTAGAGATGAATCTTTTGTCGGAAGAGAAGGATCAGTACAAGCTAACAAATCCAACAACCATTTCTTAAATTGTTCAAAAAGAGCAGAATTAACTCCATGTTCTGCTGAAACTTCCGCATTTTTCAACTCCTTAAACCAGGAAATCAGAACCATCGAAGATATCTGCCGCTGGACACCTGATAAAGATGTAATATCTTTCCACAGAGGATCAGTTATATGGTATATTGATGACTCTGGCCACTTTGAAGCAAGAATACCCAAGGCGGCAGCAGCCACTACTCGTGTGCGAGTTACTGACTTCACCGAATCAGCACCGACAACTATCTTGAGAGACGAGGCAGAAGCATCTCCGCATTCATCTGGAATGGTCCCTTTTGCAGGCCCTACATAACCACTTCTTCCAGCATAACTGTCCATCTTCACAGCCCGCATCTTTGCAGCAGCTATAAATCTTCTCTTTTGAGATGGGGCAACAGGCCAAAACATCTTTGAAATATCCAATTCAGAACCATAAGGAGTAGTTGCTAACTCTAACCATGAAGATATATGTGACCTTGCAGCAGCCACTAGATCAATAACAGGGCAATGAAGCAATAGCTTCCACACTCTCTCACTACAAAGCAAAATTTCATCATTCGACTCCAGAAGCAAATTTTGGAAGACAATACGAAGGGTATCACCCAAAATTGAGGAAGGCCAAAATGAGCAAGCAGAAGGCTCAGCAATGTGTCTTCTATATCGAGCTTCAAGCAGCCTTTCCAGTGTTCTTATGGCAGAATAACGAACTGATGTGATACTATGTCTCATAAATGGCCATAACCGTGGAGCCAGAGCTGATAGCATATAAGAATTTTCTTTGGACGCTGGTACATCCATATCATCTTTGTCAGGCAAAATTTCATTCAGATCAAGTTCCTGAGGGCCCTGCAGTGTTAGGGTGTCAAGCATATTCCCAGTCATCCCTGCATGAGTATAAATTTCTGCCAGAAGATTCATGACACTACTGGTAGACGGGCTAAGATCATCTAGATCGAGTAAAATATCCCACAACAGCATCACAATCGGATGCAGCAACTGATCCATATTAGCAACAATGGAAGATGCTGCAGGTATAAGAGCGTCAGCAGCAACTGCTCTCACATCATCATCAGGGTCCTCCAGTCCAGCCTTGCAAGCAGGTAGCACAAACCCTAGCAAATCAGACATCATCTCCTGCCGTACAGCGATCAGATATTTGATCCCCAACAGGCTGCCATGGCGAATTTCCCATTCTGGTCTCTCCTGCATGAGCAATAAAATGTTCATAGTTTCACGAACTAATTCAGGAGCCATATACTTGAGCACAGCCCCTAATGCTTGAGCACATGTTTCCCGCACAGGAGCAACAACTTGATCCGAGACATAGTCACCAAAACGATCCAGTGACAGCACGCACAGAAAGCAAATAGCACAGTCTTGCAGAAACTCACAATTCCTAAACCAAGAATTCCTAGCTGATCCAACCAAGTTCATCAGCTCAGGATTCCTACTATAATTTTCCACCGTAGTTACCTTCTCAATAACGCCCTTCTCCTCTGCAACATCAGCTGACCCTGACATATGCAAACCGCCACATTCAATCAAACTCTTTGCCTCTAAAATATCAGGTTCAGACTTCATCATTACAGAACCAATATCAGCTTCAGATACAAACTGGCTACAAGCATTTTCTCCATTTTGTTCGACCTTCACAAACATTTGCACCGAAGATGGCTCAAAGCCGTCAAGCTTCACCCTCTTCAAACTCTCCATAGATCCATCTTCCGGAACTTGCAAGTTCAAATCGATTTCTCTCTCCCTTTTCACAGGCAAATTGACTTCCTCACTCACAGTCTCCATTGGCTGATCACCACGAGAGCTCGAGTCAGTCATAGACACGCCAGCATAAGCACCCTGATACGTCAAAATTTCCCTCAAAGCCATAATGCTCCCATGACGAACCTCCCAAACAGGATCAAACATATCAACAAGAAGCTGTTCGACAAACCCATGAAACGGCCAGTACCCATCTCCCTCAGGTTCTACACCATCCTCATCAGTAGCCGAATCAATGGACCCCTTACAACTACCACCTCCTCCAAATCCCTCAGAACCACCAGAAGAAGCAACCACCGTCTTCTGCACTCCCACATTAACACCACACCGAACATCACTCGAATGAACCTTGGCTTTCCGCTTCAAAAGGTTCAATTCTCTAGCACTCGGCCTCTGCGACCGAAACGCACGTACCCCACTCCTTCTCCTACTAAAATCAATACTAGGACTTTTCGACGATTCGGAAGGAAACATTACAAGATCTTCATCCCTAATCATATCACTAACATCCATAAACTGTTCACACACATCAAGACCTAACCTCCTACGTAAATTCTTCTTTTGTCTAGCCAATCGTTCTTTAGAATTCCTAGCATTATTATCATCACTAACATCATATTCCTGCCCCCCAGAAGCCAGCAAAACCCCAAACTCCAACACTTTATTAATATCAAAACTACGAAACGAAGAAATACTTGCCTCATTCTTAGGCCTCAACTCAGGACACCCGAAACCGGCCTCGAAAAACTTCTTCGCCGCGATACCAACCAGCTGCTCGATCGAAACTCGCTTCGAATTATCCGCAATGGAGCCAATTGCCTTCGCAGACGCCACACGCGTGTCCCAATTACGACTCCTCAGGTACTGCGATACCTTCCGTAGCAATGGATTCAGCTCCTGCGGGTGCGATTTCGCGATGTCTCCGATTTGCCTCGCTGCAGCGAACCGAGTTTGCTGAGTCGACCCGGTGTCGAGCAGAGTGAGGAGGCGGTTGAGCCGAGAAGACGACTGCTGCTGTTGTTGTTGTTGCGGCTGCTGTTGCTGAGGTTGCGGAACCTGCTGCGCCATGACATTACAGTTACGACGAACACGAACACAAAGGGAATTAAACAGCACCAAGATGAAGATGACGAAACAAGAAAACGAGATTGAAATGGAAATTTAGGGTTTAAAGTGAAATTAGGGATCTGAAGATTGGGAAAGTTAGCCGGAAAATGCGAAGGAGAATACATTGGAGAGTACATGTATATATAGAGAGAGAGAGAGAGAGGAGGAGAAAAGAGGGTTTGAAGGAGGAAGAGAGGCTATGAATCCTCATTTTCTGTTGTGGATTCAAGAATTACTCAATACAAGGCACCCAAGGAGAAACAAAAAAAAAAAAATTATTAATTACAAATTAAATTATTTAAATAATGAGACTTGGGCTGAATATTTTTATTTGTAGTAACTGGTCCATTTGAATTTGGGTTTTAGGGAGTTCAATTTAAAGTCCATGGCCCAAATGGTTAGATTGTATGAGACTTGGGGTGGATACTTTTATTTGTTGTAGCTTGTAATGTGGTCCACTTACATTTCGGTGTTGGGTACCTAGATATGCCGGTAGTTGAAATTCAGAACGTGACCTAACTCGGAAAAATCGGGCACCTGAGAAAAACTATTAATTCCTGTTTTATAAACATGCATGACGCCAAAAATCGCCACTTCCTTGGTTTGTCATTGTAAAACACATACTTCCTCTGTTCTGAAATAATTTAAACACTTCTCTCTTTTATGTGAGAGATTTTTAAGATAAGTGTTTCACTTATTTCAGAACGGAGAAAATGTTTTTTCCCGGGTACCCAAACAAGCAACATTAATTATTAGATAAGCTAAAAGAATCTTTCACAATTAATTTTCTTAGCATATCAATATGACTAGAGTTGTAGCTCGTATTCCCAATCTATACAAATATATTAAAAGGCGTGCGAGAGAAAGCCTATGTGCCACGTGGCACTCTCCTCAACTTTCTAATGCAAATGATTTATGTCTATGTGTATTCCTCACTTAAAAAAAAAAATGTGTAAGTGCAAGGTATTGAACACATGACCTTTGAAATGAAAAGTTAGAGCTTAACCATCAATACACTATGAATTTGTTGTCTAATGTTTCAAATAAAATATGATAAAGTCTTGCAATAAGTATACTTAACTAAAAAGACTTGAACATGTATATACATCTCTGACACTCTTATTACGTAACTTACAAGAGAATATTGATGTTATATTCTCTTACCACAATTCCTTTTAGGGTATTGTTTTCAAACTCAAACCTTTCAATTTTTCTTTACTTATCAAGTTGTGATGTGAATTTTTCAATTTCTTAATTAACAAAAAATATGAAAAGTAGCAAAATAAATTATAAAATTTAAAAATAATAACATATTAGTTTATTGTAACTGACCCGATGCATCGCTCGGGGGAAAAAAAACTAGTTGATATGTGAAAAAATGGATTCACATTACATCAAGTCAGCAATAAGAGCACTCCATGTAAAAGAGCCAACTCAGTCAAAGCAGAAACTAGAAAACTCTATGTTGTCGGAGACTCACTGATAAATGTCTTTGGAAAAAATCATTCAAATTTTGTTCCAAAGGCTGTAACTCACATCTAATGCCAACACCTAGTCTTACAAAAGAATCTGGGCAAAAAGACGGAGAAGGCTTTTTCTCAGGTATTCGGGTACCCAGCTGACAATAATAAATGACCCATGACCCAACCTAGTTTTCCCGGGTCGGTTACCCACTCCGTCAAAATTGTATTTTAAAAAAAATCTACACGGTTTTCTTCCTAGCAGGTCGGCGGATCAAGCCCTATAGGAAAGCAATTCAAGCCCCATTTTCTAAAAATATGGTATAATTTAGTAGCTTATCTTTGTGGAAAACAAAAGAAGCCAATTTATTGCTCTCCCATTTTAAAAGGATGTCAAGCCCACAACTATATTACACAATAGACAAAAGTCCAAAAGACAAAAGCATACTGAATTTAGCACATACATGTGAAGTTTGCAGCTCATTTTTTTTTCCCCTTTCGGCCTTGATTATTTTACTTTCTCTCTCCTCACTTGAGACTAAAATCAAAACCCCAAATTTATTTCTCACTCACTTACTCGGCAATGTGTGCTTGAACAAACCTCAGTTTCTCACAACGACACGGCGACGACGAAGCCCAATAAATCGTTAGGTGTCGGTTAGTTTATAGTAGTTAGTCGTGGTTGTAGCCGTTCGAAGATCCTCCCCTGCTTCGTCTGGTCAGTGACAGGCTAAAGTCGTATCACCTTATCAAAAATAACCTAAGGTCCACTAACAAGTAGCCAGGGAAGTCAGGATCGAATCCACAGGGAGAAAGTTATATTATTGTATCTGAATTCTAATATTATACTAACTAAATCAGTTGAAAATGGGTGTGTGACTAAACTAATAGGCAAATGATAGAACTAAATATGAAGGTAAGAATCAATTAATAAAGAACTAGGACTATGGATCACTATGCATACAATTCGGGAAATCAGAGACGAATAATAACTACCCAATAAGTTAATTTATCTAGGGCACATGTAATTTCTCTCGAACATTACCTCCCTCAAAGATCACCTAGCTGCTCTCGCATGGTCAAGGATCACTATGCCTAATGATTGAAAGCCTATACGAAATCTCTCCTCTCGAAGTAGATTCAATATTGCGATAATAGAAATACAAATCGGGCCTAATTCATAAATCTAACATGAACGATTCAATCACAGGAAACAATTGAAATAAAGGGGTAATTATACTAATCTATCAATCCCTCATTGCATACATAGATCCCCACAATCCTAGAAATAAAACTACTCACTCATGCTTGAGAAAACAATAACAAAATCAATGTAAAAATTCATACTTTGAACTATTGCAAATAACCAAGAAATTACTCTAATCAATAATAGAGGAAGCAAACAATAATGGAGAAAACAAGGAAGAAGATTACCAAATTAAAGAATTATATTGAACTTGCGAATAATCCAAAGGTTTGATCTTGAATCACAATGAAAAGTAATTAAATCTAGGGTTCTTGAGAGAATGAGGACTAAAAACCAAGATAAGATAGTAATAATCTGATTTTTCTATTTATACTAATCCTAAAACAACTAGGAAAAGTCTTAGAAAAATAGCCCAAAAATCATTAAAAACGCGTGCCGGGTTAAGTCGCCCGATCGGGCTACATCTGCCCGACCAAATCGGGCTCAAAGCAGCAGCTGGGCTACAAAAATGGACCTCGCCCGATGCCATCGGGCGGACCATTAACTCTGAGAATCTACGCCATAAGAACGCTCAAGCACGCCCGACTGAATCGGGCCGAACCGCCCGATCGGGCTTGACAACGAACTAACGAACGGGCGACGTCGCCCGATCGGGCCCGCAACGACAACTGGTAACACCCTTGCCAGCGCCCGATCGGGCGTGTCCTACCCGATTTGATCGGGCTCGGGTCTGGTTCTTCATTCTTGGCTCTAAATGCCAAGTCTTCAATTCTTCTTTGCTCAAGGATCCCGGAAAATATCCTCGGGACTTTGAAACTCCGCATAGAACCTCTCCAGTCCAGTGTAATGGTCAAATAATAGTAGAAAATAGGGAGATAACTCCCTAAAACCTGCAATCAGGCACAGAACAGAAAACCACAACTAGATGGAGAAAGTTAGCATAAAATGGCTCCTAGGAGCACCATTGATACACATTTTAGCTCAAATATAGGGGGAAAAACACTATATAAAACCATAACATCAAACTCCCCCAAGCTAAACCTTTGCTTGTCCTCAAGCAAAGCACAACATGAATAAGAATAGGATTGCTTCACCCCTCAGATAGGAAAGTTTAAACTAAATTATTTCCAACTCAAAATCGTTCAAGCAAGCAGAATTCAAGTTCAGTTGCTCAGATCACCTGACTACCAATCACTTAAGTAAACCATCAAACGCAGCTGCCCTACATATCATGCAAATCTTGAAAAGGTGCTCACCGAGGTGTCACTCCTCTCAATTTTGTGGCAGGCAAAATATGTGCCCGATCGCTCACCAACCCAACCATAATAGCCCTTCCCACTCACACTCTCATGTGTTTAGAAGGGTATAATATCGCTCATCCTAATCAGGTCGACTCAAATAACAAACTTAATCTTCAACTTTGGCATATTGACTCAGTATTATTCCAATAAACAATCAAACACGTGCTCAAAAGGTCTTTCTCAGGGTTGTAATGGGGCTCGGGTAAAGGTACGGAAATTATTTAGGGAATGTGGTGGAAAAGCCAAGAAAGGGGAGCAAAAAAAAACACTAGTAGGACTAAGTGTGGTAGAAACAACTCCCACGGCATCAACAACATAACCAAGATAACAACCAACTCTTGAAATTTCACGAACCAACCAATAATTGCATCTTTCAACATAATTTCCAATGCTTTGAAAGTTAATGAGTGAAGATCATAGAAATTTTTCAAATTTTTTCACTATCATTTTTCACTTTATTTTTTTCTTTTTCTTTCTTTTCTTTGTAGCAAAATATCATTATTTTCCAACCGCCCTACGGAATCAACCACACAATATGATATAAACTTAACAAATGCTCCCCCAAGCTAGGCTTGGAACAATAGTCATTGCAAAGGCTCAAGGTGTGTAATGTGGCTTAATATAGATCCAAAAAGAAGTCATTAGGCTCAGCGGGGCTAGGGGGGAAAATTGATTCATTAAACAACTCTGAGGCTTAAAAATTAAACAAATGAACGCCTCTATCACAGCACATGCCTAAAGTCACCAGAAATCAACGAGTACAATGCCAAAACCAAGATAAGAGTGCTACGAGGAACTAACACACAAGAATAGACCTGATATAGACATAAATCCGAGGGCTAGAATGAATCCTCACAATCTAACCAATTCAAGCATGCAGTTAAAATAGGCACTTTATCATCAAAATTCACTCAAGATCAAGGCAATCAGAAATCACATCACAACATCCCAATCACAAATGCCCAACTATCCAGTATAAAGAGTTAAATCGTTTTTCAAAACAAAGTTCGGGGCACAGGGAAGCAATCAATCTATTCGTATTCAACTCGTATTTTTGTTTTTTTTTTCCAGCAATATTTCATTCATTTTTTTTTGTGATTTTTCATTTTTTTTAAAGCAATTAAACTAACTTAACTAACCTAAAAAGCAATAAAAACAAAACTAATACTTACAGAAGTCCTCCCCCAAGCTGAACTTGGCAATGGCCTCATTGCAACAAGGGAAAGGGAACGCATGGATATCAGTCGTCCATGGAAAGGTCATCACCATCATCATCCTCACCTCCGCCACCCATACTACTGGACCCCAGCTGGCTGTAACTCGGGTTCCAAGTGTACCAAGATGGGTGAGCATCTGTTTCTGCAATTTTATGCAGTCTGCAGTAGTCATCGTACATGGGGTACATAGCTAGGTGTTGATAATTGGCCAATGTATCAACACGCTGGCTAAGGCTCTAGAGAACTGCAGAGTTGGCATCAACCTGCTGACCGATGCTCTGGATGGCGGTAGAGTTGGCAGTGATACCAGACTCCATCCGCTGGAGCATGCTCATCATTTCCTGAAAATCAAAAGAGGGAGGAGGAGCAGCAGAAGATGGGGGAGGGGGAGCATCAGAAGTAGAGGCAATATCAGTAGAATGAGGGAGGCGGCGGTAAAGGTGTGCTGGGGTATCTCAGGCACGGGGGTGGGAAAGTCAGAACCAGCAATGTGAAGGTGGTAATGGGGCTGCCCAGGTCTGATTTTTGCTAAGGGACTAGGTAGCTCAATAGAGCGCCTCCCGTTGATGCGCCACTGATAATTATCCCCAGCCCTCTCTAACCAATGGAGACGATCTAGGAAAGCATAATCCATGAGGGTGGGTCCTATGGCTGGTTGGTAGCGAGGCTCGTCAAAATCGGGGATTTTCCTAGCAAAAAGAGTCACTAACCCCCCATTCACAATGGCACGAGAGGTCAAGGTACCGTCCGCTCTCCTCTTGGGGTAAGTAGTAGCAATACGCTCCATCTGGAGCGCAACATGATGAGGGATGTTGTATTGAAAATGGTCAGGCGTCCCTTTAAGCATGTAGCTTCCAATTAGGTACAGTTCATCCCCCCTGATTAATTGTCCTTCCACCCTCCCAAATAATGTCTGAGACATAAACCGGACCCAAATTTTAAAGATGGGTTGGTGGATGAATTTGCCCTTGCAATGTTGTAGGGTGAACTCATTTCCATCACCGGTGATGGCAAAGTAGGTGCTACGATGGTGGTAGTTAGGGGGGTGCACAATCTCCCCACCACATTGGACTCGAAGTACCCGTGCAAATTCCGGTAAAGTTAGGTGGAAATCCTGATTTAGCAGTCGAAATGATACATATGAGACAGGTCCAGTTCGGGGTTTGGTAACCTTAAGACTACTATAAAATTCATAGACCAGTACAGGATATGTATTAACATGCACGGAAAATAAAGATTTCATCCCTATTATTTTCATGAAATCCTTGAATTCAGAGGCAATACCCAATTTATTCAAAAATTCAATATCAAGAAAGTGGGTAGGGCTCACCTCGCGCCCTTTTAGGCGCTGAAACCGTTCACGCTGCTCGGGCGACGAAAAGATGACATCAGGAAAAGTCTCGTCCTGTGGTGGTGGTGTTGGTGGCCCGGTGGCGGATCCGCGACGCCTCCTCGAACTCATGTTGCTTGGAAAATGTAGAGGACTTCACACTCACTCTAATGGGGGATGATGTGAAGATAGCTCTTCTCTCACTTTAATGGTGGAAGGAAGATCGAAGAGGATGGATGGGAGAGATGGAGTGAAAGAAAAATGAAGAGGATAGAGTGGGTAATTGGTAGGGGAAGATGAGAGGAGTGATTTTGTGAAGATAGAAGTAGCTTGGATTGGAGGGTGTTAATGGTGGAGGGAGAATTTGGGGAAGAAGGTGAGAATTGGGGGTTAGGGCTTGAAGAAGAGAGAGAAAGAGATTGGGAGGTGAATGAGAAAAATGAGTGGGAGAAATCCGGATTTAATGAAACCCCGGAACACAGCCCGATCGGGCGAGAAGAGCCCGATTTCATCGGGCGAGCAGCTTCGTCAGGTACGCCCAGGTTCTGTCACGGGCCAGATCGGGCGGACCTGCCCGATGGTATCGGGCGACTCTGTAGTCTTCCCAGGTTTGGACGGAACGCGGCCCGATCGGGCGGATATGGCCCGATAAAAACAAGCGATTTTGGGTTTCGTTGACGGAGCAGTGCCCGATCGGGCGAGATGGCCCGATCTCATCGAGCGCTTTTCTTATTTGCTTTTGCCCAGCTTTCTTCGCGGGCCCGATCGGGCGTCGTAGCCCGATTCTATCGGGCGAATGCCCAAACAGCTCTTTCTCAGAATTTTGCGATCTTTTCCACGGGAAAAACGGAGCTACCTAGCCCCCGAAAAATTCCTGCACACATATAACCTCAAGATGATGATTAGTGCCCTCTCACTCTCTTACCAAAACTACAAAACTAGAAAAACTAAAAAGTAAAACAAAGAAAAAGAAAGGGGAAAATCGGGTTGCCTCCCGAGTAGCGCTAGTTTATAAGGGTCCCGCACGACCATAATGCCACATCCCTCAAACAGAAGGGGAAGGGGGTTGGAGGTATAATTCCTCCACAGATCCAGCAAGAGCTCCTGTATGATAAAGCTTTAAGCGTTGGCCATTAACCTTGAATTTTTCACCTGTTGCATTTATCACCTCAATAGAACCAAACTTGTTAACATTAGTGACAGAAAATGGACCAGACCACCTAGACTTCAACTTACCAGGAAAAAGTTTTAATCTAGAGTTGTACAATAAGACCTTGTCACCAATTGAGAACTCTCTACTCAAAATTTTCTTATCATGCCATCTCTTAGTGCGCTCTTTGTAGAGACGCGAACTATCATAAGCATTCAGCCGGAGTTCATCAAGTTCATTAATCTGCAAAAGGCGTTTTTCTCCTGCTAACTTAGCATCAAAGTTCAGCTCCTTAACAGCCCAAAAAGCCTTGTACTCTAGCTCAACAGGTAAGTGACATGCTTTCCCATAAACTAACCTGTAAGGGGTGGTGCCAATAGGGGTCTTAAAAGCAGTTCTGTAAGCCCATAAGGTGTCATCTAATTTGTCACTCCAATCCTTCCTAGATTTAGCTACCACTTTCTCCAAGATAGTCTTTATCTCACGATTAGACACTTCTACCTGCCCACTTGTCTGAGGTTGATAAGCTAGGCCAGTCCTATGGTAGACACCATACTTTTTAAGCAGAGCCTCGAAAGTGCGTTTGTGAAAATGAGATCCACCATCACTTATGACAACCCTTGGTACCCCAAACCTTGGAAAGATAATATTTTTAAACATTTTCATAACGACTTTGGAGTCGTTAGTTGGTGATGCAAGGGCTTCTACCCACTTAGACACATAATCAACAGCAACAAGTATGAAATTATTGCCTGATGAAGAGGGAAAGGGACCCATAAAATCAATACCCCATACATCAAATAATTCAACTTCCAAAATGGGGGTTTGGTGCATCTCATGTCTACGGGAAATATTTCCCGTTCGTTGGCATGCATCACAGGACTTAACAAAGGTATTAGCATCATGAAATAAAGTAGGCCAGTAAAAACCAAATTGAAGTACCTTAGCAACAGTTTTGGAGGGCCCAGCATGGCCTCCACATGGCAGGGAGTGGGAGTGCTTCAGAATGTCATGCACCTCCCATTCTGGAATACATCGCCTATAGATGGTGTCAGCGCAAAGCTTGTACAGTAGAGGGTCGTCCCAAAAATACTTTTTAGCCTCATGGAGGATTTCTTCCTCTGCTGGTAGCTCAGCTCTGGGGGAGTCTGTCCACTCACACAGAAGTTGGCGAAGTCGGCATATGACAGAAGTGACTGCCAGGAGCTTATCATCAGGAAATGAGTCATCAATGGGTAGACCTTCTTCCATATCTTCATACTGTAATCTGGACAGGTGATCAGCCACTACATTTTCTGCTCCCTTTTTATCTACGATCTCTAAATCGAATTCTTGGAGCAAAAAATCCACCGAATGAGTCTAGGCTTGGCCTCCTTTTTGGCTAGGAGGTACTTCAATGCAGCATGGTCGGTATAAACAATGACCTTAGACCCCGACAAAATAAGTTCGAACTTGTCCGGTGCATAGACCACAGCTAGAAGCTCTTTCTCAGTTGTGGCATAGTTAACTTGAGCTTCATCTAGTGTCTTACTGGCGTAGTATATCGCATGGAGAATGTTGCCCTTCCTCTGACCAAGCACAGCTCCCACAGCATAGTCGCTGGCATCACACATAATCTCGAAGGGAAGGTTCCAATCCGGAGATCGAATGATAGGAGCAGTAATCAAAGCATGCTTGATCCTGTTGAAAGATACAAGACAGTTATCAGTAAACAGGAACGGGGCATCCTTGAGGAGCAACTGAGTAAGTGGTTTAGCAATTTTAGAGAAATCCTTGATGAAGCGGCGATAAAACCCCGCATGACCAAGGAAGCCTCGCACCCCTTTTACATTCACAGGAGGGGGTAATTGCTCAATCACTTAAATTTTTGCTTTATCCACCTGGATGCCACGTTCAGAGATAATATGACCAAGTACCACTCCTTCAGTAACCATGAAGTGGCACTTCTCCCAGTTCAGTACAAGATTGACATCTTCACACCTTTTCAAAACTTTAGCCAGATTTAGCAAACATGCATCAAAATCAATTCCATACACGCTAAAGTCATCCATAAACACTTCCATAATGGACTCAATGAACTCAGAAAAAATGGCCATCATACAACGTTGGAAGGTGGCGGGGGCATTGCATAATCCAAATGGCATCCTTCGATAGGCAAAGGTACCATAAGGGCAGGTAAAGGTGGTCTTCTCCTGGTCATCTGGGTGGATAGGGATTTGGAAGAAACCGGAATACCCATCTAGATAACAGAAATAAGAGTGACAGGCTAGTCTTTCCAACATTTGGTCAATGAAGGGGAGGGGAAAGTGATCCTTTTTGGTGGCAACATTTAATTTCCTATAGTCAATGCACATACGCCAACCGCCATACTACTCTTGTAGCAATTAATTCATTTTTTTCATTTTTAACAACAAGTAGTACCTCCCTTTTTAGGAACCACTTGAACTGGACTCACCCACTTAGAGTCAGCAATGGGGTAGATGATTCCAAAGATCAAGCAATTTCATAACCTCTTTCTTAACCACTTCCTGCATATTGGGGTTCAAACGACGTTGGCCTTGTATACTAGGACGATGATCATCCTCTAAGTGAATTATATGCATCCAGAAGTCAGGGCTTATGCCTTTCAAATCATCAATATTATATCCAATGGCTTGTTTATGTTTTTTCAAAACAGACAAAAGTTGAGACATTTGACCATCATTCAATGAAGCACTAACAATCACAGGATAGTTTTCAGATTCATCCAGAAAAGCATAGCGCAGAGAAGGGGGAAGGGGTTTCAGTTCAGGTTTCTTTACCTCTACCGGTTGAGTATCATATACTAACCGTTCCTTGTCATGAGTGGTAATACCGTCAAGCTCTTCACATGTAAGAACCGCTTCCCAGTCATCCACTGCAACACTCAAGGGATTACCATCACCTGTAGAAGATGCAAAACAAAGCAAAGCCTCCAGAGGATCCAGCAGAAGGGATTGAGGCATATCATCGTTAACTAGCACATCAATTACATCAATTCTATAACAGGCTTCCTCTAGCATGGGACTTTTTAAGGCATTGGTCAAACTAAAGGTCACCTTGTCATCTCCCACAGTTAAAGTTAATTTCCCATTCTTAGCATCTATGACAGCTCCAGCAGTATGAAGGAATGGTCTCCCTAAAATAATTGGGATCTGAGTATCCTCTTCCATGTCAAGCACAACAAAATCCACAGGAATAAAAAATTCACCTACTCTCACAGGGACGTCCTCTAGGATACCTAAGCGGTACTTGACAGAACGGCCAGCCATTTGAAGAGTAATATTGGTACATTTTAAATCTCCCATGTCAAGCTTTTTGCATACAGTAAGGGGCATGACACTAACACTAGCACCCAAATCACATAAAGCCTTATCGATAAAAATGGTGCCAATGTTACAAGGGATAGAGAAACTCCCCGGGTCTTTCAATTTAGGTGGGGACTGATTTTGCAAAAGAGCACTACATTCCTCAGTGAAAGCTACAGTCTCAGTTTCATTAAAGGCTCTTTTCCTAGTCAGAATTTCCTTCAAAAATTTAGCATAGGCAGGAACTTGAGTAATAAGTTTAGTAAAAGGGACAGTTACCTGCAGATGTTTCACTATCTCCAAAAACTTACCGAGCTGATGATCAAGCTTAGTCTTCAATAGTCTATTGGGGAACGGTACCTTGATCACAGGAGTGGGAGGTGGAACTTTTTCAGCTACTCGGTCGCTTCTCTCGCATTCTTTGGCCTCCTTAGGAGCCGTAGAATTGTCAGTGACAGCTTCATCCTTGTCGGACCCAACCAGATCATCTTTAGGCATCTCTGGACTATCATACCGCGTTCCACTCCTAAGAGTGATGGCATTGGCAATATCTCTTGGTTGCATGGGTTGTGAAGGTAATGACCCAGGCGGCCTACTAGCAGAAGAACTAGCCAACTGAGCTAGTTAAGTCTCTAACATCTTGTTATGCGTACCCAAGTTTTCCAACTGAGCCTTTGTGTCGGCTTGAAAGGCATTAAAACCTTTCTGCATCTGAAACATCATATTCTTCAGCTCTGTCATGGCTGGGTCAATAGGAGGAGCAGGTGGTTGTGGAGCTTGATTTCTCTGAAAACCAGGAGGAGCTTGTTGTTGAGGTTGATATTGTTGAACCTGATTATGTGGGACATATGGTTGTTGAGGTTGAGGATTCAACACATTATTGCTCCGATATGAGAGGTTGGGGTGATTTCTGTACACCCGGGGTTGTAAGTGTTAGAATATGGATTGAACTGGCCCCTAGGTTGTGACTGAAACGCATTAACCGCCTCACAGTTGCTCCCGACATTAGAAGATAGGAGCGCAGGGCACTCTTGACAGTTGTGCCCAGGTATCCCACAAGAATCACAAATGGGAGCAATATAATTAGAAGCACTAGCCATCACATTAACACACATATGGGAGGAGTCATTACCTAGCTTCAAGGAATCAATCTTCTGGTTTAGAGCAGCTAGTTGCCCGGACAATAAAGAAATGGCCTCGACATCATGTTTCCCTCCCTTCTTCATGGAGGAACGAAGGGTAGATGCTTGATTAGAAGCGAGTTTCTCCAGAAGTTCATACCCCTCATCAATGGCTTTATCCATGAAAAACCCACCGGAGGCTCCATCAATTACCCTCCTTGTATCTGCATCAACTCTAGTGTAGAAAATCTGACACAAATACCACTGGTCTAAACCATGATGAGGACAAAGGCGTTACAGATCCTTGAACCTCTCCCAAGCTTCATATAATGATTCTCCAAGGTCTTGGGTGAAAGTTACTATGGCATGACGCATATCTGCAGTCTTTTGGTAAGGATACCACTTGATGAGGAAGATTTTGGATAGTTTTGCCCAGGTGGTGATGGTGGAAGGCAGCTTATTATACCAAAATAGAGCCTTGTCGCGCAGAGAGAAACCAAATAGGATGAGTTTCATATCATCGGCAGTAACACCAGCTTGTTTCTGAGTAGCACAACATTGTAAAAACCGCTGCGAGTGCCGATTTGGGTCTTCGGATGGTAACCCGAAGAAACGATTATTCTGAACCATATTCAGAACATGAGACTTGATTTCAAAGTTTGTAGCAGCAATGGTAGGCATCCGGACCCCAGTGGGTACATTGACAGGCGAAGGTTGTGCATAATCTCTGAAGGTTGGTTTAGCTTCGTCACCCATTATAGCAGAAGATGGTGGAGTAGGTGTCTTTTGGGATGGTGTCCCTGCAGACAACTTCGCTTGCTTAGCTTGCTTTCTGAGTCTACGAGCAGTCTTTTCAATCTCCGGATCAAATGGAATGAGATTTGAGGATTTCAATTTCCTGCTCATACACCAAAAACACTGAAACAAACGTGAGATGCTCCAAAGAACAGGTGTTCTTCAGAGTAGAGGTTAGTGTAATACTATAATTCAGACAAATTAAAAATAAACCGTCTCCCCGGCAACGGCGCCAAAATTTGATAGGCTAAAGTCGTATCACCTTATCAAAAAAAACCTAAGGTCCACTAACAAGTAGTCAGGGAAGTCAGGATCGAATCCACAGGGAGAAAGTTATATTATTGTATCTGAATTCTAATATTATACTAACTAAATCAGTTGAAAATGGGTGTGTGACTAAACTAATAGGCAAATGATAGAACTAAATATGAAGGTAAGAATCAATTAATAAAGAACTAGGACTATGGATCACTATGCATAAAATTCGGGAAATCAGAGACGAATAATAACTACCCAATAAGTCAATTTATCTAGGGCACATGTAATTTCTCTCGAACATTACCTCCCTCAAAGATCACCTAGCCGCTCTCGCATGGTCAAGGATCACTATGCATAATGATTGAAAGCCTATATGAAATCTCTCCTCTCGAAGTAGATTCAATATTGCGATAATAGAAATATAAATCAGGCCTAATTCATAAATCTAACATGAGCGATTCAATCACAGGAAACAATTGAAATAATGGGGTAATTATACTAATCTATCAATCCCTCATTGCATACATAGATCCCCACAATCCTAGAAATAAAACTACTCACTCATGCTTGAGAAAACAATAACAAAATCAATGTAAAAATTCATACTTTGAACTATTGCAAATAACCAAGAAATTACTCTAATCAATAATAGAGGAAGCAAACAATAATGGAGAAAACAAGGAAGAAGATTACCAAATTAAAGAACTATATTGAACTTGCGAATAATCCAAAGGTTTGATCTTGAATCACAATGAAAAGTAATAAAAACTAGGTTTCTTGAGAGAATGAGGACTAAAAACCAAGATAAGATAGTAATAATCTGATTTTTCTATTTATACTAATCCTAAAACAACTAGGAAAAGTCTTAGAAAAATAGCCCAAAAATCATTAAAAACGCGTGCCGGGTTAAGTCGCCCGATCGGGCTACATCTGCCCGGCCAAATCGGGCTCAAAGCAGCAGCTGGGCTACAAAAATGGACCTCGCCCGATGCCATCGGGCCGACACGCCCGATGCCATCGGACGGACCATTAACTCTGAGAATCTACGCCATAAGAACGCTCAAGCACGCCCGACTGAATCGGGCCGAACCGCCCGATCGGGCTTGACAACGAACTAACGAACGGGCGACGTCGCCCGATCGGGCCCGCAACGACAACTGGTAACACCCTTGCCAGCGCCCGATCGGGCGTGTCCTGCCCGATCTGATCGGGCTCAGGTCTGGTTCTTCATTCTTGGCTCTAAATGCCAAGTCTTCAATTCTTCTTTGCTCAAGGATCCTGGAAAATATCCTCGGGACTTTGAAACTCCGCATAGAACCTCTCCAGTCCAGTGTAATGGTCAAATAATAGTAGAAAATAGGGAGATAACTCCCTAAAACCTGCAATCAGGCACAGAACAGAAAACCACGACTAGATGGAGAAAGTTAGCATAAAATGGCTCCTAGGAGCACCATTGATACACATTTTAGCTCAAATATAGGGGGAAAAACACTATATAAAACCATAACATCAGTCAGTCGCCTACTGCCAGTCTGCCCTACTCGCCTGTCGTTTCTTATCTTATTGTTGTTACAAGGTACTAATTAGTACAAGATGTAATTGTTTATTGTTATCTTCAATGGTTATACCCTGCTTTTAATTTTATTAAATTAGTATATATGATTGAGTAATTTTATATTTGAGTGAGTTTACTTTATTTGGAACTTATATGTCATTTTTGTTTTTTGGGTCGTGAATATATGAGTTAATTGCTAAACTAGTGAATTTCTTAATCTTAATAAATGGTTAATGAAAATGGCCATGAATTTCTTTTTTTTTTGGGGTTGTGAGTTAGTGAGGTGCTTGATATGATTGGGGATAAAGTTCGAAATTCAGATGATGCTCGAAAAGCCGACAATGTGATCGAGTTTTATTTATGTATTAGATACTTTGTCTCTTTGTGAACTAATTATTATTTTTGATGGATTGAAGTTATTGTTATTTTACAAGGCACTCAAAACAAATAATAATATAATTAATTACACAATACAAGGCTTAAATTGGATTGGAGTTGGTAAAAGATTTGGATGGAAGTTAGTATTTTTGGATGATTAAGCCTTAAATTGGATTGGAGTTGGTGAAAGATTTGAATGAAAGTTAGTATTTTTGGTTGGGATTAGACTTGGGTCAAATCCAAACCAAAAATTGAACGTAAGAAATTAGATACTCCAAAGTCCAAACTAAAAATAAAAGGAAAAAAAATTCACAATGAATAATTCGAACTATGGTTGATTATCTCATAAAAATTCCAACCATGGATTATTCCATAATAATCCCAACTATTGCTGGTGCCTTCACAAAGAAATCCATTGACCCAAAAAAACCTGATCTAGAAGGTCGAAAAATGTCAAAATCTAGTTGGTTGGACAAAGGAAGGAGACACAAGAGACGAGCGAGAAAACAGAAAAAAAAAAGAAATTAGATATGTTAATTATCAAAAAAAAAAAAGAAACTAGATTTGTTATTTGACATTTGAGATCAATTTGGGAAGATATCCCCTATAGGATAATTCATAATTGGGATTATTATGGAACAACCATTTGCTCTTTTGATTATTCTTGTGAATTTTTCCAAAATAATATTGATCGTTCAATCTATTTTTAGTTTGATGTTCAATATTTGGTCTGTACGAACACTTTTCCCAAATTATTACATTTTTGGTGGAACATGATTTAGTTTAATAAAACGGTTCTCGTGTTTCCTTTTGAAAAAAAAAATACTCCATATTATCTATCTATCTATATAAATATATAAAGGAAGAAAAAATCGTCGACGTGTCAAGGAGCTAATGGCCATGTATTATTAACAAGAGAGTTTTGCCACATGTAAGTTGGTAGATAAATTGTTCAGGTGTCACTTAGTGATGAAAAGGTCGGATTCCCTCTTCTCTTAATTATGCAATGCCATAATCAACCCCAAATAAACAAGATGGAAGTATGAGGGGGAATCAAATCAATTCCACCTAATAAATGTCATAATCAAAAGATTCATGATACATTTTGGGCTGAAAATGGAATACAAGAAGAACATTTTGGAACCTAAAATGGAATACAGAGGGAGTATTTCCTCAAAACTATTCTAACACCCCCCACAATCGTAACAACGGTAATAGTTGCGATTGGAGGTACAAAAAAAGAATATAATGTTATATCATTAGTAATAATTGCAAATCAATCGGATGAACTAGATTTTGTCTTTATTGAAGTCAATCACAAACTAGTGATATAAGTTGCGGAAATTTTTAAGGTTTTTCTAGAGCAAAACCAGGTGATGTGTAATATTTATATATAGTTTTTAGCTGCATTTAGGTTGCATTTTAGAGCATTTAGTTTCATATTTAGGTTAATTATTGCATCATATTCTTAAGTTATGCTTTTCTACTCCTATTTGGTATGTATTCTTGTTTTTGATGAATTTCAGGTATTGAGAACTTATTTGGAGTACGATTAGCTAAGCTTGAGGATTAAGAGCATTTGGAAGGAAGATACATGGCATGAGGATCGTTTAGATATGACATAGTACGAGTTTGAGCAAAAAAAAGTGGAAAATCATTAGAAGAAATGTGAAAAAGGGGTCACGTCTCGTCTACTCTTTTGATCATAACTTTTGATGCGCTTCGTAGAATTGAATAATTTCAGCAGATTTGGAAACTAGACTTAAAGAGCCTACCAACGATAGGTGGCACGTCCCGAGGGGACTTCTAGTCAAGGAGTTATGTCTTTCGGAAGTTTAAAAAAAAATTAATATTGGAATCTGTTTTCGTACACGCGAATCACTATTCCTCCCATTTAATGATATTTCGACTTTCCTTATCTTTGTAACTTACTTTCCTAGTTATACTTCCTCCGTTCCGAATTAAATGCAACAAATCCACTTTTTCACTATTCACACTTTTCACTTTGACTAAGATTTGTGATTTTTACATAACGTGAAATATAGTCAAGTGGGATTTTGTTAGATTCGTCTCGTGACGTACTTTCATAAAATGTAATTTTTATGATTTTTACTTATATGTAATTATAGATATTTGTTGTCAAAATAATGCATCGGCATGCGTTAAAGTGGATTTGTTGCATTTAATTCGGAACGGAGGAAGTATTAGTTTACCTAGTATTAATTAGATGAGGAAAAACTCTCTTTTCTCTCTCCTCTCTATCTGACGTTATTCTTAGTTTTATAGTTTAGTTATCTTCTTCTTTTTCTCTCTAGCTTTTTAGTTGCTGATGTCTTGTTTATTTCTTTACTTTTTGATAGTTTTTAGTTGGTATTATAGTTGTTTTTGAGTTAGTTTAGGCTAGTTTGTTAGCTATTTACATAATTTGTGCAATTTTCCTTCTTGTATGCACTTTCTTTGGGGGATTTGTTTCATTTCAGGACTTAGGAGCATGCTTGGAGGACACTTGCACAACCCCGAATATTAATATCAAAGAGGAAGGTCAAGGAAGCATCAAGGAAGCATAACCGAGTTCCGGGGACAAATAAGAAGTTTTGGAAGGGTTTGCGCACAATGGTCAACTTCAAATGACCATAACTTTCAGCACACAAAATATTTTTGAGCGATTCAAGTTGGAAATGAAATCTTGGCTCAATATCTTTCCAACGAGTGGTCATAAGTTCAATTCCGATGAAAAACGAGTGAGATATGGCCGTTTGAAAATGAAATGACGAAACTGATTTCAGTTCTGATGGTCTGACCCACCCGGGTCGCTGGGCTTTTCCGGAAATATTTCATTTTAAATCCTCTTTTTGAATAGGGGTTAATTTGTAATTATGCATGCCTAGTTTATTTTAGGACTATATAAGGCAAACTCCTCTCATATTAATGCAAGCTAATTTACATTATATTTTAATAAAGGGAGATTTGAAATTCTTAGAACCTTAGGAGAGAGAAAATCTCATTTCTAGAGAGAGAAGTGATAGAAACTTGTTGAAAGCTTGGAATTTGAAGAATCTAAGAAGGAAACTTGAAGATTTGGAGGCTCCTTGCAACTTTAATGAGAATTTCTTACTCTCTCTCATATTTTATTGCTTTATTTTCTTATTTTCATGTCATTTTCACTCTATTTACTTGTTCATCCTAGATTATTGTTTTAGTGCATGTTAATAGTTAATGTCTTTTAGTTTATAATTTATCATGATTTGTGAGTAGCTATTTCTTTGAGAAGGGTTTGAAGCCATTAATGAGTTCATGAACCTCTAAATCCAACATTGGGTTTTGACTTGGGATAATTTTGGTTAATTGATTTGGCATTTTCATGAATGTTTGTGTGATTGGCCATCATAGGAGCATAATTTAGGTACCCTTAGTGAAGGATCGAGATATGAAGTTAAGGGGTTGCCTCAAATCGATTATTAGGCTTGCAGGACCATGAGAATAGGGACTACCTAGCCTAAGGGACTTAGTTTGCTTGTTTAAGTTCATCATGTTTATGGATATGCTTGGTTGAATGCCTTAGACATGAGAATAGGTCTTGGGTAAGAGACTAGGCTACTCTAGCTAGCTCGAGAGAATGGTTAGAGTACCAATGGATGAACAATTCCCCTCAATTGATCCCCATTGTTGATTCCCATTGTGATTGCTTGGTTTGTGAATGAGTTGATTGGTGGATACCCCTTCCCAAAGTCATTTTTCTTATTGTCTTTTCATCTATAAATCTCAAAAACATAGACTTTGCTTAGCTTATCATAAATCGATACTTATTGGTGCTTCCCTTAGTCCTTGTGGATTCGACCCTTTACTTGCCCTATATTGGGTAGTTTAGGTATCTTTGACGTGTTCACAACGAGCGCGTCAGTTGCAAATCATAATTTTTATTCTTCTCCACTAATTCATGAGTTTAATTAGTTTATTTCATTGATTTCCTTTAATTATGCTTTCCTATGTAGACTTAGTTTTTATCCTTTATTTCATGATTGAGTAGTTTATTTTCTAGGGTTTGGGAATTCATGTTTGTATATTATGAATCTTGATTGATGATATTAATGTTTTCATTAGTTATTGATATCTCTATTTGATTAGTGTTTTTATTGTTAATCTTGCAATCTGATGAATTGTCTGATTAAATATTGCTAATATCGGGTTATAGATCGAGGGATAGTACTCTTTAGAGGCTTACCTACAATTAGCAAATCTGATTATGTTAGCGACCCTATTGCATATGTTGATTTGAGAGTGTTAGGACCCGACCGTAGGATTAACCTATGCTCTAGAAATCTGATTAATTGAACTATTGATGATTTTTTGATAGATTATATGTATGAACATGGTGAACCATTGCGCTATATCTTTTTAATTTGATTTTCTTCATTTATTAGTTTAGAACCTTAACTCACATCTCGAATCTTGTTTAGTTTTTCCATACTTCTAAAGCTAGATTAAAACAACCATCTCGCTGTGGATTCGACCCTACTTACCCTACTACATTGTTAGAAGATTTTGCATTAATTACTTTTGACAGGTGTGCGACAACCTATCACCAGACTCATATTAGGTAATGATTTTAAATTTTCTAGAGCAAGACCAAGCTCACATCGGGTAATGACTTTTCTTGAAGTTGGGCTCACATCATAAAGGGTACCTGTAGCTAAGCTTACCTTATGAATTTTCTCAATAGGAAAACCACAAGGTTTTCCCCCAAGTAAACCACTTAGAAATAATATCAAAGGGTATATTTTTGTTGACATAAGAACAAACCCTTTGAATAACGAGCAACTTTAATGCCAAGAAGATACTTTAAAGAACCATGATCTTTCGTATTGAAGCAGTCACTAAGAATTATGCCTTAAAAACCTTTAGTGTAACGGAATCATTCCCATAAAAATTAGATCATCAACATGAACAAGGACATTGAGTTGCACAACACCTCGAGAATAAGTGAATAAAGAATAATCAAAATGTGATTCAAGAAAATTAAACTATGATAACGGGGTGCTTGTTTTAATCCATACAAAGATGTGCGAAGACGACACACCAAATTGGGATTAGAGCATTCAAAGCCTGGAAGAAGTTTCATGTAAAGTTCTTCCAGAAGATCACCGTGCACAAAGCCATTATAAACATCCATTTGATGAAACTCTCAGTTTTTCGTAGCAGCATAGCAAGAAACGTACGAACAATAATCATTTTAGTGACAGGAGCAAAAGTTCATTGTAGTTAATTCTTGCTTTTTGATGATTACCTAACACAACAAGTCTGGGCTTAAGACGTTCTACAGAACCATCAAACAAATATTTAATTCTATTAACCCATTAACTACCCAAAGCACGCTTGCCAGGACAAAGAGGTTCCAATGACCAAGTACCATTTCCCTCCAATGCATTTTTTTCATCTTGCATAGAGGCTTTCCAACCATCATCCGTCATATCCTTCTCAAAAGACCTAGGTTTCCTGCTAGATATAAGAGCAGCAAGGAACTCGTGATAATTGACAAAAAAATTACCACATTGTGTGCAATAGGATAAGGAGTATTTGAGGGAGGTGACGGAGAAAGGTGAGCTTTTGGCAGCAATAGTATAAGTGGCAAAAGTCTTTCAACAAAACAAAAGAGGAATCTCTCCCTTAATCCGCGGCCCAACTCAGCAGAAGGGTTTGAATTTGGTTCAGGTGTTGTAGGTGGAGAAAGCCAGCAGTTTTGGGCTTAGGAGGCCCATTAGGAGGGACCGAATGAAGAGGCTGGCGGACAGCATTAGGAGTAGCGGAATGGGCCTTGATCGAGACCATAGGAGGTAAGGGAGAAGAGAAAGATCCCGTATGGGCTGATGAGGTGGGTTGGGCCAGTGTATGTGGTGGGGAAGCAGGAGGTGGGTTAAGCAAAAAATCACGAAAATCATCATCAATGAAATCATAGGTTGGGATAATATTTTTAGGAATAACATTGACTTCATCCAGAATAAAAAAATGGAAAAACATCCTAAAAAAACTTCACATCTCATGAAACAAAAAGTAAACCTATGATATAGATTGAAGGGTAATCTATACAAATATATTAAAAAGCGTTCCTGTCAAAGGAACGATGCCACATAACACTATTCTCAAACTTCAAGGTATTACTAAGATTCGAACACTTGACCTTTGACATGAAATGTAAGAGTTTAACCACTAATCCACTACAATTTTAATGTTAAATGTTTCAAAGTAAAACATAATAAAGTCTTATAATTATATGTAATTATAAAGACATAGACAAGTTTTTTGATATCTAACACTTTTATTAAGTAATACAGAAAAATCCTGTAAAAAAAAAAAATTAATACAGAAAAATAACTTCACATTCAGATTCCCTACTTAATGTCATCTCAAAGTCAGTTTTTGACTTGGTTATTTAAGTTGATTTTCAGTTTATAATTTTCAAAACAAAAAAGTACACGCATAAGAACAACCTCTTAAATGTCATCATCATGTTGCTCATCAACAATGTGCTCCCATCTTCTGGAATCCAAGCAGGATTGAGCTCAATATATGAAGCTATTAGACCAGGCAAATGAAGCTTTTTTTTTTTGTGAAATTCTTTCTTCTTTTCCGTTTTTTTTCCCTATGGTTGATAAGTCTTCATTTCTTTGGGGTTCCTTTTGGTTGCTGTAATTTTTGTATATATGGTTAATTGGTTATGGAGGCAATATTTCTGGATTTGATCAGGGAAAGATTTCGTGGATTTGCTGTAACGTGTGTTCCCACTCTTTAAATGTTTTTTTTTCTGTTAACCTTCCAAATTCCATTAAATGATCCGTGCCATTTCTGATATAAGTGCAAATACAATTCCAATGCAACTCTCTCATCAAAGCATAATGATATCATATTCTCCTTTTCTTAATTTCCGTGTAAAGTGAGGAGTAAGTACTATATTATGGGACGGAGAGAGTAACATTCTCTTACCCCAATTCCATTTAAATTGATATTTTTATCCCCAATTCCTTAGAAGATTTTTTTTTAAAAAGACAACTTATAATGTCATAACGTCTATTTTTCAATTTCGCACTAAACTGAATATTACGAAAAGATAATATAATCAATTATGAAATTTATGAATAATGTATTTGATAATTGTAACTAACCCGGTGCATCGCTCGCACCAAAATACTAGTTTAAGTAGGAATAGGAGATTAAAGTATCTCAATACAATACTAATATCTAAATATTATATTTCCTAAGTATCATCCTAACAGAAATGGAGTTAGGAAAATTGAAAGATGATGAAATTTAGTTTTGAAGATGAGGTTGACCCCTCTGCAAGTTTTGGTTCCTGAAGAGAAAAGAATCAGGGGGGGGATTTACTTAGCTTCTTGATAGGGGAGAAAGTAATTAATTGTTAGATTAAATAGTTTAATATCATATTTCATATAGTATTTTTAAGGGAAAAGCTAAATGCACTCCTAAGTGATGCATATAAGAAACTAAAAATGAAAAATACTAGCATTAACTGATCATTTATTACATATATTAATGCAAACTTTTGTCATCAATTTACAACTAATTTCCATTTTAAGCAATGTATTTATGTCTTATATGCAATCCTAAGGGCTGCATATAGCATAACCCTATTTTTAATTCCCCAAATCTCGTAAAATATTAAAATAATAAATTAGGCCGAAATATTCACATAATTTCTAAATCATGTCACCAGCGCATTATTTAGCACAAATTACTTAATATTTTGTGTTGCCGTGAGCAAATAACAGAGTATGTATTGTTTATCACACACCAGCAATAGTTTAGTATTATCGAGAGCCAATTTTTCTTTAATATTTAGATTTTTATAGAAGGATTTAGTAGTTGAAGTTAGAATATGGTTACTATAGATGTATGTAGCTTGGTAGTAAGACCATGACATATAAAGTTATAATTTAGAGGTTCGAGACTGCCCACACATTTAAACAGAAAAATGAGAAAAATGTGGGAGTTAGTCAAAAGTTGATTCTTTTTTTACTTTTAGGTGAGAAAGAGGAAGTTGCATGTCAAGAGATGTGGGTGTTTTTCAATGGACCAAGGAAGAAATTTACCAAAATTTTAATAATGAAGTGAAAGTGGGAAAAGAAACTCATGAATGTGAAAAGTGTGAATTACTCTGAGAAATGGAGGGAGTATGTTGCAAAAGTTATACTTAGCTTGATTTTCTTTATGTGAAAAATTAGTAGTTCATTACTACAACTCTAATATTATCCTTTTGGCTTAATTGACCTCATAGCCCATAGTGATACTTTTTTGTTAGAGGGTATTTGAGGTGGTATGACATTTCAAGTTCGAATAAAACCATCAGATATCACAACCTCGTAAAATGTCTTGCGGATTTTGCTTAAAACATATTTGCTATGTGATATGGTATGTAGACTTGTCAATTCCAGTAAACGGGTCATCTCAGAGTACGGTCAAGTGGTGATTTCAGCTTGTGCTTAAAATATTACTATCTCCGTCCCAGAAAGATCTGAACACTTGTTGCGACACGTAGCTGTTATAACGAATGCAATTAACAATAGCAAAGATAATGAACAATCAACACAAGAATTAACATGGTTCACTAACAAAGTGTTAATTACGTCTACAGGCAGAGGAGAAACGGTTTTATTAGGTTTAGGAGAGAGTACAGATTACAGAAAAAAATTACCATGCAGAGGTTAATTAATAGGGTTTATATAATAACTTACTAATTAACCTAAAACATATGGGCCTAAACCCGAAACTAAAACAGACCCGATATATTAATTAACATATACCGACGTGCTAGCCTGCTAGGTTAATCCTAGCGCCATACATCCTAGCGCCAGATAAAACATTCAAGGCATAATTCAACAGTAGTTTAAGGTGATAAGTTGTGGTGTAGTTATCAGATGTTATTTTATTTAAAAAGTAGATGTGATAGGAGTTGGTGGGATATTTTTTATTAGAGGAGAGAGAAAGTTGGGTAACTTTTTATTGATAAAAGGTAGGGTGTGAGCCAAAGATGTGTAAAAGAAATAATATATTAATGGTGTGACCATGGCAAGAATGAAAGTGTTCAAACTAATTTGAGACAAACATAAAAGGAAAGTGTTCAGACTATTCTGGGACGGAAATAGTATATAAATTGCAGGGCAATTACATAATATGATTTTATAGGTAAACGATTAGTGTTTGGGTTAATTTCAATTTTCATATCGTGTCATTTCGTGTTTCTCTAAACAACCTCGTATTCTTGTGTGTTAGTTTTAGTTGTATTGTCGTGATGAGAAAATAATTTTAGGGAAAAACAGTGCAGCCCCGGCCCCCGCGAGGGTGTTATGCAGTATAAAAACGTTTAGTTCGTGGATAATTTGAGCAAAAGTCAAATAATTTTGATACGTTGCACACTTTATATGAGTCTAACAAAGGCAAATAATTGTTCCTCAAGTTTACTTTTCAAACTTTTGCGCTTTGCAATCAATGTCCATTCTAGAAACTCTTTGTTTAGGGGTGTGCAAAGGGTAGCGTCGGATCAAAATTTGGATCGGACCGAACTGAGGAATCTGGTCCGATCCTCGGTCCGCCGAAAATCAGGATTCCGGGTTTCCGATCCGGTCCAAACCCGGAAAATTCCAGTCCGGACCGGTGGACCGGAATATCTATTTTCTTAGTAAAAAAAAAAATAGTTTTAAGGTTAAAAAAATAATTTAAAGGTTATAAAGTTAGAAAGCTAAATATCTACTCTTTATTAACTTTAAGATTATTTTTGTTAGAATTATTAAATTTTAATATATCTAATTTATAAATTTGTATAAATCTAAATATAATTTTTTTTTAAAATGCAGATTCTGGTCCAAAAAAATTCAAATTCCGGTATGATCCTGGACCGGTGCACAAAAGCCGTTTACTGTGAAAAATTAGAATGACAAGGAGAGAACTATGCATCGTAAAATTCCATCAATTTGGTCAATTTATCAAATTTATTTTTGAAGACTTTGGAATTCTTTTCCTTTCATTTCTCTTCTTTCCATCATTCACAACAACTAAAAATCTACTCTAAAGCTAAAAATGACAACCCGCGTTTCCGCGTCTTATCTTGTGCATAGTACATTCACATTGATCGCGGGCTTTTGATTGCATATAGTCTTATGTGTTTTTGGCAATTGAAAAATTGAGTTGATTTACAGTTCTCGCAAACGATGGAAGGAAGATGGAATATAAGAGATTTAACAATTTAATCTTATAAAATATAATGGTATATATACACCTAAATTTGTATGTTTCCTTAGGTCCTTGTGTAAGTCCTCATGATTGAAGCATATCATCGATCATTTAACTAGTCCCTAAAAATCATTTTAAAATACTCAAACTTACTTAGTAAATCTATTCATTAGCCACGAAATACCTTATAAGTCTAAGAATTCGGATAAGAGGATATAATTTAAGCTTTTAGTTAGATTTAGTGGAACTCCATAATCGGAGAGATTTCTATTAATCAATGTGTATAGGGGGTTACAATGATCATCATGATAAGAATCAAATGTAAGCAAAATAAGGAGGTAGAATTCTCTTGAGAATTCTTTAACTAACTGAATGCACGGCTCAAGTATAACTGACATTCCTCACCTATAAACTATTTTTGGGCATCACTAAAAAATCAACCAAATTCCACAAATCCAAGAAGCCATACATATTAAGCCTTTCAAAATTAATCCCTCCTTCCTTATAACCCACCTAGTATTATTAATCCACTATCACCTTTTGTATTACTCTTGTGAGTTTTTTTTTACTATAGTGAGAGTTTTATTGTATTACTCACCCTAATAAAATTTAGGGTTTTTATATTCTCCTATTTATATATTGTTGATATTCGGGTACTCGTCATCGTCTGCGGATTTTTTTGCCTCTATTTGAAGATTTTCCCATGTTAAATTGTGTATCCATCTTTTACTACTTTTCTTGCCACATATTTCCAAATATATTTATTTTTCTAAACCTATACATTTTTAATTTAATTCTGCTACGCACTAACAAGTAACAACCCTAACAATGCCTAATATTATTGGGAAGGGGTTTGGGTTAGGGGTGTAAATGATGTGAGTCGAGTTCGAGTTTGAGCTAACTCAACTCGTTAGCATTTTGGAGTCGAGCACGAGTCGAGTCGAGTTTGACTGAGTTTTTGACTGAGCTTTGACCTAGTCGAGTTTTGACCGAGTAGATTTCGTGTAGCTTGCAAGTGTCTCATGTTAAAAGCAATCCTAAGGTAGAAAAATGTTGAATTTAGGTATTTTGTTATTGATAATTGGGTTTTCGAGCTTATCACGAGTTTTCGAGTCGAGTATCGAGTTGCTCAACTCGACTCGCCAACATCTCGAGCCGAGATCGAGCTCGAGCCGAGATCGAGCTCGAGTCGAGCTCACTCGAGTCAAGTTTTGACCGAGTCGATCTCGAGTAGTTCGCGAGTTGTCTCGTCTCATTTACACTCCTAGTTTGGAGGGGGGGAGAGAGTAAGGGGGTGGGTCGTTGTACTCGTTGCTATGAGATGAGGACCGTGGGAATCTGGGATAGAGAAGCCGGCCAGTCCTGTGTATACAACAAAAGAGAGGAATATATAATAATGTAAAGTAATTGAACTGACACACATCTTGATTTTATTTTCTTAAACAATTTCACTGTCGTTGCTAGAAAATTGGTTGTCTTCTATGATTAATGATTTAATTCTGTATTTGTAATGTTTGTTCATATATTTATATATTAACAAGTAGATCGAATCGTGACAGCAATCACATATTACAATGTAAAAAAAAAACGCAACCACATTGATATAGTTTTACTGTATGCTTTGTCACAATTAACAAACTTTGAATAGGATTTTAACGTTAGATAGTGTTAGTTGTCATTGTATAGTCCCCTAAAAAAAAGGTGTCATAGTCTCATTGATAATTGATCTAAAAGTTTGAAGACAATCGAAGCAGCCAGCTAATAGTACTGCTAAGTCTTATGATTAATAATAAGATATATTATTCTATTGCTTATCACGTGATTCTGGATGATTTGGTTTGAATATTAGAATGGAAAAAAAAAACAAAGAAATGTATTGCCCACTTGTCCATGAAGGCTGAAGCTGCCTTGAAACATTATTTCCAATTATTATTAGGAAAAATTGACAATAGAGGTCTGAACTTTGGGTGATAATTTTTAAAAGGTCTGAACTATTGATTAACCTGTGTAGGTCCCAACTTTAGGGGGTCTTAACTTTTAGCGGGACTTGACGACTTAAAACTGAAGATTTTTTTTAAATCTCACCTAGTTCCTACATCCCTCCCTCAATCAACCCTTCTGGTGTGACCCAAGTTTTACAAATGATGACCTATTAAGTCAGTTTCAAGTTACTAAGGTCCGTTAACAGTTAAGACCCCCTAAAGTTGGGACCTACACAGGTTAATCAATAGTTCAGATCTTTTAAAAACTATCACCCAAAGTTGAGACCTCTGTTGTTAATTTTTCCTTATTAATTATTATTATTCATCACCACCATCATCATTAAGAAATTTTGATGAAAAAATCTTATTTTTTTTATAAAATTTTGTGAAAGAAGACCTTACAATTTTTTTGTTAGAAAAAACTTTATATCTCTTTGTATTAAAAAACACCCTTATCGCTAGATTTTGCCAAAAAGTTAAGCTTACGGTGTTTGACCTTCCCTTTTTACTTTTCTCTTGAGGCATGTACATCACGCAATAACATATTTTTTTCCTTGTGCTTTCCAATGATTGATATTAGAGGAACACAATAAACTGGAACTCTTCAAAAGAAAAACTCTTAAAGATAACTCATAAGCATCTATTAATGAAAATTCTCCACCGCATCACGCCATGGGAAATCAGAGGAAAAAACCCAGTTATTGCATGATGTACACGACCCAAGAGGAAGGTGAGAAAGGAAGGTCAAATCCCAAAAGATTGTATTTAGCCAGAATTGTGTCGATAAAGTGTATATTTAAATAAATAGAGTAACATAAGGTATTTGTTCACAAAAAAAATATTATAGGTGTTTTATCACAAAATTTTAAACAAACAAGATATTTTTTCATAAATTGTTTCCTTTACCAATTACCAATCTACCATAGATTTCAATTGTTTCACTTTCTCTGTCCACTTCGGGCCTGTTCTTTTCGGCATAAAACTACTGAATTGAACTGAATTGAATTGAATTGAACTGAACTGAACTGAATTAAATTATAACTAATTAATAGTAATGATTATCATTTAGGAACTGAACTGAACTGAACTGAACTGAATTGAACTGAACTGAACTGAACTGAAAATAAACTGGGGAGAACAGGCCTTCAACTACCACCACCCTCTCCACCACTCCGCTTAATTCTTTAATGGTATATTCATTTCAACAAGCTCTGAAACAAACAAAAGCTACTTTATTTAGATGAAATATATTCAGAATCAATAAATTAAAAGTAAACTTTACAAAGAGCTATGATTGCTTATGAAAAGTTTAAGTTAGAAATCTGTAGGAAAATATTGATTCTACCCCTAATAGATTAGGCATACAGGTGAATATATAGAGCGCATACGTAACAATGCCGAATCATGCGTAATTTGTCACGATTTTCTCAATTTAAGGGTCTATTCTCCCAATCTTAAGTTAAGTTAAGTTAAGTTAAGTTCAGTTCAATTTAATTCAGTTCAGTTCAGTTCCTAAATTATTATCATTACTATTAATTAGTTATAATTTAATTCAGTTCAATTCAGTTCAGTTCATGTGAGTTGTTGTACGCTGAAGAGAACAGACACTAACGGCCCGTTTGGTAAGAGGCCATAAATGGTGGGAATGGTAATGCATTATAGTGTAAATTTGTACTAGAATTCCAATGTCATTATCTATTTTAATGCTACTCCATCACAAGATATCCATTTTCTTCCTAAAATCTCATTACCATCCATTACCACTTGGGAATGTAGTATTGGATGGTAATGGAAATTTGTAAAGTGAAACCCATGTTTTGTGATAAAGTTTCATTCCCATGATCATTGACATGAGAATTTCTTTACAAATTTACACTAAATTTCATTACCATTACCATTATTTATGACCACTAACCAAACGGGCCGTAAGGGTTACTAGTTTTAACTCGTATAAAACCACGAGTGCGTTTTGTATACAATGTTTTTATCATACTATTTATTTTTGAAACTTTTTTTTGAGCTTTTAAAATAATAGTATAGGAAATAGAATGATTCTATAGGAAATTAATAGAATGTTCCATATAAAAATAGCATATTTGTAACGAGATATTATAGATAATTTTCTTTTTTTAATAGAATAATTGATGTAAACTAGAATTAGTATTTTACTTACATGGTTTTTCTATTCTACTTCTAATATATTTTACATTTTTAAAGCTAATTAGGGTGCTTTTGTAATAATTAGATCAAGTAGAAATTAGTCTAGAAGTCAGTTTAGGCTTTTTATTTCCTAGTAGCTGATTTGGCATGATGTTGAAGATGCTTGCTGGATAAGGATTTTTAGTTCGAATTTTAGCCTCCTACTGCTTCACTTGTCAGCATATTCACTAAACTTATCTGGAATGCTAAACATCACCCCAAAACTTCTTAAAATCACCCCGGGTCCATTAAACATTTCCAACTTCACCTTCCTTTTTTTCTTTTCTTTTCTCAAACCACCACCTCCTACCACTACCACCCCGATTGCCACCACCTCCAGCCCCACCGCCACCTCCTCCACCACCCAAAATTTGATTTTTTTTTAGTTAAGGGAGGCCGGACGTTCCACCCCTTAAATAAATTCCTACATTTTATTATAGGGTGAACGTCCGGCCAGGACGTTCCACCATGGCCCAAACGTCTGGCTGGGACGTTCAGGCCATGGGTGGAGCGTCTTAGCCGGACGTTCACCCTATAATTAAATGTAGGAATTTAGATGCTTAATGCGGAAAACGAGTATCACATACTCAAACATCTAACACCAAGATCTTTGCATAAATTAACATGAATCTACAAAGAGTATAGAATATACCTCTTGATGCGTGAATTCCACTACCACCACAAGCCTTCTAGTGGAGATCCTTTAGAACGTCAACCGCCGTTCCTCTAGTGTTGGTCCACGAACAACCCTTAGATCACCACGTATGCTAGTACGGAAGAGAGAAGAATCCTCTTGCTTTTGAAGTGTATGATGGCCAAATGAGGAGAGAGAGGAGAGCAAAGAAAATCAGATTTTCTTTACTAAAATGTTGTAATGTTCTAACTCCTTTGTAACCCCCATATCACTATATAAGGTGGTTACAAAGAGGTGTTTCATGAGGCTTTATTTTGCCTCATAATGTCATACATTATGAGCATAATAAACTCATGAGTTACAACTCTTCCATCCATCATAAAACCGCCCAACCCATTTCACAAATGGATTTGGGTAATATCCAAGGGTTGTCACATTGTGTGACCTCATAGGACCCAATACATATTAGTAATTGGCCTAAATATATTAGCCTAACAAACCGCAATTAGCTTCTAGCAAAACGTTGCGGTCACCTAATATTATTGAATATATTATCTTCATAATTTGTCCATATACATTTAGTTTGTTACACTTGATCGAGGACAAAATCCTTCAATCTCCCACTTGTCTAAGAATAAGTGTGTAACCTTCAAACTCCTTAAGTCGCTTAATGTCTAACTTGATGACATGGTAACATCGTATGTAAACCATACCAATATTCAAGTTGTTTCTTGAAATCCGAGTTCGAACTGTCGAAACAAATGATTAACTCCTTAATCCATTTGAGCACGGCCATGCATTTTCAGTTCTCGCTCTTCAAGAGGCCAAGACACCAATCCTAACTCTTAGGAGGACTTTATCCAGTCTTGTATAACCAAAACTCCCACTCAATTCGTAGCAATTCCGATCACTGCTTTTATAACCTCCTTTTACGGCACGACGTTTTGCAGTGTCAAAAACATACTAATCCTTAAGTAAGAATAGTGTCATACTCATGTCTAAGGAATCCACTAAATATATTAATGAGATTCTCATAAACCTTTTAGAGAACTCCCACTAGATCTGCCCAACGTGTATCAACTATACACGCCTATGCAAATGACTAGACATCTCTATGTCCCCATAGCCCATGAAACTGCGCTATCAATCAATCTTGCAATCTAGTCCATGAAACAGAATCATTTACGTTCAATTTTAATGATTCGAACTAGGGACCAAGGTAAATTATAACTCCTGTTCACTGGATAGGGTTTCATTCGTCAAATCACATATTTGACAATCCTATCAAACGTTATAAAATACTTTGAACGTTTTATTTAATACTAAACCAAGATTAAATAAGAACATAACCTTTTATTGATAAACATAACCAAACATATCACAAGAGTAACTATAATTGTGAACTAATTAAAAAATAAATAGTACACAATCAAAACCACTCTCCTACATGCTTAAGTCCTATAGCCGTAGTATGACTCTCATGCTTAGGCTGAGGCAATGGTTTAGTCAAAGGATCAACGACATTGCTATCCGTATGAACTTTGCTAACTATTACATCTTTTCTCTCAACGATTTCTCGAATGAGATGAAATTTCCTAAGTACATGTTTACACCTTTGATGTGATCTTGGTTCCTTAGACTGAGCTATGGCACCATTGTTATCACAATGTAAAACAATACCATCTCCAACACTAGGCACTACTCCTAGCTCCAGAATGAACTTCTTCATCCAAACGGCTTCCTTTCTTTGCATCTGCAAAGCAATGTACTCAGCTTCTGTTGTAGAATCAGCGACAGTACTTTGCTTTGAACTTTTCCAGCTCACTGCCCCTCCATTTAGACAAAAGATGAAACCAGATTGGGACCGGAAATCATCTTTGTCAGTTTGGACTTTGGAAGCTCGCATCTGTGTAACCCTCAACAATTAACTCACTTTCACCTCCATACACTAAAAAATTATCCTTAGTCCTTCGTAAGTACTTTAGGATATTCTTAGTTGCACTCCAGTGTGCGTCACCTGGATTTGATTGGAATCTGCTACACATGCTCAAGGCATATGAAACATCTGGGCGAGTACAAATCATGGAGTACATAATGGACTCTATAGCTGACGCATAAGGACCATTACTCATTCGCTTAACTCATCAGGTCCAGAAGGACACTGAGTCTTGCTAAGCGAAACACCATGTTGCATGGGTAGAAAACCTCTTTTAGAGTTTTCCATATTGAACTTAGTAACCATCTTATCTATATAAGTTCGTTGGCTAAGTCCAATCATCCTCTTAGACCTATCCCTATAGATCTTGATCCCCAAAATGTACTCAGCGTTTCCAAGGTCTTTCATAGAAAAACAACTCTTCAACCATTCCTTGACTGACTCAAGCATGGGAATGTCGTTTCCTATGAGAAGTATGTCATCTACATATAAGACCAAGAAAACTATGTTACTCCCACTTTCCTTCTTGTAAACACAAGACTCTTCTCCGTTTTTGAGAAAACCAAACAGTTTGATTGCCTCATCAAAACGAAGATTCCAACTCCGGGATGCTTGCTTCAATCCATAAATGGATTTTTGAAGCTTACATACCCTCCTAGGATATTCTGGATCCACAAAACCTTCCGGTTGTGTCATATACACATCCTCTTTCAAGAACCCATTCAAGAAAGCGGTTTTGACATCCATCTGCCAAATGTCATAATCATAAAAGGCAGCAATCGCTAGGAGTATCCGAATGGATTTAAGCATTGCTACTGGTGAAAAGGTTTCGTCATAGTCTATACCATGAACTTGCTTGAACCCTTTTGCAACTAATCTTGCTTTGTAAACCTGAACGTTACCATCCTTGTCTGTTTTCACTTTGATAACCCATTTGCAACCAATAGGTGTAACCCCATCGGGCAAATCCATTTATGGATGCCATTTCGGACCTCATGGCTTCAAGCCATTTTTCGGAGTCTTCACTCATCAAAGCTTGCTTGTAGGTAGTAGGTTCTTTAAATTCTAAGATCATTATCTCAGAACTTTCAGTTAACAAGAAATCAACAAACCTTTTGTTTGGTATTCTTGATCTACTAGTCCTACGAGGGGCTGCAACATGAGAAATTTTCTTCTCAACAATTTGAGAATTTTCGCACGAATTAGATTCGAGTGGGACAGTAGGAGGTTCATGTACAGGATGCACGTCCTCCAACACTTGGTCAGTTATGGGAGAAGATTCCTCTAAAGGAGGAATTACTTCAAGCTCCACAGCTGGCACTTGTGCTTCTGACTCTAACATAGGTTGAACTATGTCCATTTGTTGCTTTTCTCGAACCTCTTCGAGAAATATATTACTCCCACTTGCCTTTTTAGAAATAAAATCTTTTCCCAAAAAGACACCACGACGAGCAACAAACACTTTGCCCTCAGTCCGATGGTAGAAGTAATAGCCCTTGGTCTCTTTGGGATAACCCACAAAGAAACACTTATCTGATTTAGGGTCGAATTTATCTGAAAGTAAACGTTTTACTTAAACCTCACAACCCCAAATCCGTAGAAAAGACAAACTTGGAGTTTTTCCACTCCACATCTCATATGGTGTTTTTTCTACTGCCTTTGATGGAGTTCTATTAAGTGTGAAAGTAGCAGTTTCGAGAGCATATCCCCAGAAGGAGATGGGAAGATCAGCAAAACTCATCATAGACCGAACCTTATCAAGTAGAGTTCGGTTCCTCCTTTCGGATACACCATTCAACTGAGGTGTTCCAGGTGGAGTGAGTTGTGAAAGAATTCCACAACTCTTCAAGTGATCACTAAACTCTTGGCTCAAATATGCACCACCACGATCGGATCGTAATGCTTTAATTATTTTGCCAAGCTGGTTTTGGACTTCATTATGGAATTCTTTGAATTTGTCAAACGATTCCGACTTATGTTTCATCAAATAGACATATCTATATCTACTTAAATCATCAGTGAAAGTAATGAAGTACCCAAACCCTCCCCTAGCTTTTGTGCTCATTGGTCCACACACATCAGTATGTATTAGACCCAATAGATCACTGGCCCTTTCACCCTTTCCAGTAAAAGGTGACTTTGTCATTTTACCCATTAAACATGATTCACATACATCAAATGGCTCAAAGTCAAAAGATGTTAGAAGTCCATCTTTATGTAACTTCTGAATGCGTTTCGCGTTTATATGTCCTAAACGACAATGCCATAAGTAGGTAGGATTAGTATCGCTTGATCTATGTTTTTTGCTGTCTATGTTAAGGACATCTTCGTCTAACTCTAGGAAATATAGACCATTAGACCTTTTAGCAATGGCATAAAACATTGAATTCAAATAAACAGAGAAATAACCTTTCTCAATTGTAAATGAAAACCCTTCATTATCCAAAAGAGGAATAGAAGTAATGTTTTTGATAATAGCAGGAACATAATAACAGTTATTAAGCTATAATATTAAACCAGAAGGCAAAGGTAGACTATAAGTCCCAACTGCAACGGCCGCAACCATTGCACCATTTCCAACGCGCAGTTCTACCTCCTCTTTAGCCAAGGTTCTACTCCTTCTTAGTCCCTGCACATTCGAAGTAATGTGAGAAACACAGCTGGTATCAAATACCCAAGAAGTAGATGTTGCTAAATTAATGTCAATGACATAGATACCTGAAGAAGAAGCCCCAGACTTCTTATCATTCAGATACTTCGGCAGTTACGCCTCCAATGGCCTATTTGACCACAATGGAAGCACTTGGCATTTGCGGCCACCTTTGGCTTTGCCTTTGCCTGTGGCTTATCAGCAGTCTTAGCGGCAACTTGCTTGCCCTTGTCTTGCTTTTTCTTGCCAGCCCATTCCTTCTTAAAACCCTTTCCCTTTTGAACCATAAGAACTTCCTTCTTAGGTGCAACAGAGATGTTTTGCTAGGCAGTCATGAGCATCCCATGTAACTCAGCAAGGGTTTTCGACACCCTATTCATATTGAAGTTCAACCTAAAATGGTTGAAGCCTTCATGTAGGGAGTGTAGTATGATGTCAGTAGCCAACTCTTGGCTATAAGGAAAGCCCAACCTCTCAATTGTCTCGAAATAACCAATCATTTCAAAGACATGAGTGGCGACTGGCTTGCCTTCGACTAACGCACACTCAAGAATAGCCTTGTGAGTTTCATACCTCTCTATCCGAGCTTGTTGCTGAAACATGGTTTTCAGCTGTCGGATAATACTGCAGGCATCCAAGCTTGCAAACCTCTTTTGAAGGCTTGGTTCCATAGCCGCGAGCATAAGGTAGGTAATAATTACCGACCTTTCTGCAATGGCCTTATGGGCCGCCTTTTCGGCTTCAGTAGAGGTGGTCGTTAAAACCGGGATCGGGATTTCAAGAACATCCTCTCGACCTTCGGATCTAAGAACAATTCTCAGATTCCTTTCCCAATCAAGGAAGTTGTTCCCGTTCAACTTATCCTTTTCAAGGATTGAACGTAAGTTAAAAGGTGAATTATTGTTGTTACCAGACATGATATCTACATAGAAGATGCAAAAGTAATGAGTATGTTTATCATAATAGCTTTTAACAAATTTTAAACACTTTAAATAAAAGCTATGCACTTGACCAATTTTAAATGTGTCCCCTTTTGAATCAAGTGATTCTATGATCCTATCAAACATGATTTATAAGTGGACTTTGGCCTCAACTTAAAACCAAATTTAAAAGGTAAGTAAACTCTTTTACTAGTTACAACAATTGTATTTCTTAGTTGATGGGTGATTGCTAAGGTGATGAAAGTTCCCAGGTAAGGAAGTTACCCACAACGTTGGGGAAAGCCTTCCTAATCCTAGACATAACTTGTCACCCAAACACAAAAACCCAACCCTTTGCTTCAAAATCCAACACCGTTTTGATGATTTTGTTGGGCCAAACCAAACTAAACATGCAAATTTCGAAAATTTACTCTACTTAGCCCAAGATTGGAAGTAACACTCTGCTTTAGCAGAACCTATTACTAACGATCAAGATTTTAGTAGATGTTTATTTGGAAAAGCAATTACCCAATATTAGCTTTAGGGACCTAAGTAAATTATTATGTGATTTAATTACTAGTGAACTCATTGCAAAAATAAATCACATGCATAATAAAACTTAGAAAGCATTCAAAAGCAATATTTAAATGCATAAAATAAAATGTGATCCTAGTATGGCCCCTAACCCTAAAGACTACTCTTTAAGGTCTCCATTCTTGAATCACCATGGATCTACATCCTTGTGCTTCATGGAATAAGATTGAATCACCATTCTTCTTATGACAACTTGAATAATCATTTTTGGAATTTTAAACTAAAATTACAAAAATACCAACGATACACAGATCGTATTTAGATTACATAAATACATTAACGATACGCAGATCGTATTTTATATCTAAGTTTGGGCCATACTAGTCACCGCATGCAATCATAATATCATATATATAAAACATGCATTTCAATCAACTATTAAAATAAATTATTATGCTTCACAACTTTAAAACATAATACCATCAACCAAATTTAATCTCATATTAAATTAAATGGTTAGTACCTTTAGACAAATTCAATCATATTAGAATTTATCTCCCAAGGGCTTTATAATATTAATCTAACAATTTTAATCAACTATTAAATTTAAAGAAAAATACATAAGCACTCTAAGGTACCACATATATCTTAATCATATTAAAACATAAAAGCATTGCATGACATTTAATCACAAACACTAGCATGAAAGAATTAATCAACTTATTAAACTAACATCCTAACATAAAATTAAATGTCACAAAATGAAACTCCCATCATAATTTTAATTCATTTAAGTATTAACATAGGATACCATGCATAATAACTTATTAATATGCATTAAGGGATAAACGGATTTTAACGTTTTTATCCGTTGAAAGAGAGACGAGCCAAGGATGGCAGACCACCGCTCGCGACCCGCGAGCTAGGTCGCGACTCGCGACCAGGGTCGCGACTCGCGAGAAGCTCACTGCTTCCACTATTCCGATTTCAATTCAAGCAATTTTAATCGAAATACGTATGATTTTCTTTATACACTAAAACACTTTTATGCATAACTAAATCAGACTTGGCCTTCAAATTCAAGAATTCATGCCATGAAATTATACATAATCAAATTAAGCATAAAAACCTCAAAGCATGCAAATCATGAATCATACATATATATACATCACATTCTAATTATTAATTTAACTAAAACATGAAACTATATAACAATTATATATGTATATGTACATGTATCAAAAATGTATAAACAACTTTTATACTCCCACTAGATTAAAATCCAATTTTAATCATGCAAACAATATCCTCATGCTAATACCCTCCCCTAAATGAATTAAAATAAAGGAAAACATGCATCAACATGATCATATTAATCTATGCAATAGGCTAACTGATACCACTGTAGGAATTTAGATGCTTAACGCGGAAAACGAGTATCACATACTCAAACATCTAACACCAAGATCTTTGCATAAATTAACATGAATCTACAAAGAGTATAGAATATACCTCTTGATGCGTGAATTGCACTTCCACCACAAGCCTTCTAGTGGAGATCCTTTAGAACGTCAACCGCCGTTCCTCTAGTGTTGGTCCACGAACAACCCTTAGATCACCACGTATGCTAGTACGGAAGAGAGAAGAATCCTCTTGCTTTTGAGGTGTATGATGGCCAAATGAGGAGAGAGAGGAGAGCAAAGAAAATCAGATTTTCTTTACTAAAATGTTGTAATGTTCTAACTCCTTTGTAACCCCCATATCACTATATAAGGTGGTTACAAAGAGGTGTTTCATGAGGCTTTATTTTGCCTCATAATGTCATGCATTATGAGCATAATAAACTCATGAGTTACAACTCTTCCATCCATCATAAAACCGCCCAACCCATTTCACAAATGGATTTGGGTAATATCCAAGGGTTGTCACATTGTGTGACCTCATAGGACCCAATACATATTAGTAATTGGCCTAAATATATTAGCCCAACAAACAACAATTAGCTTCTAGCAAAACGTTGCGGTCACCTAATATTATTGAATATATTATCTTCATAATTTGTCCATATACATTTAGTTTGTTACACTTGATTGAGGACAAAATCCTTCATTAAAATCATTTTTTCACGAGGTGGGTGGTGGCAAGTGGTGGCGGGTGGCAGGGAGAGGTAAGTGGTGGCAAGTGGTGGCAGGTGGTTGGCGTGGGGTGGCGGGTGGGGGAAAAAAGAGAAGGGGTACGTAAAATAGTAAATTAAAAGTGGGCCCGAGGAGATTTTAAGAAATTTTGGAGAGATGTTTACAATCTCCAAACTTATCCAAGCTTCACTTAGCCGCCATTTTCAGTGTGTTTCAGTAACTTGACTTTATCTGCTCTAGACAACATCTTTTCTTCAACCTTCGATAGCGTGCTTCAATGGGGTGAAATGAAGAGTATGAAAATGCCCACTTGGGTTTCATGGCCAAAATAGAGAGAACAAGCTATTTTTATGGAGGTGATGCAACAAATTTTCGGCTGGTTGAATACTTTAGTTTTTTCTTTCTTATTTTCGTTACCATATATTAAAGCAGATTTGGTTGAATGAAATTTGGAGCTTTTAAGCTTTGTAAATGCAAATTTGGTTGAATAAATTCGAAGCTTTTAAGCTTTAATTTGTTGTACTATGAAACTATTTATCCAAGTTTTTCGTGTGCTTTAAGGAATGAACTTAAACATAAAACCTTTAAGTTAAGTGAATGAAGCTTAGTTTAATTTAGGTTATTTTTGTTAAGTGAATGAAGCTAAACAAATTAATCTGAACCCCAACTTAAATCAGATTCAAGGTGATTGAATCCCTAAAACACTAGTGGAAAAAACATCATGGAATCCGGCCAAAATACGGGTTACTAATCCAGTTTTTGGACTCCGAACGGTTGGGAACAGATCATTCGGTTCAATCGGATCAATTACACATCAGCTGATCCCGTTTTTGGTGAAAAACAGACTAGTTAATGGGTAGCTGATTCAGTTTTCACACACAAATCGGATCAGTTGGTTTCATACGAAACTAAAAAAAACTACAGGTCTGCAGCTGCAGACCACATTCTCATTTCCTAGCCAGTTGGCCTCTCAGCAAGTCGCAAAACCAACATTGACAATATTTTTAAAAAAGAACAAAGAAAATAAATAAAAAAATTTGACGAAAATAAATATAATAAAACTGACGAAAATGAAAGCATAATTCAACCGCAACAACAGCAAGCTAGCCATACACATAATTTACAAAATATAAATTACAATATAATGAAAATATAAACAAAAATAAATTACAAACAACACTAATAACACAAGAAACGAATAAATTCATTGAAATTGCAAAAAAATTACAAGATCAGAAAACAAAAATTTAAAATAAATAACAAGAAAAATAAAATCAGAACAAAATTACAAACATTCAATCAAAATCAGATCTGAAGAGGCGAGCGAACGAGATGTTCGCTTGTGGTTTCGAAGCATTTGAAGAGAAAGCATATTCGAAACGGCGGAGGAGAGATGTTTGCTGGTGGTGTTCGTTGACTACTGAAGACTTGAAGCGGCGAAGGAGTGGCGTTCGAAGCGGCAGAGAGAAGAGATGGATTCAAGCGAGGATGAGAGATTGGTTGAGCCTGTGACGAGCGAGGAATCGAGGATGAGTGTGGTGGTTGAGCCTTCGACGAGCGATGGAGTGAAGTGGTTGAGCCTTCGACGAGCGAGGATGAGAGATTGGTTGAGCCTTCGACGAGCGACGGAGTGGAGTGGTTGAGGGGAATGAGAGAGGGAAGAGGAGGTGGGCGGATGAGAGAGGAATGGGGATTAGGGTTTGAGAGAGGAGAGAGAGAAGAGAGATTGAGAGAGGAATGGGAAATGGGTTTGAGAGATTGATGGAGACGAGGAAATGACGAGGGACGAGTGGAGGGTATTAGGGTTTATTTGGTGAGAGAGAGTTTGGGCTTGGTGTGATCTTTCAGCCCAGGAGTGACTTTTCCAAGGGAGGCGTGAAAATGGGGAATGCATAAATATTGGGCTAAGTGATCCGGTAGGGAGGACCGTATCAGTAAACAAAAACTGATCTGGTTCCCCTTCCAACCGGATCAGTTAACTAGCCTAATATTTTGCACCCAAAAAATCGAATTTACTGATCCGGTTTTGGGAGAACCGGATCAATTTCTTTGTGTCATTTAACGTTATTTCCACTAGTGAAATTGTTTTAAAATCCTTAGGCAATCATAAGTGAGTGGAACTTGTGAGAACCAAAGGTATATCCATAGCCAGATATCCACCACTAATTTTAAGAAAAATTTAATTCAAAATATTCAAATTTAATCAGTCAATTTTTTTCCTACGCAAAGTCTGAGTGTAGCTTTAACACCACAAGTTATGGTGTAACAATCCTCTTTCCACCACCACCATCATCTCTAATCACCACTCCCCCTTATCTCTCCTCCTCCATCGCCTCCTCTGCCCGCTGTCTTCCTCCTTTCTTTCTCCTCAGACGTCTTCTACTTGATTTCTCTTGTTCGATTTTCTACATGATTTCTCAGATCAGTTTCTTGCAATTTTGATAGTTTTTTTTTCTTTTATTTTGATCTTGATTAACGAACTGTAGATCTGTTTTTTTGTTAGATTTAACCTTCTTCATCTGAGATTTTGAATTATTTACTGTTTTGCCTGACCGAAGAGGCTGGGTTCCATCGCGAGCCTCTAAATGATGGAGAGCTTTCAAATCTAGATTGGTGAGGAAGTATACAAAATCTCCGAAAGATAAGAAAGAAGGCACCATCAAATCATCTGTTTATATATCAAAATGATTGGAAGAAATTTATCGCCTATTGTACTAGTGATAAGTTTTAGGTATCATTGTAATATTTAAATTATAATGTTGAATCTTTGTTTAATATTAATATCTTTGTGTGTACTAACTTTGAATTAAATCTAATGAAGTGAGAAGAATCGAGCAAGGGAAAAGATGAATACGTCAAAGTACCGAGGAGGACGCGGCGCGGAGGTAGCTAGTGGTGGTGGTCCGGGGTTTCAGTGGTGGGGTCAAATGATGTTAAGGTGGGCTGGGTCAGTTGGTGGTAAAGGGTGGTGGACGTGGTTGTGGGATGAGGTGGGGGGTGGTTGTAGCTGTTCGGGTTGGGTGAGGTGTGTGGTTTTGGAAAATGATATAAAGAACCTGAAAAATAATATAGAATTCAACAAAATTGATATCATTTATGTTGGGAGTAAATCTATGTCATTTGTACTGGAGTGTATGTCATTTGCAATTATAAGTGTGTGTCATTTGAGTTGGTTTTTCATCTTTTGAGTATATTATTGTCATTTTTGTTTAGATTCATGTCATTATTAGTGTAGTCCATCTTATTTGTAGTTAAGTGTATGTCATTTTTCTTCGCAAGTGTTAAATGACACATATGACAAAATGAAATCAAACATAATTGAAACGACAAGAACCATATTAGAATTGATATAAAATAAATGACACAATGTCATGAAATAAATCAGAAATGATATGATAACATATTACAAAATGTGAAAATTCTAAGATGGTCTTTTTTGGAACATGACCATGGGAAATGTGGGGCCACAATGAATGTGAGCCACCCACCTAAGCTTTCTTTTTTGCTTTGAAATGATTAAAATGTTTTAAATAATTTCGAAAAATACAAAAAAAAAAACTGAAAAAATTATGAAAAATCCGAAAATTAATTTCGGCAAAAAAAAAAATTTGGGGAAATTTTTTTTCCCATATTTTCTCTCTCCTCTCCTCTACCCCCTCATCCTTCAAATCTTCCATGGATCTTCGATTCTTCTCGAATTTTCAGTAGATCTGTTACTTGGATCCTTCTCTTTGCATGAAATGGTAAGAATTCATGAAGAAATCATGAATTTGTGATGGAGAAGTTGTGAAATCGAAGTTTTAATTTTAGATTTCCGGGGAAAATGTTGGGGAATTTATTTTCACTTTCCTCTCTTTCATATTTGTAAATCCATGAAATAGATGAACAAACATAAAATTGATAATCATTTGCACACCATGAACGCCCGAATTTCCATGGAAATTAAGGTTTGAGTTTCAAAATGAAGAAACTCAAAATCAAAATTCTAGGTCATTATGAATTTAAAAAAAATAGTTTGAATTGTTGTTAAATGTTGGGGAAATCGCCGAATTGGGACTGATTTGTGCGTTTTTTTGAGTATTGATTACCATTGTCAAACTAGATGAAGAATTTCAAAGGAAAGAGAAAAAATCCAAAGGTTGAAGATGAAGTTGGGAGAAGATGACTGATCAGACACTTTAGGTTATTACTAAAATGAGATTTGGAACGGACATTTTAAGTAATTACTAAAATGGGTTTCGGCAATTACCAAAACATGACATAAACTAAGATAAGTCTCAAAACCTCTAAGTCCAAAGTGTATTGATAAATAATCAAACGAACTAAAAAATACTAAGTACAAATTACCCAATATGATATAAATGTGTTAATCCAAATAAGCCAAATAGAATTATAAAGTCACATCATGTAAGAGATAAGAATGTCTTAATATGTTTGGTAATATCCCAAAAAAATTTTCGTAATGCCCAAAGCATGTTTGGTAATTACCTAAAAGCATATGATCTAGGGTTAGTTTGGGTTTATTGATGGGCCTAATGGACCAAGTGGAATTATCGTCCAATCCCCATAGGATTGCTTTGATGAGTAATGATAAAGGATTTTGATTGGGAGAACATCCTCCACTTATTAGTTTGGTAATCCTCAGAACATGTTTGGTAATTACCTTAAGTCATATGATTGGGGTTAATTTGGGATTTTTAGTACAAGGAGGGTCAATGGGGGTCCAAAACTCAAGTCATGGGGTTTGGTGATGTATTCGGCCTAATGTGCCCAGTGGCATTATTGTCCAATCCGCTTAGGATTACTTTGATGAGTAATGAGAATTGATTGTGATTGGATATGTTTAGTAATGCCCAAAGCATGTTTGGTAATTACCTAAAATCAAATGATCTGGGGTTAATTTGGGCTTTTTAGAACAATGAGGGACAATGGAGGCCCAAAACTCAAGTTAATGGGGTTTGGTGAGGTATTGGGCCTAATGGACCCAGTGACATGATTGTCCAATCCCCATAGGGTTGCTTTGATAAGTAATGGGAATGGATTGTGATTTGATAGATTTGGTAATGCCCAAAGTATATTTGGTAATTACCTAAAAGCATATGATCTCGGGTTAATTTTGACTTTTTAGTCAAGGAGGGACAATGAGGGCCCAAAACTCAAGTCAATGGGGTTTGGAGAGGTATTACGCCTAATGGATCTAGTGGCATGATTGTCCAATCCCCATAGGGTTGCTTTGATGAGTAATGTGAATGAATTGTGATTGGATATGTTTGGTAATGCCGAAAGCATGTTTGGTAATTGCCTAAATTAATATGGTCTGGGGTTATTTTGGGCTTTTTAGTACTAGGTGGGACAATGGGGGCCCAAAACTCAAGTTATGGAGTTTGGTGATGTATTGGGCCTAATGGACCCATTGGCATTATTATCCAATCCCCATAGGATTGTTTTGATGAGTAATAAAAATGGATTGAGATTGGATAGGTTTGGTAATGCACATAGTATGTTTGGTAATTACCTAAAAACATATGATCTGGGGTTAATTTGGACTTTTTAATACAAAGAGGGACAATGGGGGACTAAAACTCAAGTCAATTGGGTTTATTGAGCTATTGGGCCTAATGGACCCAGTGGAATAATTGTCCAATCCCCATAGAATTGCTTTGATGAGTAATGATAAGTGATTGTGATTGGGAGAACATCCTTCAATTAGTAGTTTGGTAATCCTCAGAACATGTTTGGTAATTACCTTAAATCATATGATTGGGGTTAATTTGAAATTTTTAGTACAAGGAGGTACAATGGGGGGCAAAACTCAAGTCATGGGGTTTGGTGAGGTATTGAGCCTAATAGACCCAGCGGCATTATTGTCCAATCCCCATAGGATTTCTTTGATGAGTAATGGGAATGGATTGTGATTGGATTGATTTAATAATGCCCAAAGCATGTTTGATAATTACATAAAAGCATATGATATGGGGTTAATTTGGGCTTTTTAGTACAAGGAAGGACAATGGGGGCCCATAACTCAAGTTAATGGGGTTTGGTGAGGTATTAGGCCTAATGGACCCAGTGGCATGATTGTCCAATCCCCGAAGAGTTGCTTTGATGAGTAACGGAAATGAATTGTGATTAGATAGATTTGGTAATGCCCAAAGTATATTTGGTAATTGCCTAAAAGCATATGATCTCGGGTTAATTTGGACTTTTTAGTACAATGAGGGACAATGGAGGACCCAAAACTCAAGTCAATGGGGTTTGGAGAGGTATTGGGGCCTCATGGATCTAGTGGCATGATTGTCCAATCCCCATAGGGTTGCTTTGATGAGTAATGAAAATGGATTGTGATTAGATAGGCTTGGTAATGCCCATAGCATGTTTGGTAATTACCTAAAACCATATGATCTGGGGTTAATTTGGGCTTTTTAGTACTAAGAGGGAGAATGGGGGCCCAAAACTAAAGTCAAGGGGTTTGGTGAGTTATTGGGCCTAATGGACCCAATGACATTATTTTTCCAATCCCCATGGGATTGCTTTGACGAGTAATGGAAATGGATTATGCTTGGATAGGTTTGATAATGCCCAAAGTATGTTTGGTAATTACCTAAAAGCATATGATCTGGGGTTAATTTTGACTATTTAGTACAAGGATGGACAATGTGGGACAAAAACTCAAGCCAATGGGGTTTATTGAGGTATTGGGCAAAATAGACCCAGTGACATGATTGTCCAATCTCCATAGGGTTGCTTTGATGAGTAATGACAAAGGATTTTAATTGGGAGAACATCATTCACTTAGTAGTTTGGTAATTCTCAGAACATGTTTGGTAATTACCTTAAATCATATGATTGGGGTTAATTTGAGTTTTTTAGTACAAGGAGGGACAATGGGGGCCGAAAACTCAAGTCATGGGGTTTGGTGAGGTATTTGGCTTAATGGACCCAGTGGCATTATTGTCCAATCCCCATTGGATTAATTTGCTGAGTAATGGGAATGTATTGTGATTGGATAATTTTTGTAATGCCCAAAGCATGTTTGGTAATTACCTAAAAACATATGATTTGGGTTTAATTTGGGTTTTTTAGTACAAGGGGGACAATGGGGGGCAAAACTCAAGTCAATGGGGTTTGGTGAGGTATTGGGCCTAATGTACCCAGTGGCATGATTGTCCAATCCCCATAGGGTGACTTTGATGAGTAATGGGAATGGATTGTGATTTGATAGGTATGGTGATGCCCAAAGTAAGCTTGGTAATTACCTAAAAGCATATGACCTAGGGTTAATTTGGACTTTTTAGTACAAAGAGAGACAATGGGGCCCCAAAACTCAAGTCAATGGGGTTTGGATAGATATTGAGCCTAATGGATCTAGTGGCATGATTGTCCAATCCCCATATGATTACTTTGATGAGTAATGATAAAGGATTTTGATTGGGAGAACATCCTCCACTTAAAAGTTTGGTAATCCTCAGAACATGTTTGATAATTACCTTAAATCATATGATTGGGGTTAATTTGGGCTTTTTAGTACAAGGAGGGACAATGGGGGCCCAAAACTCAAGTCATGTGGTTTGGTGAGGTATAGGGCCTAATGGACCTAGTGGCATTGTTGTCCAATCCCCATTGTATTGCCTTGATGAGTAATGAGAATGGATTGTGATTGGATAGGTTTAGTAATGCCCAAAACATGTTTGGTAATTACCTAAAAGCATATGAACTGGGGTTAATTTGGGCATTTTAGTACAAGGAGGGACAATGGGGTCCCAAAACTCAAGTTAATGGGTTTTGGTGAGGTTTTGAATCTAATGGACCCAGTGGCATAATCGTCCAATCCCCGTAGGGATGCTTTGATCAGTAATGGAAGTGGATTGTGATTGGATAGATTTGGTAATGCCCAAAGTATGTTTGGTAATTACCTAAAAGCATGTGATCTCGGGTTAATTTGGACTTTTTAGTACAATGAGGGACAATGGAGGACCCAAAAACTCAAGTCAATGGGGTTTAGAGAGGTATTGGGGCCTAATGGATCTAGTGGCATGATTGTCCAATCCCTATAGGGTTGCTTTGATGAGTAATGAGAATGTGTTGTGATTGGATAGGCTTGGTAATGCCCAAAGCATGTTTAGTAATTACCTAAAACCATATGATATGGGGTTAATTTGGGCTTTTTTGTATTAGGAGGGACAATGGGGGCCCAAAACTCAACTCAAGGGGTTTGGTGAGGTATTGGGCCTAATGGACCCAGTGGCATTATTGTCCAATCCCCATGGGATTGCTTTGACGAATAATGGAAATGGATTGTGATTGGATAGGTTTGGTAATGCCCAAATTATGTTTGGTAATTACCTAAAAGCATATGATCTGGGGTTAATTTTGACTTTTTATTACAAGGAGGGACAATGGGGAACAAAAACTCAAGCCAATGGGGTTTATTGAGGTATTGGGCCTAATGGACCCAGTGGCATGGTTGTCCAATCCCCATAGGGTTGCTATGATGAGTAATGATAAAAGATTTTGATTGGGAGAACATCATACACTTAGTAGTTGGGTAATCCTCACAACATGTTTGGTAATTATCTTAAATCATATGATTGGGGTTAATTTGAGTTTTTTAGTACAAGGAGGGACAATGGGAGCCCAAAACTCAAGTCATGTGGTTTGGTGAGGTATTGGGCCTAATGGACCTAGTGGCATTATTGTCCAATCCCCATTGGATTACTTTGATGAGTAATGAGAATGGATTTTGATTGGATAGGTTTAGTAATGCCCAAATAATGTTTGGTATTTACCTAAAAGCATATGATCTGGGTTAATTTGGGCTTTTTAGTACAAGGAAGGACAATGGGGGCCAAAACTCAAGTCAATTGGGTTTGTTGAGGTATTGGGCCTAATATGATTGTCCAATCCCCATAGGATGGCTTTGATGAGTAATTGGGATGGATTGTGATTGGATAGGTTTGGTAGTGCCCAAAAATAAGGTTGGTAATTACCTAAAAGCATATGATCTAGGGTTAATTTGGACTTTTTAGTACAAGGAGGGACAATGGGGGCCCAAAACTCAAGTCAATGTGGTTTGGATAGGTATTGGGCCTAATGGATCTAGTGGCATGATTGTCCAATCCCCATATGATTGATTTGATGAGTAATGATGAATGATTTTGATTGGTAGAACATCCTCCACTTAGTAGTTTGGTAATCCTCAAAACATGTTTGATAATTACCTCAAATCATATGATTGGGGTTAATTTGGACTTTTTATACAAGAAAGGACAATGGGGGGCTCAAAACTCAAATCATGGGGTTTGATGAGGTTTTGGGTCTATTGGATCCAGTGGCATTATTGTCTAATCCCCATTGTATTGCTTTGATGAGTAATGGGAATGGATTATGATTGGATAGGTTTAGTAATGCTCAAGGCATGTTTGGTAATTATCTAAAAGCATATGATCTGGGGTTAATTTGGACTTTTTAGTACAAGGAGGGACAATGGGGGACCAAAACTAAAGTCAATGGGGTTTATTGAGGTATGGGCCTAATGGACCCAGTGACATGATTTTGCAATCCCCATAGGATTGCTTTGATGAGTACTGATAAAGGATTTTGATTGGGAGAACATCCTCCACTTAATAGTTTGGTAATCCTCAGAACATGTTTGATAATTACCTCAAATCATATGATTGGGGTTAATTTGGGCCTTTTAGAACAATGAGGGACAATGGGGGCCCAAAACTCTAGTCATAGGGTTTGGTGAGGTATTAGGCCTAAGGGATCCAGTGGCATTATTGTCCAATCCCCATTGGATTGCTTTGATGAGTAATGAGAATGGATTGTGATTGGATAGGTTTATTAATGCCCAAAGCATGTTTGGTAATTACCTAAAAGCATATGATCTGAGGTTAATTTGGACTTTTTAGTACAAGGAGGGACAATGGGTTTTTTAGTACAAGTAATGCCCTAAAATGGTTTAGGTAATGATCTAAAATTTTGGTAATATCTTTATTTAATTAGGTGATTACCTTGCATAAGTAGTGGTTGTATTAGGTGATGACCAAAATATCTTTAGTAATTACCTAAATCATGCGTTAACTTGCACAAAAAACAAGTGACATTCCGCTGTAATGGAGAGGATTCTTTTTAGAGATTGTTCGACCATTTCAATCTGCTGTTTACATAAATATTCTATCTATCGATGAACCTTTTATATTACCAAAGTCATTCAATTCTATCATTTGAAAGCAAAAGAAAAATAAAAAATGAAACGTTTTAGCCCGATGCAATCTTATCATATAAAACACTTAAAACCTTACGGTTTAAGTTATCAATAACCCACATCTTAACTATACAATTCCCTCATCATACATGTTATAGTCACATGATTTGAGGCCATTTCCCAAGAAAAAAACTGTATTATTTTAGGTAATGCCTTAAAATGGTTTATATAATGACGTAAAAGGTTTGGCAATATCCTAAGGTGATTACCTAACATATACAGTGGCTATGTTAGGTCATGACCAAAATATCTTTAGTAATTACCTAAACTCTGCATTAACTGGCACAAAAAACAAGTGACATTCCACTACAATGGAGTGGATTCTTTTAAGAGATTGTTCGACCATTTCAATCCGTAGTTCACATAAACATTCTATCTATCGATGAACCTTTTATATCACCAAAGTAATTCAATTCATCATTTGAAAGCAAAAGAAAAAGGAAAAATTGCAACGTTTTAGCCCGATGCAATCTTATCATTTAAACCACATAAAACCTCATGGATTAGGTTATCAATAACCCACATCTTAACCATACAATTCCCTCATCATATATGTTATAGTCACATGATTTGAGGCCATTACCCCATAAAGTTAAGGTAATGCCCTAAAATGGTTTACTTAATGACCTAAAATTTTGGTAATATCCTAATCTAATTAGGTGATTACCTAACAAATGTAGTGGTTGTATTAGGTCATGACCAAAATATCTTTAGTAATTACCTAAACCCTGCATTAACTTGCACAAAAAACAAGTGACATTCCACTACAATGGATAGGATTCTTTTAAGAGATTGTTCGACTATTTCAATCCATAGCTCACATAAATATTCTATCTATCGATGAACCTTTTATATCACCAAAGTCATTCAATTCATCATTTGAAAGCAAAAGAAAAAGGAAAAAATGCAACGTTTTAGCCCGATGCAATCTTATCATATAAACCTATTAAAACCTCATGAATTAAGTTATCAATAACCCACATCTTAACCATACAATTCCCTCATCATATACGTTATAGTCACATGATTTGAGGCCATTGCCCAAGACAATTATTATTTTAGGTAATGCCCTAAAATGGTTTAGGTGATGACCTAAACGTTTTGGTAATATCGTAATCTAATTAGGTGATTACCTAACAATTATAGTGGTTATGTTAGGTCATGACCAAAATATCTTTAGTAATTACCTAAGCCATGCACTAACTTGCACAAAAAACCAGTGACATTCCACTGCAATGGAGGTCCTGGTAATGCTGTAAATTTGTTTCATCTAATTGCTAAACTAAAGTATGATCTACGCATCAAATGTAACCCAATAAAAGTGTGAAGTGCATTGATTTATCGCAATTATCTCACACACCTTAATTTTATTTTTGGTCATGTCCAAAATATGTTTAGTAATTACCAATATTTCTTTAGGTTTGGTCATGTCGAAAATCACTGCAGTAACTTAGAATTGAACTGTGGTTCACATTCATTTGGCTCTATGGTCATGTTTTTCTTAAGACCATGTTAGAAACTTCCTACAAAATGACAATTAAAATAGAACTCAAATGACATGAAAGAAATGACATAATGACATCATATTCATGTCATTAATTAGTCCAAGTCGTTTTTGTTGGAGTCTGTGGCATTATGTGTCGTTGCATGTCATTATATACATGTAAGATTTAGTTATACAGTAAATTATGGTGTAATATGATGCTTTTGATAATTATAAGGGATTGTTCTCTTCGGCATAAAACAACTGAACTAAACTGAACTGAATTGAACTGAACTGAATTAAATTATAACTAATAGTAATGAGAATAATTTAGGAACTAAACTGAACTGGTTGCGACTGAACTGAATTGAACTGAAATGAATTGAACTGAACTGAATTAAAAATAAGCTGGGGGTTAACAGACCCTAAGTCTAAGATTTTTAACCACTAAATTTTCATATATCTATATGACCACGTAATAATAATTTATTATAACCACTGCACAAAGACCTATATCGAGCTTGAAAATTTCAATGAATTACTTCTCTATAGGGAAGTGTCGGCCTTTCTATAAATATTGTAATCGGGGGGTAACATGGTAGCATATCATGGCTTGATTTTCTTGGTGTGTCGATTTTCCCATTTGTAGGTTGTACAGTTGACTCTTACAGTTACTTGCTGGTGTAAAAATAAATAAATAAATAAATAAACCAAAGGTTCCAATGCACGAGGTATCAATATTATGAACGCAAGGATATGCTTTCGATTATGACCCAAAAAAAAAGATGGCTGATTGTTTTTCTGCGTACATAAATTATATAAAAAAACTAGTTTTTAGACCCTGGATACTTATATTTTTCATCTATTAATAATTTAATTTTAAAATAATTACACCATATATCATTTGGTGTATCAGTAAATGTATCTTAATACATATTAATAGGTCATGGGGTCAATTCAAGATATCATTATATTTTTTCCAAAAAAATGATGATCAATCTACTGTTGGTTCATTGCACACGCGATCAAATTCTGGTGCAAGAGGAAATGTTCCACATGGCACATAAAAGCACCCTGAAATAAATTATATACGCAATCAAGGAATTTGTGCTATGATTAACAATTTCACTGACCTTCTTTATGGGAGTTGCCCTCTAACATTTAAACTCCATATCCTGATTCGTATTCTTGAACAACAACAATAAGATTTGATTAGCATCAAGAATAATTTGTAAGACTACCCCATTAGTTACGAAGTAGAGGACTCTCACATTCATGGTGAATTTCGAAAGGGGAGATGGAGCAAGGGGATGACTGCAAAAAAGAAATCAAATAAGAAAAATAAACTTTATGGCTGGAAGTAGGAATTTATTGCCACATTACTAATTACAACACATATCTATAATTTTGTGGAAATATGAATCACTAAAAGATGTTAGATGAGATGGTGAGTTTTTGGAAATCCTTACCCGAGGTCAGGGGTTCGAGCCCAAGTTTTAGCATATATATTTTTTAAATAATGATCACCTGACTTATTTTGATAAATAGACACGTGACAAAATTTTAGTGGCAGAAGGAGGGTGTCACGTGGCGCATAGACGTTGTTATGCACACCTTTTAATATATTTGTATAGATAGAAATTCGACAATAGCTACTAATTAAATATATACTCCATATGCTCGTTTCGTGCGTCCTATATTATATTATTCGTACACCAGAATGATTAAACTAAATTATCAACATCATTAAGTTTGTATTAGGGTTGTGTCATATTCCTCACCCCTAATTATGTGGTAAATGGTCATTGGACTACTGGGCAATGGGCATAGTTTATGTTTGGGATGATTTGCATGATGTTGCAAGTATGGAAGCGATTGTTGTACATTTTTTTAAATAAAGGTAACCATATTAGGGAACTTCTAATACATCGTTTACAAAGATATATGATTAATATTCATTATAAATATAAAATGGTGGTATATTGAAAGAAATTTGTTATATAAGGTATTTTTTTTTTTAAAATAAATAAGGTAGTTTTTTTTTGAAAAAAGTTGGTTATAAAAGGTACTTTTTTGAAATATTACCATATAAAAATGAGAGTTGACTAAGTGCCCAACATTGACCATCCAATCTGCTTCCTTGTTTGTTTCTCTGTAGATGTGTTTGATGTTTCAATTGTTGAAAGAATTGCGGAGGATCTTTACATCTTCTATGCTATTTACAAACCCAGTATCATGGAACTGAACTGAATTCCACAAACCCAGTTCTATTACGCAAAATGGTCCTACGTACAACTATCGACCACTGACACTTGATTATCATTTTGCGTAATAGAACTGGGTTTGTGGAATATTTTTTGGATATCTAAGTTTCGGTGGTATGTTAATGGGTCAAATCCATCAGAATGATATGGCCAATTATTTTCCTCTGGGTCGAGGTTATGGTCTAGCTAAGTTGCAGATTTTACTGTGAAGTTCCCAATTGGGATTCGACCCATATCAGTGTGTCTTTGTTGTTTGAGGCAACGGTGTCCCTCTTATATTGGTAATTGTACGATACGGAAGGAATTTTTGGAGCTTTGGAATGTTCCAATATTTTTATTGGGGAGTATAAACTCTTCTAGCCGAAGGTATAGGTTAACTTGTTCTTCTGAAATGTGAAGTAGGTCTAGGAGATTTTTATGAGAAATCCAATTATCGAGCCAAAAATAAATATCTTTTCCATTTCCTATTTTTCCATCTTATACCTTTGAGAATGATCTCTCTTTGAGAGAGAGTTTTTCTCCTTATTGGGGAGCCTTCTGTTGGAGTGCAATCGAAAAAAAATTTCAAGGTATTTTTCTTTTATGATTTTGACCCATAAATTGTTGTGGTTTGTGAGAATTTTCCAGCAGAGTTTGGCGATGAATAATCTATTTAGTGGAAAAGTTCTTTCTGAGACCTAGAGTTCTCCCCTAATCCTATAGATTTAGGTCGACAGACCTTATTCCATCCTATATAGTGGGATGGCGTTTTTATCTTTGTGTTGACGCCATAAAACTTTTTGGTGAAGGATATATATTGGTTTTGCAATGTCAGCTGGTAAGAGAGAAGATGAGCAAATATAAGAAGGAACCCTCATCTAAAGCAATCTCGAAGCCCAACCAATTGTTGTACAAGTCATCGTATATAATGAAGTGTATGCTGCAATATTGAAGTAAAATTTTCACGACTTCTTTAAATTTTAAATTATTTTTAAAACATTAGAAAATCGTAACAATGATTTTAAATATATAGGAAACTAAATAATTATCAATGAAATCCTATAGTTAAGAGGTAACATTTTTTAGAGTAAGAGGGCAACGGTTTTTAGGTCATGCATGTGGTACTAGATACTTTTTTTTTTGGTGAATAAGTGATAGTTGGTGAATAGATGTGGTGGTACATAAGTGGATAATTTTATGAATTTAAAAAATATAAAATCAATTAAGAAAGACACACTACAGTCAACACGAATATCAAGGTCTCTTAAGTTGGTTTTGGATTTTGTTCTAATTATATAATATGATAAACGTATCTAGTTGTAAAAAAAAAAAAAAACTAATCTAAAGTAGTGCACGTTTGTGGTAGTTTGGAAATTTGCTCTTAATAACATTCAAAACAAATTACTTTTATGAGTATAAAAGATAGCTATGTAGGAAGGTGCTTTATTGACAAATTTGCTTGTAAGAAAAGGTTACCAAATCAGTATTAATTAGTAGAGCAGCAGGTGATAGCCTAGTGGTATTGACATCACTTTCGATCCCAGATATCCTGGGATTGAGTTTCATTCCTTGCAAGGAAGGATCCCTAATTTCCCCCCTACTTGCAAGGGATTTCATCTTACCTTATGAAAAAAAAAAATCAGTATTAATTAGGAATAAAGTGCTTTTAGAAATCAAAATATAGTTTTTTTTTTTTTGGTTAAAGTTAAAATATAGTTATTGCATGGATTTGTTTGGCTAATATGATTTTATTTTTCTGTTGACCTGAAGGGGGGGGCTTGACTTACTTTTGGTAAGATAATGATGGTAGATCACTGTTCCATCCACTGGTGTCAAATACGTTTTGGTTTACTAAGCTCAACCCAATAATCTAATTAATATAACTTGTAACAAAAGTTATTTTGTGAATTATATATATCACAAATAGGTGTTTTGACAAAAAGAAACGGTTACGAAATCAATGATTTTGGAAAAGAAAAAGATACTGTGATTTAGATCTTGAAAATTTATGCGATTGTTTTACTTAAAAGACCCCATTTGAAACCCGTAACTAAAGTTAAGTTTCTTTGAAATTCTTGTTAGACTGGCCAATTTATGCGATTTTCATAAAAATTTCAGTTTCCAAGTCCTAAAAAATAAGTGATGACCATTCAAAGTTTTTGTGAAAATTGCTATTTAATAACGAAATCTGGCTAAAGGTCCTTGCAGACATCTTTGCAATATATTAACAAATTTTTATGATTTGCTAAAAATAGGGGAACCTACGAAATCAATCCCTTTTTTTCTTTCTTCTCTCTCCTCTCCCACAAAACCCTAATTTTCAACCTAGGGGCTACCGCCACCCTTTTGGGCGGTGGTAAGCCCCTTTTCTCCTTTTGTTACTAGTTTTTTATGTTAATGTTTCTAATAAACTTCAGTCTCTCTTTAATGGAGAGTTTTTCTACCCATTTATTGGGTTATATCTACCCATATATTGGGTTTTATCTCTCTCCATGTGAGAGTTTGGAGACTTTGTTTTTGGATTTTTGTGTAATTCAAGAGGTTGATTTGTTGATTGAAATTTGTGCGGGGATGCAACAGATGTCAGTACTTCGTTTACAATCACTTGAATTGGATCCAGTTCTACTTCAAAACTACAAAAGATCGATAGACCCCCCTTGCAGAAGGCTGCATCAGACAGCGATGTGAAAGACGAGGGTTTTTAGAAGTGTTAGAACTACTCAACGATCGTGGTTTTGTCATATTAGAATTGTATTTATTTCATTTTGATATGTATTTGTTTAGTTTTGACTTCTATTGTAGATGTCGTATGACTTTGAATCAATGAATTAATTTTTAATTTCAAAAATTAACAAATTTTTATAGAAAGTTTTACAAATGAATGAAATTATATATAAAAAAAATCAAATCTTGGAGAGTGAAAGTTAGATGTATGGGACGACGAGAGGACAATGGTGAGGAGTAGAACATGGAGCATTTACTATATATCAGGGCGAAATACGGTAAATAGTGGACGACAAACCTACAAATCTTACAAATGAGCTCTCACACCCAACTAGTATTTGTGGGGGATTCAAACCTACAAATTTCATTACCACGTGTAAATGAGATGAGACAACTCGTGAGTTATTCGACATTGTCTCGGTCAAAACTCGACTCGAGTAATTCCAAATCGAACTCAATTAAGCTGGATTCAAAATGTTGTCAAGTTGAATTGAGCAACTTAAAAATTCGACATGAAAACTTGTGATAAAAAACTCAAAAACCTAATCAATATATATAAATAAAGGAGGAACTTTTCGGGAGCATAGGGAGCTCCTCAAGATTTCGAGGCCATATAGTGTGCCATGTAGGATTGCCATGTCATCAAATTTTATTTTTGTTTTTTACAAAAATAGAATTCTACATAGATTTAAATACATATAAGGAGTTATAGATAAGCTAAAATTAGAGTTTGGTTAATTTTTTTTTTTTTTTTTACAAAAATAGCGTTTTACATAGATTTAAATACATATAAGGAGTTCTAGATAAGATAAAATTAGAGTTTGGTTTTGAATTGAACAACCTAAATTATTATATTATGTAAATTGTGTATCAACTTTTGCTACGTAATTCAGAATATTATAATTTTTGTTCCATTGCATAGTGCTCGAAATATGCTCCAAAATAAGATTCATTTACAATATAGTTCTACAAATTATGAAATGAGAGCGCCACGTAGGATTTTCATGTCATTAAGTTTTATTTTAAATATTTTAAGAAATAGAGTTCTGCATATATTTAAATACATAAAAGGAGTTTTGGATAATGAGAAATTAGAGTTTTGTTTTGAATAAACAAACTAAATTATTATATTATGAATATAACTTTTGCTACCTAGCTACATAATTCAAAACATTATAATTATTTTTTTTTTACCATTGAAGAGTCCTTGAAATATGCTTCAAAATAAGACCCATTTACAATATAGTTTTACGACTTATGAAAATATATTTAACTAGATGAATGGTTAGACATTATTTAGTCTTTTTTTTTAATATAAAAAAAAGTATAATAATAGCTATAACTATATGTGACTATAGCATTTTATCATAGGTCCAATTTACAGGATTAAACATACTATCTTTCAAAACCTCAGCCTTACAAGTCCGGATCCTCTAGAGTTTTAATAAAATTCTACAAGGTAGAGTTGTATATGAACCATACATTATAAAATCAAGGGCTCATATTGGTGGAAGGGGAGAAATAAGAGGGTGGATTTTGATGAAAACAAAAAGAGGGGGTTTTGGAAAGATAATATATGAGCCATTGATTTTTTATTCAATGGTTGATATTGCTCAAACTCTACATTGTAGAGTTCTTTTAGAACTCTAGATGATCCAAACACCAGCTTTACTCAACTAAACCAAAGCACTTTAGTATTGCAGCAAAATTTATTAAGGAAACTTAGTTGTTACAACAAAAATTAAAATCTATGGTGATAAAGTTACATATATATATGTATATACATATATACATATGTATATACATATATACATACACACATATTAGAGTTCCGGATGATGAAAAAATTAGAGTATGATTTTAAAAAACAACCTTAGAATACTATAGAGAGCTCTACCTAAGCATGACATGTCATTCTTTTTAATTTTTAATTTTCTTAAAAAATAGTATTTAACATAGATATAAATACATATAAGGTGTTTTTAATAAGTGAATATTCCACTCTGATTTTAAATATACAACCTAAATTATTCAACGGTTTTTTCATCAAGTACCCCCGAGTTTTCGAAAAATTCACGTGGTACCCTCCATATTTTCAAAATTCACCAGGTATCACTAAATTTAAAACTAATTCACATGATACCCTCAAATACCCTTAATGACTAACGACATTGACCGCCGTTAGTCTTAACCCCAATTAACCCCTAAATAAACCCTAATTAACCTAATTCAACACTAATTAACCTAATTAAACCCTAAAACCTAACTAACCCTAACTTAACTTCTAAACCTAACCCTAACCCCCTCCCCCACCCCTACGGCCCCGTCGCGACCCCAACCCCCCACCCCACCCCCCGTCGCTAGCCCGACCCCCCCCCACCGCGACCCCACCCCCCACCCCCCCCCCCCCGTCACGACCCCAACCCCCACCCCCCCGTCGCGAGCCCGTAACCCCACCCCTCCTCTTACCCCCCGTCGCGAGCCCGAACCCCACTTATCCTCCTACCCCCCGTCGCAAACCCGAACCCCACCCCTCCCCCCTCCCCCCCCCCCCACCCCTCGTGGCGAGCCCAGATCCCCACCCCTCGTCGCGAGCCCAAAACCCCCCTCCCCCTACCCCATGTCGTAGCTTGTACGGATTACTCAGCTTGTTTGCAGCTTGTTCGGGTTACTCAGCTTGTTCAGGGTTGTAACAGCCGGTAAATAATGAGGATTTAACCGGTGATTGAGTAACCTAAGTCATGGAAATTAGAATCTAATTGTGATTGTACGTAGACAATACGTATGATAAGTGTATGTGAAAATAAGATGTGGATAATTTGTGCTTATGTGTAATTGTTGTTTAGAAGAGAAAAGAAATAATAAATATATCGTTAGTTAAATAAGAATATGAATACTATTTTTGTGGGTACAAGGATCGACATCTTATTCGCAATTATGGGAGTTGGGAAAGGTTGCAAGATAGGAAATTAAGAATCGACCGTTAAGCACGATAATGGGTACGCTTAATAGAATGGATTTTTGGAGTTCCTTTTTAATGAATAGGGTTTAGGTGAATCAAGGAGACCTATGTTAAGGGTATTTGGATTAGAATAATCACCTTGTGGGGCTTTAGATCACTAACCTAAGGTATATTACTAAATTGGGAATCATAGTAATAGAAATGAAGAACTGAAAAATTATGGAATGCACCTAGTGGAGGAAAGACCTCCTTAATGACCCTAAGGTGGACGACCAAGGCTGAAGGGATACACCCACACCTTCCTTATATATATCTCCCCATTCCACATAATTTTCATCACCAAAATCAGACAAAATTACTCTGCCCAAAACCTTTCTCTTCTTCCCTCCTCTGCTCGCCAATTCTGGCAGTTCTGCCAAGCTTCTTCTTGCTTGTCTTCTTTCGAATTTTTCCTTCATAATTTCTGCATGCAAGGCTTGATTCTCACTCTCTATATATAGGAGCATATTGGGCAGCAAAGAAATCACCACTTCGAGGCCAAGAAGTTCAAGAACTAGAGCCATCTTCTTCATCTAAGAAACCAGTAAGTATGTTGAATGTTTTGGGTAAATTGATATACTTCCTTTAGGTATTTTCTTATGATTTTTCTTGTGGATGTAAACATGTATTTAAGGATTCCAAGGAAGCCAGAAACACATCCTAAGGAGAAGGAGAAGTCAAATTGCACCAATTGCAAGTTAAGGTATGCAAATTCAATCCCTTTGGAGAACAAGTATTGTGGGAATTAGTAGAAGTATGTTTGAGAACGAATTTGAGGATGAATTTTTGGTTTGAATGACTATTAGCTACTGCATATTGATGTTAATTAAGTATAAACCTTTGCATGTTGAAAAGTAAATGAATTTGTGTTCCTTTCTTACACTAGAAACGGTTAAGTGTGCGTGGAACCTGTTTTTCGGAAGGATTTGTGTTTACTTGTATTTTGGATGGTATTGGTGTGATTAGGCAGTAGGTTAGATGATGATCAATATGTTACATGTATGTATGTCAATGGTTAAGAAGAACCTCTTGTGTTAGTGGTGGAATTATTACACTAAAGAAGGTGTTAGAAGCCTTTTTACTATGTGATTTTTTACAAGGAATACACTTTGATTTGTAGGAAGAATGTAATGGAATTTTTGCAATGAAATTTTGATAATGAAATACTGTGTTTCAATAGTGTATATTGATAAAAGTTGTTACCTCAATTCATATTACAATAGATGCGGAGAAAACTAGTTAAAACATGTTTTTAAGAGCAAATAATTAAGCTCGGTATCTAAGAAAGATTCAAGGAAAGAATTTCTTTGCCATAATTCGAGATTTGCAGTAGGTTGAAGGTGAATTTAACTACATTAACCAAAGTTAATTTCAAAATAAAAATTTGTTTAAAAGAAATCCTCCTTTACATACTCAAACCTCCTTTTTACTTGCCTTAATTCGGATTTCACTAAAATAGTTGGGTGACATGGTTTGTGTGATTTCCTAAGGTTGTTTTGCATCTCATTTATCATATAGCTACTGTCCTAAGTCTACAAATCCATCCTTACCAAACTTCTTGGGAAGGTTTTACAACTTTATATTAGAAACGGGATTTACGAACTGTTTTAGTAAACTGTGTTTATTATTAGTGATTCTGAATCTATTTTCGCGTAGCGAAGAGGAGTATGTGTGTTTATGTGAGAGGACATGTCCTATAAAAGCTTGCAAGCGAGTAAATAGTAGGAGCCTAGCTCCGAATTGTGTGGAGGCCTGCACCTTGGTGCACCTCAATGTGTGATCTCTTCTTCCTGCGCACTAATGTAATCAGTTAAACTTATGTTCATATATAAAACGTTTACCAATGAACATGTTGAACATTTGATATTTGTAATCTTGTGACAAAGGCACTTTGCCAAAATAATGTTTTGCATATGAAATGTTGGAGTATGTCCATTCCTTAGTTTCAGCCACCATAATTAGTTTTGGATTGATTTGCATACCAGCGTAAGCTGATCTTTGTTATATGAACCTGTCCTGGTGGGGGCAGACTCTTGTGTAGGATCTAGCAAGCTAAGGTAGGCAGATGGAAAGCTCTAGAGAAGTCTTGTGTCAGCAATCATAGCTTACCCAAGCTTGAACATGATCATCTTTTGGAACTTAACTTATCTTTTGTGAAGAATGCTTGAATGTACGTTGTGATATTACTATGGGCCTGTAATAATTAAACTCTATTTTGTATAATGTATGTTTTCCTAACATCGCTCGTGGAGTCAACTCGGCCATATTAATGGGTTTGACTCAAGCAGGTGACAGCCTCCGTACCATTTTACTATAATTTGCTTCCGCTAATGCTATTAAGTATATCTTTAAATTGATTTAAGAAAGTTAAGTCGGTGGGCTGCTACAAGGGTGGTGTTGTGGCGGGCGCAGGAGCAGGGGGATGGGGGTTGTTCCGAAATTGAGGGGGGCGCGATGGTGGGGGAGGGTGGGGGGAACTGGGTTTGGGCTGCGGCGGCGGGGGTGGGGGGGGGGGGATGCGGGAGGTGGGGGGGGGGGTGAGGCTGGGGTGGAGGAGGCTGCGGGGGTGGTGGGAGGGTGGGGGAGGGGGGGGGGAGGGGTGGTTTGGGTTAGGTTTAGGATTAGGGTAAGGGTTAGGATTAGGGTTAGGATTAGGGTTAGAATTATAGGTTAATTAGGGTTAATGCAGAAAATTAGGGTTAATGACTAACGGCGGTTCACGCCGTTAGTCATTAAGGGTATTTGAGGGTACCATGTGAATTAGTTTTAAACTTAGGGGTACCCGGTGAATTTTGAAAACATGGAGGGTACCACGTGAATTTTTTGAAAACTCGGGGGTAATTGGTGAAAAAACCGATTATTCAACTATGTAAATTCAACATAACTATTGCTACATAATTTGCAATATAATAATTTTTTTAACACCAATCCTTAATAAAGTAAACGCAACTTTATGAGGCAATTTGAGTAATTAATGATGGTGTTTTACTAACATAAAGTAAAGACGATGTTGTCAATTATAGTTGCTTTTTTAACCAAAAGTGCTTTATTGACAAATTTGCTTGTAAGAAAAGGTTACCCAATCAGTATTAATTAGGAATAAAGTACTTTTAGAAATGAAAAATATAGTTATTGCATGGATTTGCTTGGCTAATATGATTTTCCTTTTTTTTTTTTTTCTGTTGAGCTGAAGAGGGGGGGTTGTTGGGGGGTAGGGGCTTGACTTACTTCTCGTAAGATAATGATGGTAGATCACTGTTCCATCCACTGATGTCAAATACGTTTTGGTTTACTGAGTTCAACCTAATAATCTAATTAATATAACTTGTAACAAAAGTTTTTTGGTGAATTATATATATCATTGTTAAACATCGCCCCCAAATTACTTAAAATCGCCCCAACTCCCCTCTTAAAATACAATTATACCCTTAGGATTTTTGTTTTGATTTTTACTCCAACTTAACTCCTCCCCTAATTCATATTATCTCTCATCTTCAACATCACCACCCACGATCACCACCGCCAACCACCGCCGACGAGCACAAAATTCCGACGAATTTTTTTTTAAACGAATTTTTTTTTTTAAATGAATTTCATGGGGCCAACGTGTGGCCTGCACGTTGGCCCCATGGGGCACAACGTCTGGCCTGGACGTTGTGCCCCATGGGGCTAACGTGTGGCCTACACCACACGTTAGCCCCATGGGGCACAACGTCCTGGCCAGACGTTGTGCCCCATGGGGCCAACGTGCAGGCCACACGTTGGCCCCATGAAATTCATTTAAAAAAAAAATTACTCGCCGGAATTTTGTGCTCGTCGGTGGTGATAGTCGGTGGGTCGGAGAGGTAGCGATTGGTGGTTAGTGATTTTAGGTGGTGGTGGAGAGAGAGTTGTAAAAACAGCCAAGGGTATAATGGTATTTTTAAAAGGGAGTTGGGGCGATTTTAAGTAATTTGGGGGCGATATTTAGAAGTTCAGATAGGTGTTTTGAGAAAAAAGAAACGGTTATGCAATCAACGGTTTTGGAAAAGAAAAAGAAACTGTGATTTAGATCTTGAAAAGTTATGCGATTGTTTTACTTAAAAGATCCCATTTGAAACCCATAACTAAAGTTAAGTTTCTCTAAAATTCTTGTTAAACTGGCCAATTTATGCGATTTTCATAAAAATTTCAGTTTCCAAGCCCTAAAAACTAAGTGATGACCATTCAAAGTTTTTGTGAAAATTGCTTTTTAAAAACGAAATCTGGCTAAAGGTCCCTGCAGACATTTTTGCACTATATTAACAAATTTTTATAGAAATTTTAACAAATGAATTAAATTATATAAAAAAAAATCAAATCTTGGAGAGTGAAAGTTAGATGTATGGGACGACGAGAGGACAGTGGTGAGGAGGAGTAGAACAAGAAGCATTTACTATATATCAGGGAGAAATACTGTAAATAGTGGACGACAAACCTACAAACCTTACACATGAGCTCTCACACCCAACTACTATTGGGGGGGATTCAAACCTACATATTTCAATACCATGTGTAAATGGGATGAGACAACTCGTGAGTTATTCGATATTGTCTCGGTCAAAACTCGACTCGAGTAAGTCCAAATCGAACTCAATTAAGCTGGATTCAAGATGTTGTCAAGTTGAATTGACCAACTTAAAAATTGGACCCGAAAACTTGTGATAAAAAACTCAAAAACCCAATTATCAAGTAATTTTAATAGTAAAATGTCTAAATCCAACATATTGTCCACCTTAAGGGTGCTTATAAGATGAGACACTTGCTAACTACTCGAGATCAACTCAGTCAAAACTCAATTAAAACTCGACTGAGTTTGACTCAACTCAAGCTCGGCTAGAAATCAACTCTAAATGCTAGTGAGTCAAATTAATTCAAACCCTAACAGTCAAACTTGAACTCAACTCGCATCACCTATTCATTCATGGAGAGAGTGTAACCAGCTAATTAACTTCGTTAGTTGATGCGTAGCGAGTAGTAACTGTACAAGTTGTAAAAGAAAGAGATATATAATACTCCTCCATAACTTCTTGCCAGATGCGTAACCATATGCTGGACTTTAATCCATATTCTTTATGCAATTTGATCAATAGTTTACTAGTCGTAATGTAGTAGTCGCTATATGGATACATAATACAGCCAATGGATTTACCTAATACCTCTAATTCATATACTAATATTAGTTTAATGCTTATCACGTGGATCCTGTCGATTTTGTTTGATTTTTTCAAATTTTTAATAGTTCTAGCAAGAAAATAATTCCCTCGCATTTAATTTTGGGGTTAGACCAATAGCCCTTAACCTACTATAAAAAGACAGGTAATCCATTCACCCAAAACATAAACACACAACACAATGGCCTCTCTTTCTCCTTCCACGACCACCACTACCACCACCCAAAACCTCTCTGCGGTCCCACGTAACGCATTGCTATCAAAATCATCCCAACTTTCTGCCTTTAGATCCACCCAAAGTCGCCGTGTCCCGGCTAAGATCTCATGCAATGCAGCAAACAATAATGAGTCCAACAAGTTTGATAGAAGAAACTTACTCATTGGGCTAGGTGGTCTTTATGGTGCAGCTACCACCTTAACTGGTGGTAATGCTACCTTAGCTGCCCCTACCGCCCCCGATGCGACCCAATGTGTACCATCCAAAATAGATGATGGTTCATCCTTACAATGTTGCCCACCCACACCCTCACAATTTGTCGACTTTAAGCTGCCTAAAGTCAACCCTAAACAGTTGAGGCTTCGACCAGCGGCCCATTTGGTCGATGACAAGTACTTAGCCAAGTACTCCGAGGCCTTAGCCTTAATGAAAGCTCTACCTGATAGTGACCCTCGTAGTTTTAAGCAACAAGCTGATGTGCATTGTGCTTATTGTAATGGGGGTTACCATCAAGTTGGCTTACCCAATCTCGAGTTTCAAGTCCATGGATCTTGGTTATTCTTCCCCTTTCATAGAGCTTACCTATATTTCTATGAAAAAATCTTAGGTAAGTTGATCAATGATCCCACTTTTACCATTCCATACTGGAACTGGGATCACCCTGATGGCATGTATATGCCTAACATGTTTAACAACAAAGATTCGCCTTTCTTCGACGCCATTCGTGACCAAAACCATCTCCCACCAACCTTGATGAATCTTAGTTACGATGGGCCGGACACGGTTAGCAACCTAACCAATGAGGAACAAATCGCCCAAAACCTTGCTGTTATGTACAAGCAAATGGTGGTTAATGCCAAGAAGCCTGAATTGTTCCTAGGTGCACCTTACCGAGCTGGGGATCCACCAGGCCAGAGCCCTGGTACCCTAGAGGTCCAACCACACGGTACCATCCATAATTGGACCGGTAACCCCCCACCAAATACTCCCTTTTGGGAGGATATGGGTAACTTTTACTCTGCGGGGCGGGATCCGATCTTCTATTCTCACCATTCTAATGTGGATAGGACATGGTCTATATGGAAGAGCTTGTCCCCTAATAATAAGGATTTCAAGGATAAAGATTTCTTGAACTCCTATTTCTACTTCTATGATGAAAATGCTCAGCCTGTTAAAATCTATGTTAGAGATGTCTTGGATACCAAGAAATTGGGGTACGATTATCAGCCTCAGGACCTCCCTTGGTTGAAGTCAAAGCCAACTCCTAAGCGTAATCGAACTCCTAAGCCACTCAAGAAGGTGTTCTCCACCGTCAAGAATGCCGTGGCTGCCGAACCCGCCACCGATCCTGTCGTGCCAACGGTGATTTTCCCTAAGCCATTGAAGAACATCATCAGGACTAACTTGCCAAGGCCAAGGAAGTCTAGGACCCAGAATGAGAAGGATGATGAAGAAGAAGTTTTGGTGATAGAGGTTGAGTCAAGGGCTGATGTTTACTCTAAGTTTGATGTGTATGTTAATGATGAAGATGAAAGTCCAACGTTGGAAAACCGTACTCAAACCGAGTATGCAGGAAGTTTTGTAAACGTGCCTCATAGACATGGTGGTAAGGATGGACACTTGAAGAAGACTACTGTTAAGTTTGGGTTAAGTGAGCTAATTGATGATTTGGATGCTAATGATGATGAAGGAATTGATATCATCTTTGTTCCTCGTACTGGAACTGATTCAGTGATTATCAAGGATGTGAGGATTGAGTTTCAAGATTGATTAAGTTAAGTAAGTTCTGGTTTGCTTGAAAATTGAAATGAGCATGTATTGGAGCTGATTTACTTGTTTAATTAGCTCCTAATTAATTTCCTTAGATTTTGGTTGTTGGATGCTCTTTGTGTTCATGTACGTGTTATTTCTGCCTCGTGGAGGTTGATTATAATAATAAGAGTATTTTGTTGTATCTTGTCTTCATGGTTTAGTTGTGATGTAAATGATTTTAAATTATGGTTTGGTCACCGTCCAAGTAATAATATAATCTCCATATATAATATATAACATCTCTGTTTTGAAATTTAATATTCCTTGATGGATGTTTAACCAAGATTTTTCACTAATTGTATATTATAATTCAAATGTAATGTTAATTTCCCCACTATCAGTGACTTGATTGTAGTTGATCCTAATTATGATAGTACCAGCATGTTTACACGCTATGCGACTATGCGAGCGTGTCATATTAACGTTTTTTTTTTCTCAATTATTACAAAAAATTTGATTCAAACAGACATTTATAATTATTTTTAATCTTTTTGATATGTTTTTCTTAAATCAATGTTTCGTTGATTTTTTAGTTATTTGTTCATCATTATTCAAATATAGTATTGAGAGAAGAAAACATAAAGTAGAAGAAAGTTTGTGCTCAAATAAAGTGGAAGAATTTTTTGTATCAGGTTAAATCATTGAATATTAATAAAGTGGAAGAGTTTGATTTATATAATAGAGATTATTGAATAATAATCAACATTAAGGTTTTAAAATATTATCAGTATAATTACTAATATGAAATTCAAGTTTTTATTTTTTCTTCTGATTGTGTCTATCAAGTTATATTGTCAATTTATTTTGTTATCACAATTTTTACACATATGTAAGAAGAGGAAATGATTCTCCTTAATTTAATATTTAATTGAAATTTCAAATTCAATTCCATTGTTAACTTGTTCAATATATATGGCAATTAGGAAGTTGAAAAGATTATTTAATAGTCAATTTAAATTTATTAAGGGTAATATCAGATTTTTGTAAGGGTAATATCTTCCCCCCTTCACTTATATAACAGAGATATCTCAAATCAGTATAAATAATTTTAAAAGATTATACAAAATAATGGATTGTTGTTCTATTTGAAGTGCAAGTATTAGGTAGAGTCTTATCACAATTCACACTTACTGATTTATTTGAACACCTTATGCTCGATATGTTCAAATTAATATAAAAGTCACCATAAATTCATTTCAAAATGTTCAAAATTAATATATATCCATAGGCCATAGCTACTAATCAATTATATGCTCCATATGCTCGTTTCGTGCGCCCTATATAATATTATTCGTACGCAAGAATTGATTAAACTAAGTTATCAGCATCATTAAGTTTGTATTAGGGTTGCGTCATATTCCCTCATCCCTAATTATGTGGTAAATGTCCGATACTGGGTATTTTTTTTCTGTTTGTTTTGGGTGCAACTACTGGGTATAGTTTATGTTTGGGGTGATTTGAGTGATATTGCACGTCTGCAACCGATTGTTGTACATGTAGTCGTATATAATGAACTAATGAAGTGCATGTTGCAATATTGAAGTAAAATTTTACGACTACTTTTTCTTTTTTGAGGGGAAAAGCCAAAAAAGGCTTAAGCTATTATATCAGAAACAACAATGTTAACTATGCTATCCGGAACATCATCTTCCCACTTACACCAACCAATCTCCACAGGTTGAAGATGAGCTAGGAAATGAGCAACTTTGTTACCGGAGCGTTTTACAAAAGACCACACAATAGACTCAAAGCGAGAAGTCAAAGCTAAGATATCTTCTATCACAAGAGAAAAATCACTAGAACCGGAACCACCACTACGCAAAGCTTAGATAATCGTTAGACAATCGCTCTCAACAATAAGCTTCGACGCACCGAGCTCGAGACACCACTGCAGCCCCGCCAAGACAGCCTTGGCCTCGCAATTCTCGCCTCCCAACACACCCCCTGCTGGACCACAGCACACCCGAGCACATCCCCTTTATCATCCCTGCAAACGAGACCCAACCCAGCACCCCACTCCCCTAATCGCCCCGCATCTACGTTCATCTTCCACCACCCCACCTCTGGCCTCGTCCAAGCACTAGGATGCACAGCAGTCGAGGCTAAATGCCCCTATTCTCGCGCACTCCCAGCCTCCTTCACCTCCCTAACTATCTTCAATGCATAAGAGTGGATACTCTCCGAATCACCGCACTCCCCCTCCATAACCAGCTTGCACCTTGCACCCCAAATCTCCCCGCTCAAGGTTAGAAATTTCTCCACTTCCTCGCCTTCTAACTGCTTCAAGTGATGGCTCCACCACTCCACGACACTACTACAACCTTCAGGCACACTGCTCCCCAACGAACTTACCTCCCACACACTCCTGGCCAGCCCACAAAGATGCAGCGCATGAAGACCCGATTCCTCGGGCGCTCCACACACCCCACAACTCTGAGCTATCGACGGAATCCGAAGATGTAGCCCACACCGCGTCGGAAGAGCCTCGAGACACGATCTCCACGCGAAGACCACTACAAGAATCCGCATATTTAACGACCGCACAAAATAGTCGTTAATAGCTGAAAAACGGTCGGTATTATAATTACCAACCGCTCAATGGTCGGTAGAAGTCAATCGGTATATTGCTGGACGGTAATTCAGAAATATCGACTGTTTAGCGGTAGGTAAAATTACCTACCGATTTAGCAGTAGGTAAACTTGAATTTACCGACCGCTAGGCGGTAGGTAATATTCTGACAGAAAATTTGAAAAAAATTGAAACCAGCAAATGGCATTACCCATCACCGATTTCGATTTTCAAATCTTGATACTTAAATTTTAATCGAACGCAAACTACAAAAATATTATCAGTATATCTTAAGTATCCAACATCCATAAGAAAAAGATTAAGATTCAGAATCGTTCATGACTTAACAACATTACACCAACAAACGAAAAATAGATGATAGCAACAAATATAAGTAGATTAATATATAGTTCATGTACAATATGTATTTTAAGTATAACAAATATAATGTAGATCTATAGTTATTATATCCTAAAACTAATTACAAGTGATGATAAATCTAAACAAAATCAAGCAAAAAAATAGATGAACGGACAATTTACAAGTTTCAAATCACCTAGATCTGATGAAAGAATAATCAGACTACTCTTAAAATCTAGATCTAAACCTAAAACATAAAACCGCATACAAAAACCTTGTTTTTTTTGTCGCCGACAACATGAATCTTATTGATGCTTCACCGTAAAACTTCAACCATGTCGGATTTCATTGGCGTACCCACTTCATTTTTGGTTCTTCAATTTCGTCTTCCAAATCATTTCTCGTGGGTTTATGATGGTAAGAATAGAGTAATTAGAGTTATTGAAAAGAGAAAGAACATAAAAGTGATAATGTGAGAAAAAATCAGAGAAAGAGAAAACCAAGATGAGGGCAAAAGAAAGAGGGGACTGAGAAAACACCAGAAATAGGATGAAGTGAGAGAACAATAAGGAGGATTGGGAGGTTGGAGGCGGAGGTGTAAATTTTTTTTAGGGTTTCAACTTTTATATGGGCTGGAATTTATGGATATAAAAAATTTGGTCGACTAATTACCTACCGCTCGACGGTCGGTAATAATTTCTGGCGGTTGGTAAATACCAACTGCAGTGTAAGCGGTCGGTAATTTTTAATATACCCACCAATATAGGTGCGGTCGGTAAATTTCCATCGTTAATTAAGCGGATTCTTTTAGTGGACCTTGACCCTCGGCAAAACTTCAACACTCCATATGGTTTTCCATAACTCCAGGCTTGTAGAAGAAGCTTCCGGCCCCGCACTTAATTCATCCGTCAATAGTTCTCTGTAGGCCGATCTAACGGAGTAAACTCCGTCATTCTCAAGGTCCCAACAAAGCTTGTCATCAGGCAATCTCTTGGTCACCGGGATGCTCAATATCCAGTCAACTTCAAATGGCACAAATAGTTGTTTGAGAAGATCCACATTCCAATCACGACTAATCGGATCAATCAAAGAACTAACATCAAGCTTCACATTTGCCTCCCGTCTAGGTGACATAATTTTTCGGGATTGTGTTCCCGGAATCCAAGCATCCTTCCACACATTAATACTTTCCCCATTTCCTACCCTCCACCGCATCCCTCGGCGGAGGACCCATTGAGCTTCCCATATCCCGCGCCAAGTATAGCTGGGATTTCCCCCCAATTCGGCCTCCAAAAAAGAACAAGTAGGATAGTAGCGGGCTTTCAAAATCTGAGCAATAAGACTCCCTCCATACATTGCCAATCGCCAAGCTTGTTTACCTAACAACGCCCAATAAAAAAGTTTCATGTCGCGGAAGCCTAAACCACCTTCATCTTTGCCTCTGCACAACTTTTTCCAAGCAGCCCAATGAATTTTTCTCTCCCCATTCTTTTCCCTACCAGAATTCAGAGATAAGAGAACGAATTTCATAACAGAAAGAAGACGGAAAATTAAATACACTCATCGCGTAGGTAGGAAGCGATTGGGCCACAACCTTTATCATGACCTCCCTACCAGCTTTAGAAAGCACCAGCCCTTTCCATTATTGAAGCTTTTTCCAAATTTTCTCCTTAACCCCTCTAGTAATCACTTTTTTCGATCGACCCACCACTGTAGGCAAACCTAGATACCGATCATGGATATCAACCCCCTAAACTCCAAGCAGCTGGGAAATTGCTTCTCGACGGGGCTCTGGCACTCCCTTGCTAAAAGAGATCTTTGTTTTATCAAAGTTCACTTTCTGACCCAAAGACAACTCAAGACAACTCATAAATGCGGAGAGCATCGTGAATCGCCTGAGAATCCTGCATAGAAGCTCGGGAAAATATAATACAATCATCAGCAAACAACAAATAATTAACAGAAGGGGACGTAGGAGCCAACTGAATTCCCTTCAAAGACTCTCCCTCCTCAGCTCTTCTCAACAGATGGGAAAAAATCTTAGCACAAAGAATAAAGAGATACGGAGAGATCGGATCTCCTTGCCGTGTCCCTCTATTAGGCGTAAACTCAGTAGAAGGTTTCCCATTAATCAAAACAGCAAACGTCACCGAACGCACACACTCCATCACCCTATCAATCCAGCCAGTATCAAAACCGAATTTAACCAGAGCCTCATCCAAAAAGTCCCATTCCACCCTATCATAGGCCTTGGACATATCCAACTTTAACGCCATAAAGCCTGCAACACTTTTGTTCTGCTTCATGTGGTGAAACAACTCAAAAGCAACCAAGATATTATCCGTAATCAGGCGCCCCAGAGTGAAGGCACTTTGATTTACGGAGACAATAGAATCCAGAAAAGCTTTGAGGCTATTAGCAAGCACCTTTGAAATCAGCTTATAAACAACATTGCACAGAGAGATAGGCCTAAAATCAGACATACGATCTGCATTACCCTTATTGGGAATCAAAGTAATGAATGTGCGATTAAGATGACTCGGGGAAGAGTCACCTCCAAGAATACTCAACACTGTCTGAGTAACAGACGACCCTACAATATGCCAATAAGACTGAAAAAACATAGGGCACATACCGTTAGGCCTAGGGGCCTTAATAGGGTGCATCTGATATAAGGCATGCTGCACTACATCTTCTATATATGGGGCACGCAATTTAGCATCCATGTCATCAGTAACCCGAGCACTAAACTCATGTAATGCTTCATTTATCATTGTTGGACCAGAGGATGAAAAAATGGATTTAAAATAATCCATAGCCACGACACCCACTTTCTCATCTCCAACGTGCTCAACGTCATCATCATCCTTCAACATCCGAATTGAGTTCCGCCGTTTTCATTCGAAGCTCTTTGACGAAAGAACTTCGTATTCAGGTCACCTTCATTTAACCATAAAACCCTCGATCGTTGTTTCCAGAATATTTCTTCAACAGTCACCAACTCGGCAATCTCAATTAAAAGCTTGCGCCTCCTGTCTAATTGGGCCGCAGACAATCCACCATGGTTAAGCTTTTTTAAAGCTTTCCGCTTCTTTCGAAGCTCAGTAAAAGTTTTACCAAATTTGCGGCCATTCCATTCCTTCAAGTCAGCAGCACATAACTCCATCTTCGCATTAAGAGACGACCCTCCTAACCACGCATTCTCAATCACTCCTTCACACTCCCCGTCAAGACTCCAATATTGCTCGAACCGGAACGGTTTAGAGCCAAGCTTCACTCCTTGATTATGCTTCCAAAGAGTTAACTTGATAGGAGCATGATCCGACCATTCTCTATCTAAATGCCCCACGTGACCCTCAGGAAACAACTCCCTCCACCCCACAGTGGCAAGAGCACGATCCAATCTGCATTGAAAGTTATCTTCCAACTCACGACTGTTATCATAGGTAAATTCGTTACCTATGAAAGAGATATCAACAAAACCACAAGCATCAACTGCTTCCTTGAAATTTTCCATTTGCCATTCAGCCCTGTCATTACCTCCCTGACTTTCATTAATAAAGAGCACCTCATTGAAGTCCCCAATACACAACCAAGGAAGATGAGACTGCGAAGCAAGTAAGACAGCAAAGACCAGGAAAGATGGCGATTATGAACCTCCGGCCATCCATAAAAACCAGTATATCTCCAAGCATCCTACCCAAGCCACTCTCGAACCACTACATCGATATGATGCACTGACATCGAAAGAAGATCGACCACAATATCTTTCCTACACAACATAACGAGCCCTCCAGAACGACCCACCGAATCAACCACAACCGAACAAAAATCACCCAACTTCTCTCTAACTCTACTAAACTCCACACCACTCAGCTTTGTCTCCGATAGAAACACCAGAGCCGGGGTCTCTCTTCGGATAAGATCCCGAAGACTATTAACTGCAGAGGGGTGACCCAACCCTCTGCAGTTAAGACTCAAAACACTCATTGGGCTTGGCGAGTCTGCTCTGTCGCAGAACTCGCCTCTCGTCATCCAGTAGAAAATGTTCCCAAACACAACTTCTTCGAACCATCAACCTCCTCATCCACCTCTCTTTCCGCTACTCTTTTTCTTTTACCACCCTCCTCCATCATACTCACATCGTCCCCCTCCACCATCGAAGTATCAAATTTTTCCCTAGCCTTCTTCCTCCATTTTCGTCATCCCGACCCCTTTACTTGTAGAGTTGGCTGGGCCACCTCGACACCACCCTCCACTATAGCATGCTCCACCAGCACATCTTCAGACCCCAACTCCTAAGCCCCCAAACTACCATGCCTCGTCCCACCTTCCCCTTCAGCTTCCGAGCTCACCGAACCCCCCAGCAACTCCAGCGCCCTCGAAGGAAGTCTTTCCTGCAGCACATTATCTTCCCCCCTCCTCATGCCCATCAGCCTCGACACTTAAAGCCTCTTCTCAGCTGCTATCTTCAAACTCTCTCGCTCACCCCCCTCACCAACGCTGGTCTCCTCAACACTCCCACACTCCAACACCTCCATAGCCCCTACCCCCTCCACAGCCTCTAACTCGCCCTCAGAACCAACACCTCCTGTCTCCCTCACCTCATTCCCAAAGATCATAGCCCCCATCTCTTCCCCCTTATCTACTCTCGAATGGAGCAGCCCACTCCCCCCATTCGCCTTCTTCGGCTTCGTAACAAAGAGGACTTTCCTACAAGCCCGCACTTCCTCGATCTCCTCCATCATCCTCTGAACACCCTTGCACGGCGTAGCCCGCAACGATTTATTCCAGCCCATAACTGTATCCTGCTCAACTTCATCATCCACATTACTACAATCCCGTTCACTGTGGCCAATAATACCACACAAGAAACAGAAAAACGAAAGTCGTTCATAAGCTAGAGAAATCTGAATAATTTTTCCATCCCTCCCTTTGAATGCTTTGGAATCTACATAGAGGTTTAGTAATGTCCATATTGATCCGAATTCTCCGAAAATTGTCAAGGTAGATGCAATTATCATCTATGTCCAAAACCTGACCTAGTTTAGCGGTAATGGCTTTGCACGTAGCCGAAGAACGACAATTGAAAGGCATATTTTTTAATCGAATCCAAAACGACAAGTGAGTTAGCATTATCTCGGAAGATTGATCATTTTCAGTTACGTCGTTAAGAACCAGCAGTTAGTTATCAAAACACCATGGGCGTCCTTCAAGAACTTTCTCCTTGTCACACCAATGGAAAAACTGAAAGACAAATTTGTTAGGGCCAATCGAGCGAATCACCAGACGCTTCAACAGTCCCCACGCTTGGGTCATAATTTTTTTGAAGGCCTCAACATTAAAATTCTTTTCCGTAACCACACGTCCCACGAGGAGCAGGGACACTTGTTCATCGGGTTCCTCACTTCCAAACGCCCCATAATCAAATACATCAGATTCTGCGTCATTGATTTTCAGTCGTTGACATTTCTCGATCAATTCCCCCCGCCATGATTGAGAGGGAAAAGGATCGAACCTCTAGGGTTAGGGCTAGCCTGATAAAGAGGCGAGAGAGAACCTTTCTTTCAAGGAGTCGCTACATTAAGTAAACCTTTTGATTACGACTACTTTTTTATATTTAGAAACTTAGAAAATCCTAACAATAATTTTAAATGGGAAAATTCTCAATCGTATCATACAAGTTAACTATTGACTTTTTTTGCCAATAGTAGGATATATTATTGTTTCGGTTTTTTCACCATATACCCTTGAATTTTTTTTTTGCACCATATATCCTTACAAGTTTCAAAATTCACCATATACCCTTTACTAACCGTACAATAGTATTTATTGCCCTTTTTAGTGACAGACGTTAACTCGCCGTTAGCTTTTTATTACAAGTTTGCTATTAAGTTATGGCGCCAGTATGGCTATATTGGGGAAAGAAGTAAAACATCATTTTGCAAAAAAAAAAAACCACGTCCACCACCTTCTCAACTTCTTCCCCTCTGTTTTTCCTAGAGCTGAGAGATCCATGAAACCTAAAATCTCTAACCCATTTTGAGAAATTTGCACACTAGTTTGTGCGTAATTGATAGAGAGACACTATTGGTGAAATATGAACTTAGGTCTTCTTAAGGAGGGGAAAAATGCGGACTTGCTGAATTGTGAAAGTTGGTTGAAGGTTCAAAAATTTCGGGCCTTCTAAGTTTCATTCCAAGTAAGTTCTTTCTCTATGTATTTGTGTTGTTCACAATTGTTGCTTTTCAATTTTTTAGGTTAGGGTTTTAATTTGTGCGTTTTAGGGTTTCTTTATTTCGTTTTTTACGGAAGTTTGTCTTTAGTTGATCATCATAGCAAAATTTTGGGTTTTTTTTCCTTTCATTGAAATGTACTATGCTTATTTGTGTTGGAAATTTATTGGTTTTGTTCTTGATTTGTTTAAGATGGCATATGTTTGGTTACTTGTACACTACAACAATAAGGATTTTGATGTGAGGGTTGAAGACACCGACTTGTGTGATTTAATGGGATTGTATGAGGATATTATGGAGGAATCAGTTAAATAGGATGTGTATCTGCCTAAGGCATTTAGGCTACTTGTCTATAATCAGAAGACTAATAGGAAAATGGAGATTGAGAGTGATGTGGATTTGGGAAAGGCGTGGTGTTTTGGAAGGGGTGCAAACACCATAGAGAAATGGGGGAGGAAACAAATAACTCTGGGATTTTTTTTTTTGCTAAGTAAGTAAGATTTCATTCAAGCAAATACCATAAATCCTAACCAAACTCAAGTCAAACAAACCAACTAGGTTGGACTCTTTGGATAGGAGCGGGCATACAGTGAGCTATACATCACTTATAAAGTCATAAACCATTGCTGATCTCTATTAGTTATCTTTTGAGGCATAACAGCATTGATTCTAAGTTTAACTTCACTGTTGATTCTTTTGATACTACTACTAATAGTAGCAACCTTATGATTCCAGTAACAATCATTTCTGGATCTCCAAACATGATAAAGAACAGCTGCTACCAAAGTTATTAAAATCGCGATTCAAATCTTAAAATTTTACGATTTTACGATTCAAAATATGGTAGACGATTCGATTCACGATTCTAGACGATTCTATACATTTCTGTTGACTAGCGAAAACCTCGCAAATTTAAATCATGCTAACACAGCAAATAATAGATATATATTGTTAGTTATTGCTAATATAGTGGGTAAACAACTATTTTTCTAATTTTTAGGTCTTTTGACTTATAATTTTAGCATATTCAATGAAGATTGAGTGCAATATCTTGATTATACGTGTTCGTAGAATCTTACGATTCTACGATTCGATTATACGATTCGATTCTATAGGTCGTTTCCGATTCAAACTAGAATCTCGATTTTAACAACTTTGGCTGCTACCCCAGCCAAAATCACCGGCTTCTAGAACTTTGATTTGGAGATTTTTCTAACCCATCTACAGAGCTGCTGTAGATCCAGAGCAGTAGTATTAATTCCCAGCCAAGTCTTGATTTCTTGCATACATCCAGTGCTGAATCTGCATTTGAAAAACAAATTTTGATGCGCTTCAGTATGTGTAGACACATAATCGTATCTCCCCATTTAGTACCCTATGATGACCAATACCCTGCTCCAATTGGTCCAGATCGAGGAAAGAATAAAGAACGAGTCTAAAATAAAATGTTTTAACCCAAACCATTTTATTACCTTTTTATTAACCCAATTCCGAACACCCTTTTTATAAAAGCCCACTTTCTAAAACGTTTTAAAATAACTTTTTATTAACCCATTTACGAAAACCTTTTAAAAATAGTTTTTAGGAAAGCCCAATTTATAAAATCCCTTTTCTAACCCAATTTAAATAATAGAATTAATTAATTATATTGATTAGTTTTATTAATAAAAATATCTTTTACAAAAATAATCTTTTCCCAAACTGTTTTTAAATATCTCTTACTAACTCTTTTTAAAAATCTTTTATGATAAAAATCTTTTGGAAACCTACTAACTTTCCGAAACCTATTACAATACAACTACCTAAACCTCCCTAAACATATATATACTCCCTCCTCTCAAAAATTCACTCGGCAATTCATATTATCACCATCTCTTCACTCACAAAAAACCCACGGCCATAAACAACAGATCTCCCAACATCAATACCTCCCTGATTCATCCCTTCATTAATTCTCTGATCTCTCACAATATCAATGAAAGTCAACGCCATCATCATCTAACACTTATCCTAATCTAATCACCTTGCGCCACATCACCAAATCACACCATACTCACCTCCATAATTCCTACAGCACCTAATACATATGATTCTCCTCAATTCCACTTCACGCCCAACATAATCTGAGCCAAGTCACCAATATTCGTTCAATACATCTCATACAAAAACACGACAACAAAACACATCATAATCACAAACGAATCAGAACACATACTACAACTATAAAACCTTGATTCATAAAATTGTTTTGGTTGGATGCAAGACGCAAACAACAAATATTTTTCGTTTTTTTACAAGACTCGTTCAATAATTCAATTTTCCAAGATCCGTACAAATCAACGACCCCGGACGGTAATATAATTTCTGAGGGTCAAATAAATTAACTAACTTTATTTGCTTTATTTATTTATTTTTATTATTTTGTTGAAGTTACTAACATTCTATTCATGATGTAGGTTATTAATATATTCCTGCGCTGTAAGTATTGTATATATTATAATAACTCCCTACAGTATTTTATTTTCATATTTTTATTTATTTTTATGAACATATTATTTTTCATGCCTAATTGCAATATTTATCACCTTGTATTTATTGTTAATCAAGACCTAAATAAATGTTCTAACTAATTCAGATAACATGGATAACCTGCTAGGAACCCATTAATATTGATTGTCTAATAACTTACCACTAAAAATTAGTCTCTTTTTGTGTTTCCTGAACCAATCTAGATTAATTATTTTCAGGGTGCTTAAAACGTTATTTGATTATTCTGTTCCATAAAATCTGTTGTGAATCGGTATTTAGTAGAGGCCAGCAATGGGCAATATAGTTCCTGACTATATTGTACCCTCACCCCCGAACTCACTTTTTGGTTCCTGACCATCTATGAAGTCATGACGGAGAAATCTACATTGGAGAAGTCCCTAAGATGTCCCTTCCGTTTAATATCCAATTAGGTTTATGATTCTTCCTCTAAAGAATTGATGGCGACTTCAAAAAGTATTTTTAATAAAACCTTAACAATGGGATAGTCAAATAAACGCGCTCACACCGCGTGTAGGCATTAAAGAAATTAAAAATCCACGCCTACAATTTGGCGACTTCACTGGGGAGGATTTTAAAAAAATTAATTTTTTTTTAAATGTGTGCGTGAAACTTGAAAAATACGATTCATTCTTCTTTTATGCATTTGAATAATATACTGTTTTGCATGTGCATGGCTATTGTTTAGCCACCATAAGGACAATATATCTTGCTTCATTAACACATGTTCTATGTGTGAGGTCACCCACGGGGGGTTTGCGCTTTGTCCTTCCAAAAAGCTTCCTGAGCAATAGTGTTGGATCTTAGTCATAAGCAAACATACCCAACTATGGCATTGTTCTCTTGTTCCTGAATTGAGACTGGAGTGCGTCTTACACGTGGCCACCTCTTTAAGTAGGGGTACGAAGCATGGGATCAATCTCTTAGTCATAGACCCTTTTCAGCCTTAACCTAAAACTAACCAATAGTTAAACGTAGAACTCTACTTTAGGTTGAGAATTTTGCATATTTATCCTACATGTGCATATTTGCGTGTGCTTGTATCTAATTGTTTTGGTACTACACGAGTTTCGAGTCAAAACTACCAATCACATTTACGCGTCGAGCTGAAAATAAAAAATTGTTTCTCGCTTCAGCTGCGCTGAGCGCACCCAAGCTGCGCTAAGGGCACTTTATTCGTGTCCCTCGCAATACCTACTCTACGTCTCACGCTGCCTTTCGCGCGCAGCGCTACTCCCTGCGCCAAGCGTACTGTACTTCTGCGGGAAACGCCTTTGTCTGCGTCAGGCGCAGGCTTATCTTGTGTGCCGAGTCACTAACTTAACATAGTTTCCTTGGTCCTCGCGCACATCTTTCCTCTTTCTCACTAATACATAGGATAATTAGATTTTTTTTTTTCATCAAAAAAAAAAAAAAAAAGCAATCTCCTTCATATTTCTTTTCTTATTATTTAAAAAAAAAATTTCATCTCAAAAAAAATTTCAATCTCTAATCCCCTATCTATTTCGAAAATTCTATCCCCACCTTTACCAAACCATATCTCCCATCCTTTTGAAATTTCATCCTTCTCCTATCTTTTTCAAAATTTCATACCATTTGCAATCTCCTATCTACTTCAAAAATTCTATCTCCACCTTTTGCAAAAAAAAATTCTCCATCTTTTTTCCTATCACATATCTTTTTTCGGAAATTCATCCTTTTTTTCCATCCTATCTTTCTATGTATATTATCCATCATTTGTGTACATCGTCTAGAATTCATTTTAGTGTCCATCTCGTTGTAAAAGTCTCATCCGCTTAGGAATTCTAACTGCACTAGAAGTTCATCTGACCCAAATGTCTAGATTCATCCAGTTCACTCCGTTTAGAGTTCTTCACCTCATCTAGCTCTATCCACGTTAGGAATCTTAACCCTGTCTAGGTTCACCCATCTAAGAAGTCTAGGGTCGTTAGAATTCTTTCCATCTTAGAAGTCTATAATCCATAGAAGTCCATCCATCTTAGAAGTCTAAATCCATTAGAATTATGTCCATCTTAGGAGTCTAAATCCATTAGAACTCCGTCCATTTTAGGAGTCTAGGTCCACTAGAGTTTCATTCACTTTGGAGTCTAGGTCCACTAGAGTTTCATGCATATTAGGAGTCTAGCCTCTTCGAAAGTTCTTCAAATCTAGAATTCTAACATCATTAGCAGTCTGTCAAGTCTATAATTCATTTGCATTGCATAAATCTATCATTCATACACTTCATGCATAACTAGAGTTATTAGGCATTTAAGAGTCTCATTGCATTCATACTCTCCATTTCATCTCATGCATTCCGCATTTAGTAGTCCTGAACTACAAGCGATCTGATTCCCTCTTTTGGGATATGTAGGCAGCCTTTACAGGTTCGAAACCCATAGATTGAGTCATGCATACATGCATTAGGTGTAGGTGCATCCAAAAAAAAAATCATCATGCATTTTGGATATTCATATTTGTTCCTAGGAGCTTAACTTTTAAACAAACACATTCTTTCACTCCATTTCTTTCTCTCCATCATCAATCCATCTCTAATCTCTAGCGGGATGATCCATTGTAGGAAATATGCAACATGTCAACAACATTACAAGAGCAGATTGATGAGTTGACAAGTATACTAGTAGATCTTGTAGCATGTGTCGCCAAACTAGAGGCACACTACCCTGTTATTTAAGAGAATCGTAGTGCAAATTACAAGACACCAGAACCACCTTTTAGAAGAAGTCCAAAAAGTAGATATCCAAATTCATATTGCAAGTATCATCAAGGTAAAGGACACTTAACGTCTGAATGTTGGGTCCTCAAGAACCTCATACAAGACATGATCGATGATGGGAGGATTCCAATCTCTCCTACTACGAAAATGCCACAGATTTAAGATCACTTGTCACGTGACGTAGGAGTCTAGACTTGAGATTCCATTTTCTATTTCATTTCTCTTACTCGCCCAGCCTAATATAGGATTTCCCTTTCATTGCATGTACTCATAATTTTCAATCAATAAATGTGTTTTTATTTTTCTCTAACCTTGCACTAATGAGCATCAATGGAAATCACGATTGTTGCCTTAAAAGAAATGAATTTCTAATTCTCATGACTATTCTAATAAAGGCAATGAACAATTGGCATATATAAAAGAGGCATTCCTCCCCTTCCCCACAAATATTCCTCCACTTCAACCTGAATGCATAACATCCCTCCCCCTTTAACCTACCTCATAGGAAGTACACTTGACAACGATTCAACGTAAAGGGAAAGTAAAAAAAAAAAGAAGCAAAAGCAAAATATGAAAATAAAAATAAAAAAAGAAGTGCAAAAGTATCGAATAAAACAAAGAAAGATAATCCCGTCAATAGCTTTGTCAACTGTACTTTCTTTTACATTCAATCTTCAATTATAAACCTCCAACTTCATTACCAAAGGCCTTGACCTCCACAACCAAAAATCTTTACAAGCCAAATCATACCTCTGATAAACCTTCTCACAACCATGCATTGCATTCCAATAAGCCACAAAAGAAAAACCAAAGCCCGCTAGGTCGAAAACCCATAAGGGCGACTTAGGTAAAAGTCAGGGCACCTTCTCATTCACTTGGCTTGAACTACGAATGGTCTGATTCTGCTAAAGATACGTAGGAAACCTCACCCTCGAGGTCCGACCGCTTCAAACCAAACCAACTTTACTATCCACCCTTGCCAAAGACCTCTTCCAAATCGTTGATTAATTCAATGCTCAATTTATTGCAAATGGCTCCAAAGCAAAATGCTCGGCCACCAATTAAAATGTTAAGAGCTACGACTGGCCTGATTCCATCATGGATACGAAGGCAACCTCTTTTGAGGCCCGATCATTTTAATTCACAACATATTTTTAAGGCTCGCCTAGGCCCATGAGAAAAGCGCGATCTCCCAAATCATGAGTTTTCAATGCTGATCCCCTACCCTTAGAACTAGACTGGGATTTGAACCTACATCATCAGCCTGCCTCATTGCGTGAGTCGGTTCATTATGACTCTGCCTTTTCTTATTCTAATCACTTCCTTTTTCTAAGCCACATTATCGCTTCTAAGCCAACTTTAGCATAACCTTTCAACACTCAGTGCTATGACCGCGCTTCATCCCTTGAGTGTTCTTTTCTTTGACCTTTCTTGTCTTTTTCACCTTAGGAACCCTATATGGAATCTTCGGTCAAAATTTTCGCTAAGCGTGACGATATATCTTCTAAATCAAGCAATCAAGCTGAGTACTTCATCAAATCTGTCTTCTTGGGGGCTTCATCACTGGTCCATCCAGAAAATCACAGGCTCCAAGTCCATACCTATTATAATAAGGACTTCATTACGAGTCCATGCAAGACATCTCATCTTGGGTCTTAAAACCCAAACTGATACAAGATCGAACCTACTCTATGGGCTCACTTAGGCCCTTGACATACAAACCTCGAAGCATATGCAACTCAAGTGTTACAAAAGCTTGTGCTACAATGCATTTCAAATCCAACGGATCATCCTTGGCGGGCTTCCCATCTCTCCTCTTTCATAGGCTCCATGTGTACCTTGATCAGAACTTCATTACGAGTCCATACAAAATATGGTGGGCTCTAGACCCATACGAGATTATAACTACTTTATGGGCTCACTTTGGCCCGTAACAACTATAAGGGCATTTCGAATGAAACATAACATACGTGGATCATCCTCGGGGGGCTTCCCATTCCTCCTCTTTCAAAAAAACAATTTTCTAAACGAAAATTTGAGCTTCTAATGGAACGATCAAATCATCAAATCATATCATCTGCATCAAAATCATATCTTTGCATTAGTGTCACATCTCTGCATTTGCAGTACAAATCTGCATCATCCAAACATTGTGTCAAGCATTGCTTGCTTCCTTCGTCCTTAACTATAGGATTCTAACATCAATCATCGAGTCACACACACACATACACACACATGTCTGCACACATGATAGCACATGCAAGTCAAGTCAAGACAAAGTCTAGTCAAGGCAAGTCGAGTCAAATCAAGTCCAGTCATATCCTATCCATAAACTAGCACCCACATCACGGGACACATACATGTCCCCTAGGTGTTTGTTTGTACATCTGTGTGTTATTTGTATTTGCAGGTACCTAATATTAAACGACTCTATAAGAGTTATACTCTGCCAAGGGCTGCGGACCATTACAAATTAGCAACAAACGCTATATATATGGTGCGTCCATCGCACCGACAATGTTGTGCCACATGCAGCAAGCTGCGATCAGCGCAGCATACCACGCCATCTAAGGTCTATGCGTTTGGCGCACAACCCTGTACAGCACGCTTGGGGGCTTCTTAGCCATATGGGCCACATGCTCAACTCCATATATGAATTCCAATGTTCATTACGAAATTGCGCGCAGCAAACTGCATCCAATGCAGCATTCCACGCCAAAGCGGGCCTATACGTCTGGCGCACAGTCCTGTACAACACGCTTGGGGGCCTCTTAACCAGGTAGAGCATACATGCTCAACTATATGTGAATTCCAATGTTCGCTACGATATTGCGCGCGACAATTCAACGAACTTTCAAAAGTTGGCAAAATCGCAACCTTGCCACTCTACTAATCAACTACAACAATTGCCTTGGAATAGGACAAACATTCCGCAACAATTGCCTTGAAATAGGACAAACATTCCGCAACAATTGCCTTGGAACAGGACAAACATTCCGCAACAATTGCCTTGGAACAGGACAAACATTCCACAACGATTGCCTTGGAACAGGACAAACATTCCACAACGATTGCCTTGGAATAGGACAAACATTCCGCAATAATTACCTTGGAATAGGATAAACATTCCACAACGATTGCCTTGGAATAGGACAAAATTTCGCAACAATTGCCTTGGAATAGGACAAACATTTCGCAACAATTGCTTTGGAATAGGACAAACATTATGCACCATTACATTCCGCACCAATTGCCTTGCAAAAGGCCAAAGACTCCACACTAATTGCCTTGGAGCGGAACAAAAGCTCTACACATATTGCCTTGGAGGAGGCCAAAAACTCTACCCCGACATGAGCCGGATTATAATAGCTCATGATTCCTTTTTCCCACTTATCATCTCATTTTTTTTTGCAAATTTACAATTACTTTGCAAATATGTATCACGCATGTCCGTTCCTGAAGCTTTTCCTTGTTTTGCAGTTACTGGCGCAAAAGGGTGATTTTGGATTGCAGAGCATCTAGAATCATTCTCCGTCCCGACACGTATACTTTGACTTTCGGTTTTACAAACCTCAGTCAAAGTAGGGGCTTCTGTTGACACATAATCGTGTCTCCCCATTTAGTACCCTATGATGACCAATACCCTGCTCCAATTGGCCCGGATCGAGGAAAGAATAAAGAACGAGTCTAAAATAAAATGTTTTAAGCCCAAACCATTTTAATACCTTTTTATTAACCATTTCTGAACACCCTTTTTATAAAAGCCCACTTTCTACAACGTTTTAAAATAACTTTTTATTAACCCATTTACGAAAACCTTTTAAAAATAGTTTTTAGGAAAGCTCAATTTATAAAATCCCTTTTCTAACCCAATTTAATTAATAGAATTAATTAATTATATTGATTAGTTTTATTAATAAAAATATCTTTTACAAAAATAATCTTTTCCCAAACCGTTTTTAAATATCTCTTACTAACTCTTTTTTAAAATCATTTATGATAAAATCTTTTGGAAACCTACTAACTTTCCGAAACCTATTACAATACAACTACCTAAACCTCCCTAAACATATATATACTCCCTCCTCTCAAAAATTCACTCGGCAATTTATATTATCACCATCTCTTCACTCGCAAAAACCCACGGCCATAAACAACAGATCTCCCAACATCAATACCTCCATGATTCATCCCTTCATTAATTCTCTGATCTCTCACAATATCAATGAAAGTCAACGCCATCATCATCTAACACTCATCCTAATCTAATCACCTTGCGCCACATCACCAAATCACACCATACTCACCTCCATAATTCCTACAGCACCTAATACATATGATTCTCCTCAATTCCACTTCACGCCCAACATAATCTGAGCCAAGTCACCAATATTCGTTCAACACAACTCATACAAAAACACTACAGCAAAACGCATCATAATCACAAACGAATCAGAACACATACTACAACTATAAAACCTTGATTCATAATATTGTTTTGGTTGGACGCAAGACGCAAACAACTCGTTTTTTTACAAGACTCGTTCAATAATTTAATTTTCCAAGATCCGTACATATCAATGACCCCGGATGGTGGTATAAATTCTGAGGGTCAACTAAATTAACTAACTTTATTTGCTTTATTTATTTATTTTTGTTATTTTCTTGAAGTTACTAACATTCTATTCATGATGTAGGTTATTAATATATTCCTACGCTGTAAGTATTGTATATATTATACTAACTCCCTGCAGTATTTTATTTTCATATTTTTATTTATTTTTATGAACATATTATTTTTCATGCCTGATTGCAATATTTATCACCTTGTATTTATTGTTAATGCAGACCTAAATAAATGTTCTAACTAATTCAGATAACATGGACAACCTGCTAGGAACCCATTAATATTGATTGTCTAATAACTTACCACTAAAATTAGTCTTTTTTTGTGTTTCATGAACCAATCTAGATTAATTATTTTTAGGGTGCTTAAAACGTTATTTGATTATTCTTTTGCATAAAATCTGTTGTGAATCGATATTTAGTAGAGGCCAGCAATGGGCAATATAGTTCCTGACTATATTGTACCCTCACCCCCGAACTCACTTTTTGGTTCCTGACCATCTATGAAGTCATGACGGAGAAATCTACATTGGATAAGTCCCTAAGATGTCCCTTCCGTTCAATATCCATTTAGGTTTATGATTCATCCTCTAAAGAATTGTTGGCGACTTCAAAACGATTTTTTAATAAAACCTTAACATTGGGGTAGTCAAATAAACGCGCTCACACCACCTGTAGGCATTAAAGGAATTAAAAATCCACGCCTACAATATGCATACCACATATCAGACAAAGCTCAGTATCACTGACACTAATTGGCTTGAGTATCTGTGTAGTCTGCAGCTTTCCTTGAACTGCCAGCCAATGTATAAATCTATACTTAGGCAAGCTCAACCTATTCCATACTATCTTCCCCCATACAACTCTATCTTGTGCTCCAATAATCTTTTCATATACATTCTTCACAGAATATTTACCCATGGTATTCAACTCATCTCTTGTATAGAATGCTTTCAAAATTTCCTTCACTTGGCAGATTTTCTTCCAATACCAGCTGGCATCAGCCTTTGGTGTGTAAGACCACCAATCTGAATTCTTGATGTAGTCTGAGTGAACCCATTAATCCAACATTCTCTTGTTTGGAAGAAATGGCCCACACATATTTCCCCATGCTATCAATATTCCATTGTTTCACATCCCTGAACCCCAAGCCTCCATCATTTTTATCTTTACAAACCTGTTCCCATGCTACATACCCTGGTTTACTGCTGAAATAATTTCCCCTCCACAAAAAAGCTCTGTAAATTTTTCACCACATCTTGCAATACTTTCTGAGGCAAAACATAGACCTGTGCCCAGTATCTATGTATGCTTATGAGTACTGAGTTAACCAGTTGAGCCCTAGCCATATATGATAGGTTCCTAGAGCTCCATATTTTTATCCTTGCAACCATTTTCTCTAGTAAAATCTCGCACTGACCAACTGATATTCTCTTGGAGCATATAGACACCCCAAGATATCTGAAAGGCAATTTGCTTAGAGTAAACCCCGAAGCATCCACAATTCTCTACACTTCTACTTCTGGCATTCCACTTGTATACATGGCTGAATTCTGTGTATTTGCATTCAACCCTGAAGTATGTGAGAACAACTTGAAAGCACCCAACAGTAGATAAATTGAAGCAAATTCTCCTTTACAGCAGAGAATTAAGTCATCAGCAAAGCACATATGTGTGAGCTTCAATTCCTTGCATCTAGGATGAAACTTAAATTGACTAAACTCACTCATCTTATGCAATACTCTTAATAAGTATTCCATACAAATGAAAAAAAGGAGGGGAGACATAGGATCACCTTGTCTAAACCCCCTTTTTGCTGGGAAAAATCCTTTCATTAAACCATTTATAAGTAATGAAAATCAGGGAGTGGTGACACACTCAAGCACCAGCTGAATAAACTTCATAGGAAATCCTAAATGTTCCAACATTTACTTCAAAAAACCCCAATTAACGGTATCATAGGCCTTGTGTATATCAATCTTTAATAAACAGCTTGGAGCAACATTCTTCCTCCCATAATGCCTCACCAAATCCTGTATAACCATGATATTATGTGCAATGTACCTTCCATGTACAAATCCCCCTTGATTTTCTAAAATTAAATCAGGGAGAATGCTTCTCAATCTATTGCACCAAACCTTGGTAATACATTTATAGATTGTATTACAGCAAGAAATGGGTCTGAATTCTGCAACTGTCTTTGGGCATTTCACCTTGGGTATCAAAGTGACAGTAGTAGCATTAACTTCCTTCAATAGCTTTCCACTTTGTAATACATCCTTTACAGCCTCCACAACATCATTTCCAACCACATCCCAAGCATATCCTTAAAAAAATATGTCCCAAAACCATCAGGACCAGGGAACTTATCCCCTGGAATAGAGAAAAGTGCACTCTTTATCTCTTCAGAGGTATATGGAGCCTCTAAGAGATTTTTGTGTTGTTCAGTTAAGCATGGACCACACTGAATAACTTGAGCAGATACATCAATTGTTTATGAAGTACGTCCTAACAACTGATTGTAGTAAGCCAGAAAAGCATCAGTAACATCTTTAGTATTGTCTTTCCATTGTCCTTCTGTATCATATATACTATATATATGATTATGTATCCTCCTAGCCTTGATGCTCTGATGAAATATAGCTGAATTCTCATCAACATGCTTCACCCAGTCAAGTTTTGCTTTCTGCTTCAAAAATTCATCATATGCTGTGTGCTTCATTGCATATTCCTTCACTGCAAGCAATTCATTATTTCTAATCTGCTCATCCATAGGATGCAAATGCATCATCTTATGAGCTTCCATCATGTCCTGATAAGCATTCACCTCTGCTGCATGAATTTCTGAAAAACCACTTTTATTCAACTCCTTTAGAGCCTGTTTGGCCAACTTCAACTTCTTCATTACTTTAAACATCTTTGACCCTTGTATGTCTGCATTCCATGCCTGCTGAACAATACTTCTAAACTGAGTAGAAGCCTTCCACATGGTGTAATACCTAAAAGGTTTCCCTCATGCTTCTTCCCTAGGATAAACAGTAATAAGAGCTGGTGAATGATCAAATTCACCCTATTCCTGAAAGCAAGCTTCTGCTGAAGAAAACATCTCCTGCCACTCATTATTTGCCATTACTCTGTCTAATTTTGAAATTACTCTCTGATTCCCTGCTTGCTTATTATTCCATGTATAAAAATGCCCTAAGCACTTTATATCCTCCAATTCACATTCCAATATACAAGCCCTGATATCAACCATTTCAACTTCTCTTACTTGTGAACCTATTCTTTCATCTGAATTCATAACACAATTCAAATCCCCGCACAGTAACCAAGGTTCTTGTGTATTGAACTTCCTCAAATCGTTCCACAAATCCAATCTCCCATTTCTATCGTTATAGGCATATATAAAAGTACAATAAAATCCAGTATTTCTGCTCAAAGGCTGAACAAAACAATGAATTAATTGACTAGATACACTTACTATATTCACAGTGAAACTAGTGGCTTTCCAAGCTAACAATATTCTGCCACCATCATGCACACTTGAGTTGGATGTAAAACACCAACTTGAAAACAATCTTTGGTAAAGAGTGCCAAGATTTTTGGCCTTTACCTTTGTTTCAGGGAGGCTCACTAGACCAACAGAATGACTGTTAATATAAGCTTTAACATCGTTATGCTTCCTAGCAAGATTAAGCCCCCTCACATTCCAACATATAATCCTATCAATTAGGATTAGATAGGATTCCCCCTCCTGCTTCCTGCTGTTTCAAACCATTCCCATCCACATCACCTGTGTCCACACCTTCCATATGCAAAGCCTGAAAAGTGTTTATAATATATGTGGGCCTTAGTGATGTCACCCTCACTCTAATTGGCCTGAGTGCTTTCTGAAACCCCTCTTGATCAACCTCCACCTCCTTATCCTTTAATCGTTCTGAGTTTCCAGTCACTTCCTTGGTCACAACAGTCTGAATTTGTTTAGGTACCCATACTTTCTTGATCTTCTTAACTCTGCAACTTTGTGTATCATGCCCAATTCCCTGACAATTAGTACATACACTTGGTTTCCATTCATACTGCACTAGCACCCTTGTAACGTACACTTCTATGCTCATTAATAAAGGATATTGAATCAGGCAAAGATTGATTCAATTTTACCTATACTAATATTCTAGGATACTGCAACTTATCTCTGTTTCTGGTTGCCTCATCCCTTTTAATCGGTTCACCAATCTGGCTCACTATCTTATGCAGAGTTTTCTCCCCCCAATATTTCAAGCCAAGCTTTAATTGAACCCAAATTGGCAATACTTGAACATCTTCCTTTTCAAAATCCATATCAGGATGCCATGGTTTCATTATTACAGGTTTGTTATCAAAAAAAATAATGCCCCTGTAACACTGAATCACGAGAATCCATGGCACTGAAACGCACCAGAAATACTCCTTTCTTTACTACTGCAACTTTGTCCACTTTAAAACTCCTCCATACTCGCCTAACAAAGCCTTCCATCACCTGAATCGGAGGATTCGCTCCCATAACATAACAAACTAAAGATGAATTCCAGTAATTAATCTCATCCTCTATATCCTCCATTTCAATACGTACTGGTTCACATTCATCCTTAGTCTTGCTATGAATTCCATTAACATTCTCAATCAAAATTTCATCAACATTTTAATTCACATCTTCATCAACATCCTCAATTTCAATCTCATTATCAGTTGCAACAGATTCAAATTGCTGTAAAATAGGAACATTAATCGTACCTGCTTCAGCATCTGGATTCCTTCCTGGAGGCTTCGAATGTAAAGATTGCAACCATTCGTTGAAAGTGTGATGGATTTCTCTGTGTTGTTGAATGTGTTGAATTGAAGTTTTTGGAGTCAAAACTTCGCCAATGCCTAATCCAAAATCAATTGCCTCAATTCCCATTATTTCATCCATTGAACGAGTTTTCAATGCCTGTGTATCCGAAGATGGACCACGAGGCTTTCCTAACCCTCTTCCATGATCAGAGCTTCGAGATTTCTCGCCAAATTTCCTTGCCATGGCGACGGCGTATGATAAAAAAAATGGGTGTTCTTATCGTGCGCCGAGAGAAAACAAAGGCGGGAAATTCATCTCTTGATGCTTTTTTTCTCAGTTATTAATGATCTCCCTGGGATAGTTTTTAGGTCATATGTTCAATTAAGGGAATAAGATGAGAAGGAGAAACTGGAAAATATAAAGAGAGTGCAAGAGATACTAAGGAAAGAGAGGGAAGAGGAAGAGGAAGAAAGGAGGAAAGAAAAGGAAGAGGAGAGGGAAGCTGAGGAGGCAAGGAGGTTGTTGGTTGCTATGGAAGTGTTTATCCTCTTTGTGGATGATGTGAAGATATGTGAGTACATGCCAACTGAGGAGGCTGATGGGTGTTTTCCAGGGGATTCTCAACATCTAAAAGAACCCTCACCCACTGCCTCACCCACTGCCTCACCTACCAAACAACCTACACCACATCAGTCATCTCCCAAACAACCTACACCACCTCATTCACCTTCCAAACAACCCACACCACCTCATTTATCTTCCAAACAACCCACACCACCTCATTCACCTCCAACAGTCTCTACACCACCTCATTCACATCCCAAATAACCTACACCACCTCCTTCACCAACCAGAGACCCTACACCACCACCTCACTCACCTCCCAAACAATCTACACCACCTCCTTCACCACCTAGAGACCCTACACCACCACAACACTCACCTACCCCAACCCAAAAAAAGAAAAGGGTGAAAACCACTCTAATTAGAAGACCTAGAACAAGACAACAAACACGGATCCCTGTCCACTTTGAACCACCTGTCTCACCACAACCTCTGGAACATACACAACCACCTCCAGTGTCTGAGCAACACACACCTACACCACCAGTTCCTGATCGAACAAGACACACAACCAACACCACCTTGTACTGACCAAGGCACACATAACCAACAACAACCTGACATTCCTACTTCTTCTAAACCTAAAGAGGCAGCAAGAACAAGACCTGAGGAATTTAGGGTGCCTAAGAGCACAACAAAGAAGTTTGGGACCTATGTACCCAAAGAGAAGAGCACTGGTAGGAAAGGTACAGGGAGAAAGAAGGTCCAAGTTCCTGTGTCTTTGAGTGAGGAGACAGCTGAGGGGGATGGTGATGAATCATCTGATGGGACCTACTTTGAGTCTGATGAAGGGATGACTGATGATGAGGATATTTTGATGAGTGATTTCATTGCAGAGGAGGATGACATTGAAGATGAGGATGCAAGCTATGACAAAGGTTTTGAGGATTGTCTTGATGGTAGTTCTAACTTGGATAGGGTGTACCAAAATGTAAAGGTTTGGGTTGAATCCCCTTTTGGATCTATCAAGCTCAATACATGATTGATTTTCCCAACCAAAGCACTGTTTTTGGAAGTGCTAAGAGATTATTGCATTCAAGAGGGATTTGCAATAATTGTGGAGGAGGCTGATTCTAAGAGGTTCACAACATGTTGTGCAGCGGAGAAATGCAATTAGAGGATACATGCCTATGTCATTGCTGATAAAATCAGCTAGGCAATCAAGACATTGAAGGGGGAGCATAAGGCATGTGGGAAATTAGAGGAGAATCCTATGGTGAACTATGTGTGGCTGTGTAAACACCTTGCTGACCATATTTCTGCAAACCCAGATGTATCAGTAGTGGGTCTACAAAAATTAGCCTTGGAGAGGTATCGGGTGAATGTGAAAGCAAGGCTGTTTTACAAGGTGACCATAACACAACAAACTTTGTGGAAAGCTTCAATGCATGCACCAAACCTTATAGAGATCTCCCAATCCACTTTACTTGAAGGTTTTTGATCCTTCTCTTTTTTGCTGATTATGATTTCATTTTTGCAATAAGGAACTAATTATGTTTTTCTGTTTCTCATATCATTATAGCAATAAGGAACTGGTCAATGAAGAGAATTGGGGCTAGGTTTGCTAAGGATGTTGATTGGGATGCAACTCAATTACTCAATATGCACAATTTTTTTGGCAGCTAGGGCTAATGAATCCAAGTTATGTTATGCAATAGCTTGTGGGGGTGGGGAATTTGAGGTCAGAGATGGGCTTGTGTATATCCCTTGTAACCTCACAGATAGGACATGTCACTAGTGGAAAAAACTTTATATGTCACAACAAAATCGTTGCAGTCCTTAAGAGAACCGGATCCGTAAATCCTCGAAATTTTGGGTAGGAAACCTGGGAACACTTATCGTTCTGGTCCATCAGTGAACCGAATCAGTTAACAGAAAACTAATCCAGTTTTCTGTTAACTGATCCGGTTCACATGACCGGATCAGTTAATCAGCCTTGAGTGGGCCAAAATTACAAGGCCCAAACTCGGATATTTAAGCGTGACCCAATACCAGCTTCCCTAGTTCACTCATCACTCATCTGATCATCTCACCCTCCTCTATTCCCTTCTAGGGTTCTCACTTCTCCTCTCTCAACAACCCATCTTCTCTCTCAAATCTCAGCATCCATCTCAATGCCCCATCAGCCTCTCTCACTCCGCCATTACTACTGCCACCAACAACCACTGCTTCTCAACCGCTTATCCACTCTCTCCTCAACCGCTGCTCCTCTTTTCTTAGCTTCCTTTTCTATCTCCTTCATTTCTTGTCGTTAGTGATTTTGTTCAATCCTTCATCTCTCGTCGCTCTGACGATGAACAAGACCACATTCAACGAACAACACTCCGTCGTGGCCTTCTCTCTCTCCTTTATCTTATTCCACCATGGGAGACAAAAGAGCAACTCTGACGACAGTGAAGCAACTTTCTAGATGGATTCGAAGTCGATCAGTGAAATAACAAGTTAGCTTGGCCTTCGACGGCAGTGAAGCAATTTTTCGTATTTTTTTCTTTTCATTTCATTATCGTAATTAGATCTAGGGTTTTTCTTTTATCTTGTAATTTATATTGTAAATTTAGATTTTTTTTTTCATTTCATTTTCGTAATTAGATCGAGGGTTCTTTTATCTTGAAATCTGAAGATTATGATGTAATTTTGCCTCTAAATTCGTTATTTTGGAATTTGGTTTATTATTTGGGTTGGAATTTCTTGCTTTTTCCATTCTGAATTTTACATATTATTGCGTTTGGAATTTCTTTTGGTATTTCGTTTGGAATTTCTTGAATTTCTTTTGGTATTTCATTTGAAATTTCTTATGTTTTCTTTCCTCTACTGAATTCGAAGATCTTGTGTTTTCTGATTTTGTCAAAAGCTCGTTCTTTTTTATTATTTTACCATATCTGATAAACTGGTCCGGTCATGGCACAAAATTGGACCAGTTAATCAATGAAATCCAGTTAGTAAGTTGGCCAAGATGAGAAACTGGTCCGGTTTTAAACGAAAAGCAGATCAGTTAACCTGATTAACTTATCCGGTTTAGGACCGGATCAGTTAACCTGATTAACTTATCCGGTTTAGGACCGGATCAGTTAATCATTAAAAACTGCTGCGGGCCCATCTGATCCGGACCAAAACCGGATCTGTAAGCCCGGTTTTGGCTGGATTCGATGGGCTTTTTCCACTAGTGTGTGAATGTGGTAAATGGCAAGGGTGTGGCATCCCTTGTAAACATGCAATAATGATTATGTTCAATGAGTGGCTCGAGCCCTCCGATTTTGTATCCCTTTACTTCAAGGGTGAGGTTTACAAGCTGACATATGAGGAGCACATTCACTCGATGTCTGACCCAACCCATTGGTCATACTTCAATCTGTCAGCCATTACCCCCCTTCTATCAAGAAAGGTGCTGGGAGACCTCCCAAATAGAAGAGGAGAGGTCCAAATGAAGCTAAGAAGGGACAAAAGGCACAACACTGTTAAGTGAAGAAAATGCAAAGAGGTGGGACATAATGCAAGGACTTGTGGAGGTGGTTCAACTGCAAGCAAGGAAGGACAAAGTCTCCACTTCAACTGCCCAAGGATCTCAGACAAAACAAAAGAAAAGAAACGCAGCAGAAGCTACTAGTACCTCAAAGAAGCAACCAAAAAGGAAGAAGACAAAGAAGAAGTGAAGTTGCATACATTGGGGATTCCAAGATGCTCCTTGCATGCTTTTTTTTGCAAACTGGGGGAATTTAACTTTTTGTAAAGCTACTTGTGAATTGAAAGCCATTGTTTTTTTCAAGCACAATTATAAGGTCATTAATAAGAAAGTTTTTATAAAGCAACATCCTCTTTTGTTCAGACTTCATATCTTTTGGCGCCAGAAATTCTTTCTATTCTAGAGGAGCACACTTATAAGGTACTCCTTGAATGATTTCTGCCACGTCCACTTTTTGTGCAGTTTCAAAGTGGAAGGGCTTGTCATTATGAGAAAAGAAGTTATGGTGTCTTGCTGCGCTTTCAGCTTGTAGGTTCCTTTCATACCTTATAGCCAATTCTGCTAATTCAACAAAATCGCCAAAAGCATGACCATCGAACCTTTTTCGAAACTGAATTAACATTCCCTCTTGAGCCATTTGTACAAATTCTCTTTCAGGGATGCTAACATGACACTTGATCTTGGCCATTTTGAATCTAGATAGGTAGTCCTCTATAGACTCTCCTAACTTTTGTTGGATTCTAGCCAGATCACTCAAAGTCACTCCGGGCTCAGTGCGTGCAAAATGATTTGTAAATTGCACCTGCATGTCTTGCCATGAGTGAATGAAATTTGGCGGTAAATTAGTGTACCACCAAAAAGCAGTCTCAGTAAGAGACATGGAGAACATTCTAAGTTTTAAGAAATCATTGTCAGCTGCCTCCCTGCATTGACAATTGAACCTAATTAAATGCTCCTCGGCAGAAACTCTATTGTTGCCTGAGAACAAGGTAAAGTCATGTATCTTAAACGTTCTAGGAAATGGGTTGGCTGTATCAATCCATTCAGGGTAAGGTTTTTGACTTATTTGCCTCTGATTTTTCCTAGAAGGAACCCCTACTAGTCTTTGGACTAGTGCCTCAACTTGTGCTGCCAATTGATCCTGATGCATTCGTGGTTCTGGATACCCCATGTTCTCGTTTTCCATGGTTCCTGTGTGATCATATACAGGATTAGGGTTAGGATTGAAAGGTTGATTTTGATAACCTCCCATAGGGATCTCCTGGTGTTGCATAAAAGCAGGATTGGCTACACATTGCGCCATTTGCGGTGGGAATGTATGTCTGTTTGTTGGCATCCTCTGTTGATAAATGCCAATTGCCTGGGAAAATGGAGCTTGCGGTTGATTATACCCTGGGATATTCCCCTGATGAGACGTACCAGCCATAGTTGGTTGGCTATAAGGCATGTAAACATTGGGTAAAGAAGGACTCCCAGCCACGTTTGGCTGGTTGAAGGACGCATATGCATGCAGTATACTATTGCTATTTGAAACAAAAGCATCTTGCCTCTGTCCTCCTTGTGATGGTCCAGATTGATGTGTCTTGTCATCAACTTGTCCACCACCCATGGAAAACGAAGGTTGGTAATGTCCTGACGCCTGGTGCCAGCTTGGTTCCACCCCCGCTGCCACTTCACCACTTCTCCTAACGTTCCCATGATTACCCTATCCATGACTCAAGGGTATGGCCCTTGTTTGGTGTGCATGAGAGGAAGTTTGTGGATCGCCTGAAATAAGTGTATTTCTAGTTTCAGGGTGGGAGAAATGTACCCTCGGAGGGTAACCTAGTGGAGGAACGTCTAGCTCTATACCAGAATTTCCTCTTGCTCTATTCAATGGGACCTCTTCTAAGGCCTTACCTAGTTTCTCATTTAACTGATAGTGTTTTTCGACTAGTGGTTCTAGAGGAGTAACTACTTCAGTGGCAAGAGATGTCGACATTGCCGTGAAAGTTGCACTCATAGTATCATTGATATCTACAAGTATCCTGTCGATCTACCTAGAGTTGATCTCTCTATTATCTTCAATTATCCTTTGGAGGATGTCTGTGAAGACCCTAGCAGACTCGTGGGCTAGAGTCCTATAATTGGAGTCAAATTGTTGTCTCTGACTTTCGCTGGCTTCTAACGGTAAATTCTTTACTATTTTTGTGAAATTTTCATACATTTGTTGTATAAGTCCACGACCAGTATTACTTGGAGATGAGCCTTCCCTTTGTGGGGTCTCTCCATTTGACTCTTCATGAGTATGGTGAATTGATTTTCCATTGTTACCCTGCGCCTTATTTTCTGGAGGGGTTGAATAACTTATTTCCATGTTTTGAAAACTTGTTTCCTCCTGAGCAACTTCCTTATTCTTTTTAGAACGTGTATCCGGCATTTTCGTAAAAGCAACAGTTTTTATCTTACAGTTGTTTTTTTTCGTTTTTAAAAGTATGAAGAAGAAAGTTCACAATTTGTTTATGAATCTTCTACTCTCACTGTGGTCGCCAAAAAACTTGTTGGTGCAAAATCAGTTGGTTGACTTTACAAACAAGTCAATGCACACCCAGTAGTTTGGTACTGAATGTCTCGGGAGACTTAGCGCCTGGGGGATACCGGTTTTAATTAGATAAAACCTTGCTAACTTACATTGTTGCAATTTAATTTAAGATTAAACCACAACGCCTACTGAATTCAGGCGAAATGCAATAAATAGAGCAAAAAATAATTAATCTATTATTTAAAGCACAATATTCCCATACATGCCACAAACTTTAAGAAAGAATTTTACAACACATAGGGGGATAGGACAACTAAAAGGAAGACACGAAGGCTGTTACCTCCATGGTTCCTTGCTTCAATCGGAGAATTATAAAATCCGTCGCCAGAACATGTTCTATATCTAAGGAACTAAACTATAACCCCAGAAGGGGGTTGGCTAGGCTAGAGCTAGGCTACGCTAGGAAAAGAGTAATTGCAAGTTGTTTTGTGTGTGTTATCGTTTGTTTGGTGATTGCTCCTCTATTTATAGATAAACATGTTGTATAACTTCCGTGCTATTTGGAGGGAAAACATTTGAATTATCTTTGAATCAAATATTAACCGTTCTTCTGGCGCTAAATAACCGTAGCTCTGCACGTTCTTCCTTATGTGAATCTGTCTAATAACTGCTTTTTAACCGCCTGCACGTTCGTTGTTCTTGACTCTCGTCTCCTGATAGTATTGATGATTTCCTCATATTGACTTTGACTTGTATTGGGCTTCATATCCCTATTGGACCTTCATGTTAAGACGAAATTAAACCTTTTGCGGTCTAATACCATGTACCATAATAAATGCGACTATACATCTAAAAATAGTGGTAACAACACCGAACTTTACAAATTAATTAATTTAGTTAGTTGAGACGTAGTGAGTAGTATCAGTACAAGTTGTAAAAGAAAGAGATGTATGTCTAGGAGGAAAGAATCCCTCATGGTTTGAGCCATCAGTGCATAGTTTCTTGTTCCTTCGAGATAAGATTATTATAATAATCTCATAATCTTGAAAGAAAGAGATATATAATATAATATAAGTATGTTTTGCGTGTAATATGTTATACAATAACTTATTGTGTAATAAAATGCCACACGTCTATAATGACACATAATGATAGACTCTAACAAATGATATAAATCTCATGTCATTTTATTATTAACTAGTTTTGAAGCCCGTGCGTTGCACGGGTTGCTGTTTACATTTTTTTTGCTATTTTTTTGTTAACATTGTTGATTTTGTGTTGCTATGAAATGAGATTTTTCAACACCATTTTATTTACATACTTTCCCCATTCTTTTTCTATTGCAAGAATCACCACTTTGGGTAGTTTCATCTATTAGGACCACTTCACTTTTCGTAAAATAAGCAACTATATTTGACAATATTGTCTTTACTTTATGTTAATGAAACCATCATTAATTACTCAAATGACCTCATAAAGTTGCGTTTTACTTTATTAAGGATTTACTTATCCCTTGCTTTTGTTAATTAAAGGGGTACCTCTATGCTAAACTACCCATTTTTTTATTTCTTTAAAAACCGTGCTAAACCCTTGCAGTAGAAAAATAGCGAAGAAATAATTTGTCATTATATTCTAATTTCTAAATTTGTTATTGCGATATATAAATCATATATTGTAGCTAAGTCTATTATTAAATGGTATCCCTATAATTGGTATGACTAATAATAGCTAACACAATTTTAACATGAAGAATACTCAAATGATACTTGACGAAAGTAGGGTACTTATTAATAGATGAAGGAAAGAAATAATAGAGTAAAACATGAGTGTCTGTCACAACTTTAACTTTTAATGGCACATAAACGCTATAAAAAAGACCATAATGATGGTATCATGAATAAAATTAATTAAATATAATACTAATCTCTACTAATAATTGAAAATACCTTTTTTATGATCCGTGACCTCAAATAATCTAGAAACGCTGACCTTGATTTCCTAATTAGTTTTAGTAGAATTAAGTTCATGAAGAAAAGAATAAGATCTTACATATATATATATATATATATATATGGAAAAGACAAACATAAATTATTATGCATACGATAAATATTATAGGAATAAAATAATTTGACAATTACATAATATCTTTGCAATGTTGTTGACAAACTTTCATTTGATTCTTCATGTAATGCCACCATGGTATGCTACAGGTTCAAAGTTATAGATATGTATTTTTTATCTTTATATAACTCGATTTTTGAAAGTATGATTATGAAAGATATAATTGTTATTATCACATATGATACGCTATTTATTTTTACAGCTATTTAAAATAAATAATAAATAATAAGTTATTGTTCATCTAAATAAATAATTTTTCATAAGTTGTAAAACTATATTGTATATGGAACTAATTTCAAACCATATTTCGAGCACTCTCTAATGGTAAAAGAAAAAGTATAATATTGCAAATTTATACCTAAAGTTGTATTCAATTTACATAGTATGATAATTTAGGTTGTTTATCTAAAATCAGAATGGAATCTTCACTTACCCAAAACCCTTATATGTATTTATATATATGTTGGACACTATTTTAAAAAAAAAATTAAAATTAAAAAAAATGAGATGCCATGCTTAGATGGAGCTCTCTATAATATCCTGATTTCAAAGGTTATTTTTTAAAATCAAACTCTAATTTTTTCAACATCTAAAATTCTAATATATATGTAAATTTATAGCCATAGATTTTAGTTTTTGTTGTAATGATAAAGTGTTTTGGTTCATTTGAGTAAAGTTGATGTTTTGAAAGATAACATATTTAATCCTGTAAATCAAACCTATGATAAAATGCTATAATCACATATAGTACATTGTACTTATAGCTATTATTTTATCTATCTAGAAGAAAGACTAAATAATGCGTTACCATTCATCTAATTACATAAATATTTTCATGAGTTATAAAACTATATCGTAAATGGATCTTATTTTGAAGCATATTTCCAGCACTTTTAAATGGTAAACAATTATAATGTTTTGAATTAGGTAGCAAAAGTTATATTCAATTTACATAATATAATAATTTAGGTTGTTTATTTAAAGCGAAACTCTATGGCGATCCTACGTGGCACTCTCTATTTCATAAGTTGTAAAACTATATTGTAAATGGATCTTATTTCGGAGCATATTCCGAGCACTATCCAATTATACAAAAATTATAATATTCCGAATTATGTAGCAAAAGTTATACACAATTTACATAATATAATAATTTAGGTTGTTTATTCAAAATCAAACTCTAATTTTTGCTTATCCAAAACTCCTTATATGTATTTAAATATATGTAGAACTCTATTTTTATAAAAGATAAAAATAAAATTTGATGACGTGGCAATCCTACGTGGCGCGCTTTATGAGCATATTCCGAGCACTATCCAATTATACAAAAATTATAATATTCCGAATTACGTAGCAAAAGTTATACACAATTTGCATAATATAATAATTTAGGTTATTTATTCAAAACCAAACTCTAATTTTTGCTAATCCAAAACTCCTTATATGTATTTAAATATATGTAGAACTCTATTTTTATAAAAGATAAAAATACAATTTGATGACGTGGCAATCCTACGTGGCGCGCTCTATGGCCTCGATATCTTGAGGAGCTCCCTATGCTCCCGAAAAGTTCCTCCTTTATTTATATACAAGTATTGGGACCCGGGCAAATGCCCGAGTTTTCTGCGAAGAAGATGTAGAGTTTTTAAACATTTACACCCCTATATTTTGCTGTTCTTTTTGTCTGACATAGAACAACTAAAAGTTATAATATGATTTTGTCATTATCTTTGACGTTGGTTTCTAATTTATATGTCATGAAGAAACTTACTATATCATTCATAAACATACTATAACCACTATATCATTTAGACACTCACTAATTATGCATAAACTCAATATATGATTCAAACATTCACTCTATCATGCAGAAACTACATACTTTTATATGTTAAAGCACATGTCACGATATACTACACAACCTACTTCAAATCTAAATGTTCATACGAACATTTGGTACTGAGTCGTCTAAACTGAGATGATTGCTGAATGTTTTACGAATTTCTCCCCATAGTATTACGATAAAGTTTTGTACACTGCAAGATAATTAATAATTTTAGGACCTAGAATAATATTTATATAAAACTACGAATAATAACAGTATTCTTTATGAAATAAAGAACATTGACCTTGTATGCTCTAATGTGATTTTCCTTAGTAGAGTTCTTGCTCGTTGTATCTGTCTACCAATGGCCCGTAGTTGTCCTATTATATCTGCATGAGGGATATAATAATATATATAAAGTACATATAATAATAATAATTACTAAAGATAAGTTGTAACATTAATTAAATATAAAGGCTATATAATGAAAAAATAGGAGTACTTGTGAGTTGCACAATTGAGTCACATCGTTTTTGAATCAACTCATGATAGTCTCCCAACTCAAACATGTGTCTAGAAATTTTGGGTTCGTCTTCATCTAGAGTTTGAACAGAGGTTGAGAAGTTGAAATATATCATGTGTTTATTTGTGACTGTTCTATACTCTTCTTTGTTGGCTGTCACGTTAAAGTTTCTAATTATGTAGATATTCCCCTCCTTGAGCGTGCTTTGTAGTCTGATGCATCATCTCCTCTTATAGAGCCTTGAATGTGATCTCCCTATTTTAGTTGGCCATTTAGTTTGCAAGATTAGATAAAAATAAAACAAAAATAGATAATGTGTTAATTATATAGTGGGGCTTACTTCCTCATCTGAAAGTATTGTTTCAACACCAATAAAATTGTTGGTTTTCAGGTTTATTGCATCCCACATTCTGGTGACCCTAACTTTCAGAGTCCAATCTTGCCTTTCTTTGCTCAAATCCTTGATCAGATTGTACCTGATTGGTTCAATTGATATCCTTGACCTTTTTATTTATAATAGCATAGCGAATTTTTTCCATAGATATTGTTAAAGGGAGTTTAATTCTCTCTATGCACCAATATTGAAATTAATTCCCTGCATACTGTCCACGTAGGACGCAAGCAGAAAATTATATTTTTTATTTAGCTCAATTAAAATCGCTACTTAAATTAACGGTTATATGAGATAAACTGCTAACCTGAATAGCGACTTGTCATTAACTAAACCACAAATCAGTTTTGGGACCCGTGAAGATAACCGCTACTGTGAGTAGCGGCTTACATAGATTACAAATTTACAATCCATACTCTTGTATACCCATTTCTCTCTCTTATCTTTCTCCCTGTTTGTCATCATTACTTAAGTTGCATTTAGAGTAGTTTTTTTTATTGCTTTCATAGGTTGTTGCACGGTTTGTACTGCTCATTAGGAGTGGGAGTTTACGTGTGACCAAAAAAATTGTACTGCTTTCTTAGTTGCATTAGCATATTTCATTTCATATTAGACTTCATCTCATTTTATTAGTTGCATCTATAGGACTATTGCTGGCACTCTTTGAGAACTTTGATGATATTTTACTACATTTCCTAAGCGTCATTCATCTTGAGCATGATACTTTATAGCATGATTGTTTCGCAATTGATTGTTTGTGGTAAGATTATTTGATCTCCCTCTAGCTCGATTTAACTTGACTATGCAGACACCCAACTCCCTCAAGCTAAACCATTGCTTGTCCCCAAGCAATAAGGCATAAACATTGGAAAAGAAAGACGACCTACAATATAGGACTACAACAGGGCTAAACACTCAACTGAAAACACAAGAGATATAATCACTACACAAACCAAGTATCGAAACAATCTCGAACAAAGCCGCATAGCATGTCATGTATCGCAATCGACTCTCCAATCATACCACAAACCATCTCTCCCAAGCTGGATTTAACAAAACCTGACAAACCTCACTATAGTTATGTGCACTCAAATCTCTCATGTGTTTAAGGCATAAATGATGACACTCAACCTAATCAAATCAACTCAGATGAAGCAAATACTCTTTAGCTTTGACTTTTTGACTCACTTAGTACTCAACAATACAATACATAATGATCAAGAGTACTTTTAGGGGTTGTAATGGGGCTGAGGTTAAAGGTATGAAATAATTTGGGAATTGTGGTGGAAAAACCAAGAAGGGGGAGCATCATATAACTGAAAACATGACCAAGAAAGGTCACAACAACTCCGTGCAACAACCAACAATCTCCAAATATAATCAACAACACTTTTTCACTCAAGAAATTCAATCAGAACCCTTTTTATTTCACTTTATTCACAACTTTTTTTCACTTCTTTTTCATTTCATTTTTCACTTTTTTTTTCGAACTTTCAATTCAATTTCAAAGCTCACTAAACATACTTTTCCATCCTTCTAAACCACAAATAGAGCATTTCAATTCAATACAAACCAAACCAAAACTAATACTCACTCCCCCAAGCTAGGCTTAGGACAAATATCAAATGAGGCCAATGGCTTGTAATGTAGGTAGCAATCAAACATAGTCAGAAAGGCTCAGCGGGGCTAGAGGAAGGATAATATGAAAACAAGAATAACTCTGGAGCTAAGATCATGAAATAGAATGCCTCAATCATATCAAAATGTATGCACTATCAAATATCAAAGAGTACCAAGTCAAAATCAAGATCAATGCGACAACTAAGGAACTAATCACACATGAAAGAATATAACTGACACAGATACGTCAGTTTATAGGCACAAAAGTTCACTTAGTTTAAGGTGTATGCACAATAAAGTTAAATCGAACCAGAGAGAGATCAATCAATCTTACCACAAACAATCAATTGCGAAACAATCGTGCTATAAAATATCATGCTCAAGATGAATGACGCTTAGGAAATGTAGTAAAATATCATCAAAGTTCTCAAAGAGTGCCAGCAATAGTCCTATAGATGCAACTAATAAAATGAGATGAAGTCTAATATGAAATGAAATATGCTAATGCAACTAAGAAAACAGTACAATTTTTTTGGTCACACGTAAACTCCCACTCCTAATGAGCAGTACAAACCGTGCAACAACCTATGAAAGCAATAAAAAAAACTACTCTAAATGCAACTTAAGTAATGATGACAAACATCCTCCCCCAAGCTGAATGACACATTGTCCTCAATGTGAACAAAGAGGAATTAAATGAGGAAGAGGTACAACTTACAAAAGGGGTGGGTAATCAAAGGGAGTGTCAAAAAGCATCGACACCTCCACCACGATCGATAGTTGTAATGAGGCAGTGAACTTAGCCAAAAAAATTGGCTATGCTTGCACCTAGCAAAAGACTTCATCACACATTAGCAAAGTTAGTCAAACCAAAAAAAAAAATATGAACAAAATCGGGTTGCCTCCCGATAAGCGTTGATTTAAGGTCTTGCATGACCGTTTAAGACTAGTACATCACTCATAATAGTTCAATGCTCTAAGAATCTTGTCATATGTTCCTACAAACATCTCAGAGCATATTATATAAGAGTGGAAAGGAAAAATGAAAAAAATTAGTACTAAAAAATTACTAAAACTACAAGAAGAAAAATCAAAGGAAAAATTATATGTACAAGAAGAAGAAAAAGAAAAAATGTTAGTCTTTTTACATGAAGCAAAAGAAGGAAAAAAAACTAACTGTACATTATTTACATTATCATGAGAGCCATTCAAAAGGGGAGAAAGAAGGAACGATGGAGGATATAATATAGGAGATGAAGGAATAAGGTCAAGTTTTTGAGAGAAAGGAACATGAGACTCAAAAACAATAGGTGGTACCGATAAAGACTCATAAATCACCTCACTCTCAACTTGACTTACCTCCAAAGAGGAAACTTCAACCATGGTTTCGTGCTCCTGCAAAACATCCATCATAATAGTCTCTCTCTCAATCTTTTCATCATCGCAATAGCTCTCATTTATTATCCAACCCTCCTCATCATCATAAATAAACGATTTGGGGCTAGAATTTTGAGCAGATTGACATTCATATTGGGAAGAGGGGTTAAAACCATAAACTAAAGTCACATCACACGAAGAAAAATCATGTGAAGTAGACTGACAATTTGAACAATAAGGGGTTGGTGCCATGTAAGTTTGGGGTGAAAGAGCAGATGAAGACATCTCCCACTCATAAGTATCCCTAGCCAACCACACAATTAAATCCCAACAATAATCAGGTGATCGGAATAGAAATTTCCCATTAGACATAGATTCTACCACCATCCTAGTTTCTTCATTTAACCCCTCATAAATCACTAGGCACATATCCCACAGTTCAATTCCATAATTAGGACTAATATAATCACCAAGCCTATGATAGTATTTCCAAAATGCTTCATTCTTATACTGAGGAAAAGAAAAAATTGCTCTAGAATTACTAGCATGTACACGGGGTTCACAAAACATATGAGGTACTTCAGGAGAACTCATGCAAAAATTGGTAGGATTTTGATATGATGCATCAAAATTGTAAACATGAGAATCCCAAGAATTATTACTATGTTGCCTAGCAAAAGAATTATCCCCATCATCAAAATAGCATGACTCCATGATACAGAAAAGTTATTTAAAAAAATAAAAAAAAAATATTCACAAAAGGGAAAAAAATATTTATATATATATATACAGTTTAGTCTCACCAAATAATAAAAACTAAATAAAAGTATACCGTCTCCCCGGTAACGGCGCCAAAATTTGAAAGGCTGTCGGACACCTGTCAAAAATAATTTTTGCAAAACCTTCTAACAATGTAGTAGGGTAAGTAGGGTCGAATCCACAGAGAGATGGTTGTTTTAATCTTGCTTCTAATGCATGGAGAAACTAAACAAGACACTAGTACAGAATTAACGATTTGCGTCGGACCTGGGACCACCATTTGCGTCGGACATTGGTCCGACGGCACAGGTCTCGTCGCAGATGAAGGATTTAGGATCTGTGTCGGATGAGGATACGACTCAGTTGATAGGCTATTTGCGTCGGACCCGCGCAACATGCGACGCACATGACGCCTCGCCCTTGCATCCCAAAGGCATTTGTGCTCCCATCTGCGTCGCACATTGCTCCACATGCGACGCAGATAGGAGTAATAATACGAAAAAAAAATTGTGTGTTGATTCTTGCACGCATTGAAGCAATTGGAGAGAGAAAAACTGGAATTTGCACGCAAGAAATGGAGTTTCATCTCCAACCATATCATTAAAGGAACCATTACAAATCGTCAACCTCTCAAGTTAACCCATTACAAATTAGATCCCAAAAAAAATCAGATTTAACACAAATAAAAAAGTATGCTGAACATGCTCGAACACACCGCGGAATTCGAAAAAATATGTACAAAATCAAGAATTAAAAACAACAAAGAAATTGAGAAAAGAAGCGTGCAGATCTGAAAAAATGTAGAAATACAACGAAGAATTGAAAATTCTAAAAATCGAATCTCTCAACAACAAACGTAATACATCAACTAAAATTTCTAAAAACCTGAGAATGAGCGATGCGTTCTTCGTCGATGACGGGAGATCTGAAAACTTCGTGGCTTCCCGATGGTTGTAACATACAAAAGAACAACAGCAACAACCGCGGAACCACCAACCGCAACAACCAGCGCGACGAGCTGAGGAGAGAGAGACTGAAGAAGATGCGGCGAGGCAGCACCAACCGCAACAACCAGCGCGACGAGGAGAGAGAGACTGAAGGGAAGATGCGACGAGAATTGGAGAATTTAGGAGGGAGATAGTAGATTAGTAGTTTTAGGTTACAGGAGATTGAAGAAAGGAGAAAGATGAAGAATTTAGGATGGAGCGGCGCTAGAGAGGAGTTGGGAGTTTTAGGTTAGAGGTGAAAGTAGGAGTTTTAGGTTTAGGGGAGTTGGGCGCTTCTTTTTTTTTTTCAAAGAAAGAATTGGGCCAATCATCTGCGTCGGATGGGCCTAGGTGATCCGACGCAGATCACTTAAACCATCATATGCGTCGCACATAGCATGGGGTCCGACGCAGATGAACCATGATTTGCGTCGCGTTCAACACCCATCCGACGTAAATGACACTTCTGCGTCGTTTCACTTGTTGTGCGACGCAATTCAGGAGACGCAAATCAACGTTTTTCTACTAGTGAGATCAGGAATAATGAATTAAAGTTCTAAACTAATCAAACTACAAAAATCAAGCTAAAAAGGATCTAGGGCAATGGTTCACCATGTTCATAACTATAATCTATCAAAATATCATCAATGATTCAATTAATCATATATTTAGAGCACATGTTAATCCTGCGGTCGGGCCTTAACGCTCTCAAATCAACATATGCTAGTACGGTCGCTCAACATAATCAGATTTGCTAATTGTAGGTAAGTCTCTAAAGAGTACTATCTCTCGATCAATGACTCGATATTAGCAATATTTAATCAGACAATTGATCAGATTGCAAGATTAACAATAAAAACACTAATCAATTAGAGATATCAATAACTAATCAAACCATTAATAAATGTCAATCAAGAATCATAGCATATAAACATGGATTCCCAAACCCTAGAATATAAACTACTCAATCATGAAATAAATAAAGAAATTTAAATCTACAAAGAAAAGCATGATCAAAGAAATCAATGAAAGAAAAGAGATGAAAATTATAAACTCATGAATTAATGAAGAAAAGAGAAACTAGGGTTTGCCATGAAAAACTAGAGAGAAAAGGAAGAAGGAAACTAAAACTAAACCTAAGAATACAAAATATAACGTCAGAAAGGAGATCCCGGGGGAGAGAGAGAGAAGACCTATTTATAGTTTTTACAAAACAGGCTAAAAAAGGCAAAAATTAACCTTCCGGAAAAACCACCCGGTCGGGCGACGTTGTTCTGAAACTACGACAAAAAATGAAATTCCGCCCGGTCGGGCGCGCAAGCACTTTTGGAGCCACTTTCGCCCGGTTGACCGGGCAAACATGCCTTGTACTCTAAAGCAATTTTCGTCAACCGCCCGGTCGACCGGGCGGAAAAACTGTGATTTTGCATCAACTTGCGAAGGCTGTATCTCTTGAACCGGAAGTCCATTTGGAGCGTGTGACCTATTGTTGGAAAGCCCTTCACGTCTAGTTTCCAACCCAACTGGAATTTCTTGATTCTAACAAGCACATCAAAAGTTATGATCAGAAGAGTATACATGACTCCTTTTTTACATTTCTTCTAATGATTTTCCGCTTCGTTTTCCTCAAACTCGTACTAAGACATATTTATACTATCCTTATGCATCGTAGCTTATTTCCAAGTGCTCCTAATCCTCAAATATACTCCAAATACGTTCTCATTACCTGAAATTCATCAAAAACAAGAAAACATACCAAATAGGAGTAGAATAACATAACTTAAGAATATGATGCAATAATGAACCTAAATATGAATCTAAATGCTCTAAAATGCAACCTAAATGCACCTACGCTGCCACTCCTTCTCAACTACAATCACATGGTTGCTGCATTCCAACAAAGATCCTTGGTAGTCGAAATCAACCATCAAATTCACAACCATATCTATGAATGAATGCTAGATGGTGTTTGCGGGCAGCCCCAATCAACACTAGAAGCAACCACCGCAACCACCTTCTTCTTTGGGGGATTATATATGATAGCAGTGTTAAGCTTTACAATTAGCAACAACAAATTCGCTTCTCTCATTGTCGTCGCCGCCACATTGCATGAACCTCGGTCAGTTTGTGATTTATTTTTTTCAAAATTATCAACCCTAAATGAAGTTTATAGTTATAATTAATTGAATGATTGATAATGAAGATATTCTATTGCTTATTTTAGTTGGATTTTTGTAAAATTGGGAGTTGAATTTGATCATTGAGTAGTCGAAGCCAGAGTTTTCATGGTCAAATTATGCATCTCTCTCCCACCTCCCTCTCTTGTGGAACTGAGAGTGAGTGTTGATGGCGGTGGTTGTTTCACAGTGTTTGGTGGTTGTGGAAGTGCCATTGGGGTGGATGTATTCATGTATTATTGTTGGTTGTTTGGTTAGTGGGGTGGACAATTGATGGTTGTTTGGTGGTTCAGTGACAGATGTCCCAAGGGTGCGCTGGTGAAGGGGGGTGCTTGGTGGACGCAACGCTTGTGATGGTGGTGCTGGATTCGATGGATTCCGGTATTATCATGGTGTAGGGTACCACCGTAGCAGTGGTTGTGGTCTGTGGATGACGATTGACGCATTTGATAATTTTTTTTTTGATGTCCTTCATACAAAACCGCTACTCTTAGTAGCGATTTAATCTACCGGACTGCTATTCTTAACGGCGGTTTTCCTTATTTCAGTCGTCAGTTTAATTTGTGTTAAAACCGCGACTTCCAGTAGCGGTTTTGTCTGAAGAAAAAAAAACTTATCTACATCCATGTTGACGTGGACAGTATGTATGGAATTAAATTTAACTTTGGTGCATAAAAGGAATTAAAACTCACTTTGACAATATCTAGGGAAAAAATTCATAGCATAGCACATAAATTTATTTTTTTGTTCCAATGCTTAAGTCATCAGTATATGTTCTAGACCAATGGAAAGTTAATGGAAAAAGTTCAAGATAAAACTTACCTTTCTTTAGTACTCATTGTGTTTACAAATCAAATTAAAGCACCTGTCATATAAATATGAAACAATTTGTTAAATTATAAAGGATTAGTAATATTGCTACGGTATGTTGCTAAGGTATGTTGCTATGGTATGTTGCTGCGATACCCTTCAAGCCTCAATAGACCAACATGATTAACAATATCAACCCTCTTTCTAATATGTTGACCATGTCCCATCTTATCCAACACTCATATTTGGAGGAGACGAAGGATGCAGCATTTGTTTCTTATCAAAGGAAAAGAAAATATGAGGAGAATATTTATCCAACACTCATATTTGGAGGAGACGAAGGATGCATCATCTGTTTCTTATCAAAGGAAAAGAAAATATGAGGAGAATATTTATTAGAAATCGTACCTTGGGGAAGAACTCAATGTACCTTGGGGCATAACTCAATGAGGACGCCAAATGTCGCAACCTTATAAGTTACTTTAATATAAAATTTTAAATATAGTATAAATGGATCTTATTTTAAATTACTTTTTAAACACTTTCCAATGGTACAAAAATTATAATTTTACGAATTATATATTAAAAATTATAATCAATTTACTATATTTAAGTTTTTCATTGTGAACACAACTCTATTTGTTCTTATCCTAAACTCTATTTGTATTTTAATCAATTTAGAACTCTTTTTATATGAAAAAAATGACATGGCACTTTATGAGCGCGACAAATGGCGTTCGATGAGGACGCAAAATGTCGCGACCTCGTAAACTGACTTTTGTACTCTGCTTATATATATATATATATATATATATAAAAGATGAACTTTTCGGGAGCATAGGGAGCTCCTCAAGATTTCAAGGTCATATAGCGCGCCACGTAGGATTGCCACGTCATCAATTTATATTTTTATTTTTTACGAAAATAGAGTTCTACATAGATTTAAATACATATGAGGAGATTTGAATAAGCGAAAATTAGAGTTTGGTTTTGAATGAGCAACCTAAATTATTATATCATGAAAATTGTGTATAACTTTTGCTACGTAATTCGGAATATTGTAATTTTTGTACCATTGGAGAGTGCTCGGAATATGCTTCGAAATAAGATCCAATTATAATATAGTTGTACAACTTATGAAATATAGAGCGCCATGTAGGATTGCCATGTCATCAATTTTTTTTCTTCTAAAAATAGAGTTCTACATAGATTGAAATACATATAAGGAGTCTTGGATAAGTAGAAATTAGAGTTTCGTTTTGGATGAACAACCTAAATTATTATATTATGTAAATTGTGTATAACTTTTGCTACCTAATTCAGAATATTATAATTTTTGTACCATTAGATAGTGCTCAAAATATGCTTTGAAATAAGATCCATTTACAATATAGTTCTACAATTTATGAAATAGAGAGCCCCACTTAAGATTGCCATGTCATTAGTTTTTATTTTAAATATTTGAAAAAAATAGAATTCTACATATATTTAAATACATAAAAGAGTTTTGGATAGGGGGGAAATTAGAGTTGCGTTTTGAATAAAAAACCTGAATTATGATATTATGTAAATTGAATTTAACTTTTGCTACCTAATTCAAAACTTTATGATTTTTTTACCATTGGAGAGTGCTTGAAATATGCTTCAAAATATGATCTATTTACAATATAGTTTTACAACTCATGAAAATATATTAAATTAGATGCATTGTTGGACATTATTTAGTCTTCTTTTAGATAAAGATAATAATGGCTATAAGTATTAAGTATAGTGTATTATATGTGATTATAACATTTGATTATAGGTCCAATTTTCAGGATTAAACATCTTATCTTTCAAAACCTCAACCTTACTCAACTAAACTAAAACAATATAGTATTGCAACAAAATTTATTAACTAAAATCTATAGCGATAAAGTTACATATTAAAGTTTTGGATTATGTAAAATTTAGAGTTTGATTTAAATAAAACATCCTTAGAATATTATAAAGAGCTCCACCTAAGCATGCCATATCATTCTAATCAATTTTTAAGAAAATATTCTTTTTGTCCTGCATCATTTAAATTATTACCCTCTACTTTCTTAAAGTATCATTTAGGTATTATTCATGTTAAAACTGCATTAGCTATTGTTAGTCATACCTGTTATTGGGATGCCATTTAATAATAGACTTTGCTATAATATTCAATTGAATATTAAAAATTATAATTTTTTTGTATCACAATAACAAATCTAGAAATTACAGTATAATGACAAATACTTTCTCCGTTTTTTTTCTACTTCAACATTTGGTTTGGAAATGGTTTTTAAGGAAATAAGAAATGGGTAGTTTAGCATAGAGGTACCTCTTTAGTCAACTAGGGTAGGGGACAAATAAATCCTTATTAAAGTAAACACAACTTCATAAGGCAATTCGGGTAATTAATGATGTTTTATTAACATAAAGTAAAGGTAATATTGTCAATTGTAGTTTCTCAAAAATGGAATGGTTCCAAAAGATGAAACTACCTAAAGTGTGTAAATACAATGATATTGAAAAATCTCATTTTACAACGCCACAAATCAACAATAATTTTAACAAAAAATTTGCAATAAAATAAAATATACAACAACCCGTGCAACGCACTCCAAACCTAGTTTATATATAATATTCATCCATAACTTTTGTCCAGATACGTCATCATATGCTGGATCTGTGTCCATATTCTTTATGCAATTTCATTTGATCAATAGTTTACTAGTCGTAAAGTAATAAAGCAGCCAATGGAGAATACCTAATAATCATATTTGTTTAATGCTTATCACGTGGATCCTGTCGGCTTTGTTTGATCTTTCAAATTTTTAATAGTAATTCTAGCAAGAAAATTCCCTCACGTTTATTTTTGCGGTTAGACCAACAATATTCCTGAAGTTACTATAAAAGGAAAGGTAATCCTTCCACCCAATATATAAAAACACAACACAAATATAAGCACAATGGCCACTCTTTCTCCTTCCACAACCACCACTACCACCACCCACAACCTCTCCGCCGTCCCTCACAACCCCTTGCAATCAAAATCATCCCAACTTTCTGCCTTTAGATCCACCCAACGTCGCCGCATCCCTTCTAAGATCTCATGCAATGCAGCAAACAATAATGAATCAAACAAGTTTGATAGAAGAAACTTACTCATTGGTTTGGGTGGTCTTTACGGTGCAGCTACCACCTTAACAAGTGGTAATGCTACCTTAGCCGCCCCTACCGCCCCCGACGCGACTCAATGTGTACCATCCAAAATAGATGATGGGTCACCCTTACAATGTTGTCCACCAAAACCCTCACAATTTGTCGACTTTAAGCTACCTAAAGTTAACCCGAAACAGTTGAGGCTCCGACCTGCTGCCCATTTGGTCGATGAAAAGTACTTAGCAAAGTACTCGAAAGCTTTAGCCTTAATGAAAGCTCTCCCTGATAGTGACCCTCGTAGCTTTAAGCAACAAGCTGATGTGCATTGTGCTTATTGTAATGGGGGTTACCATCAAGTTGGCTTACCTGATCTCGAGTTTCAGGTCCATGGATCTTGGTTATTCTTCCCCTTTCATAGAGCTTACCTTTATTTCTATGAAAGAATCTTAGGTAAGTTGATCGATGATCCCACCTTTTCCATTCCATACTGGAACTGGGATCACCCTGATGGCATGTATATGCCTTCCATGTTTAACAACCAAAATTCGCCTTTCTTCGACGCCATTCGTGACCAAAACCATCTCCCACCAACCTTGATGAATCTTAGTTACGACGGGCCGGACACAGTTAGCAACCTAACCAATGAGCAACAAATCGCACAAAACCTTGCCATCATGTACAAACAAATGGTCTCTAATGCCAAGAAGCCTACACTTTTCCTAGGCGCACCTTACCGAGCTGGTGATCCAGTCAACCCGGGACCTGGAACCCTAGAGATCCAACCACATGGAACAGTCCATAATTGGACCGGTAATCCGCCACCAAATACTCCCTTTTGGGAGGATATGGGTAACTTCTACTCCGCGGGGCGGGACCCGATCTTCTATGCCCACCATGCTAATGTGGATAGAACATGGTCCATATGGAAGGATATCTCACGTAAGAATAAGGATTTCAAGGACAAAGATTTCTTGAACTCTTATTTCTACTTCTATGATGAAAATGCTAAGCCTGTAAAAATCTTTGTTAAAGATGTCTTGGATACCAAGAAATTGGGGTACGACTATCAGCCAATGGACCTCCCTTGGTTGAAGTCTAAGCCAACTCCTAAGCGTAATCGTCGTCCCAAGAAGGCAGTTAAGAAGGTATTTTCCACCGTCAAGAATGCCGTGGCTGCCGAACCTGAGACCGAACCTGTCGTGCCAACGTTGGTTTTCCCTAAGAAGTTGGACCACATCATTAGGACTAACTTGGCAAGGCCAAGGAAGTCTAGGACTCAGGATGAGAAGGATGATGAAGAAGAGATTTTGGTGATCGATGTCGAATCGAGATCGGATGTTTACTCTAAGTTTGATGTGTATGTTAACGATGAAGATGAAAGTCCAACGTTGGAAAATCGTACTCAAACTGAGTACGCAGGAAGTTTCGTAAACGTTCCTCATAGACATAGTGGTAAGGATGGACAACACTTGAAGATGACTACTATTAAGTTTGGATTAAGTGAACTGATTGATGATTTGGATGCTAATGATGATGAAGGACTTGATATCATCTTTGTTCCTCGTACTGGAACTGATTCCGTCATTATCAAGGATGTGAGGATTGAGTTTCAAGATTGATCAAGTTGACTAAATATGTTGAAGTGATCTTGCATTATTGGAGCTGATTTACTTGTTTAGTTAGCAGCTCCTAATTAATTTCCTTTAATTTGGTTGTTAGATGCTCTTATTCCTGCATCTTGGGAGTTGATTATTATTTAATTATATGAGTATTTGTTGTATCTTGTCTTCATGGTTAAGTTGTATCTTATCCAAGTAATAATACAATCTCCATTTATGATAACATTCTCTGTTTGGGAAGTTTAATATTCGTTGATTGTTGTTTAACCAAGATTTTTTACTAATTGTAGTAACGTTAATTGTCCGAATGTCAGTGACTTGATTGTAGATTTGTAGTTGATTCTAGATTAGGATAGTATATCTAAAATCAGCATAGATAATTTAAAAGATTGTTACTAAATATAGGATTGTTTGAAGTGCAAGTATTAGGTGGAGTCTTAACTCCTATCAAGTTATTGATTCTGTAAGTGAGATTAAGAAAGTAGCCTTAAAAAAAGGTGATGTAATTTACAAGTGACATGAAGACCTATTGTTTTTTTTATTATTATCAGACTTATTGTTGAGTTAGTCTTGCATGGACCTGGTCCACAATAATATTATTGTGGACCAAAACCACTTATTTAACATAGTGACCCCTTTTTTTCCCATATAGTAACCTTTTCAAATTTTATGATACACTATACAGTTACTATCTACCATAGTGACTGTTTTTTTTAATATAGTACTCTTTCTCACATTAGTTTATCATGATGAAATTTTCACTTTATGACATAGTAACCTTTTTTTTTTCATAGTCAAACTTCATAATTTATATCTATTCATCTTTTATATATTATTTTTATATAGTGATCACTTTTTTCATAAATAATATGAATTAGCATTAGGTCCACACTAATTTAGTGTGGACCAAGTCCATATAAGTTTTTTACCTTATTGTTTATGACTTTTTTTTTTTTATGACAGGATTGTTTATGACTTCTTTTGGAGAATTTTATATGAGGGTCAAAATTTGCTCGTAGTGTATTAAAAGATATGAGAAAAGAGATAATGTAGAAGTAATGTTATTGTTGATCATTCATGATTTGGTTAATTAAGCAATTTCATAATCACAATCAACTTCTCTATAATACATTGATAGCATACAAATTATAAATCCCACTATATTAATGAAAATCCATATTATAAAAAAGCATACAAATTATAAATATGGGTAATGATGATGTATAGTATGGTCCAATATTATGTCTGATTTAATTACTAACCCATAAAACTTTAACAATTATGTTAGCTTATTTTCATTGGTATTATTTTTTTATATAAATTCCTAGAAGTATATAACAAGTCTTCTATTATGTATTTAGAGAGGCCTACATACAGGGCCGGTCCTGACAATTCATGGGCCATAGGCGAATTAAGATACAAAGGCCCTATATCCAAAAACGTACTGCCATTTTTATATTTAGTTGTATCACTATCTTAACTATTTTATTTAGGTAAATTGATAAAAAGAAAAGAAAAAAGTATTGTATATATATTCCACATGCTTATCAGAGCTCTTTGCTTTTAAACTTCCCTGATCTAGTTGTTCTCATATTTCTTGTTTCACTTCTCAATAAATACTTTTAGTGGAACATTTCAATAATCCTAAAATTAAGCAAACATATCATCAAGCATATGAAGATAACAATAACACTTAAGTCCTAAAGCAATGGAACTCTCGATTTCGGTTTTGAACTAAAATACGTTGTAATTTTCGGAATTTGTTATTTAAATTCTTTCGACAACACATTACAATAAAACAAAATACAATATGTATTGTAATTTAGTATCTCAAAAAAAGAACCAAACAACAAATGACAACAGATTTTCCTTTTCCCGTAGATATATAATATCGAAATTATTGTAGGCAAATTGAATTACAATGCGAAATTTAGTAAATAACCATAAGGTACTTCCTGTAAAATATTATTCTAACAGGTAAATGCAACTGAGATGAGAGAGTTAGGAAAACATACATCAAATAGAAACTCGCCGGAATTGGTGGAAGTTACCGGGAATCTTCAAATGATAATGGATGTTGATAATGTGATTATTTGTTAATGAATTTCTTTTTGCCACATTTATCTTCATTAAGGAATAATTACACTTGATATTAATTTGGAAAAATTGGAAGCTCAAAAGGGAAGAAAGAAGAGTTAGGACAATAATGGCGACTTGGGGAAGTTAAAAAAGGTAAATTGACTGTTGTTAATTTTTATGTAAAAAAATTAATTACTGACGGCTAATAAGGAATATGCATTAAATAGGAAAAGGTTTTACTTTTGCTTTCCTTTCCTTACCTGGTAGCGAAATATTTTTTTTTTACAGCTGGGCCCCTTGTAGGCGTGGGCCCTGGGCCATTGCCCCTCCAAACAAGGCTCAAGGCCGGGCCTGCCTACATAGTGACGAATAATCACCTTCAGGCTTTAAGCCACATTATGTACTCCCTTTGTCTCATGATATAGTGCTTGTTTTATTTTTGATGGTCAAACTTTAAAATCTTTGACCAAATATTTCATTAATATAAAAAAAAATTTACTCATCATGTAGGATCATGTTATATTCGCCTTAATATGTAGTTTTATAATATCAACTTTTTTAAATTTTTTACTAATAGGAATTGAAGATATCAAAAGTTAAAAATCCATCTTGAGAACCGCACCAAAAAAAACAAGCACTATATTATAAGAGGGAGTACTACTTTTATTGTGGGGGACAAATATTATCGTAAAAGTATTAAAATATGGATTTTACTGTGTTGGTTTATTATGATTCTTCTAAGTTTTGATCAACACGGTTCAAAAGTTTGAATATCTTCATTACTCGCTTTTCTAGGTTCAACTCGTTGAATTGGATTGATGTGAGACCGTAGAACTGTAGAAGCATGATCCGCAAATAAGAAATAATAATAATTAATTAGTGTTGACGGTTGATAGACTGTTTAGGAATAATAAGCCGCCTTGCCTTGATCTAGAACGTATAAAAGTATAGAACCCTTAAATCCTCAGTGAAAAGGATTTGAAGAAGCAAAAGAGATATGTTGTGACTTTAAGTCAATATTATTTTGATGATGATAAACACTTTATACTATATGTATCTATGTAACAGTGATCGAAGAAAGCTATTAAGATTGAATGTTCATGAAAGATCAAGAACTTGAAGATATGGAAGCTTAGGTCTAGTTATGTTCTTAATCATGTTTATGCAATGTAATTAACGTATTGGAACTTTGTAACAAAATTAGAAATATGAAATTAGGATGGTTAACTATTTTCTTAGAGTTAAGAAAATAGGTAATTATATTAATTTCATGTGTCTATATTTAAAGAATATAAAAGGGGAGTTTTGAATTTTGGAAATTAGTTTTGAAAGGAAAATATTTATTGTAAAGATTTTCGGATAAAAAGTTTTTTTTTTAAAAAAACCTTGATTTTAAAGAAAACGTTTCTTTAAAATATTTTCGAAAAAGGATTGTTGTAAAAAAAAGGAAAAACTGATTTTTAAAGAAAACGATTTCGATAAAGATTTTTGGATAAAATTGATTTAAAATCTGATTAATAGTTGGCATAAGATATGGAGTAATCCTTATCTTATAAGGAAAAGAAAAAAAATCAGAATCTATAAAAGATAAAATTGGATTTTAAAAAGGAAAATAATTATATCCCCTTATTTTAGGAATAAAAATTATTCAAGAAGATAATTATATCTTGGAGAATAATTCTTATTCAGTTGATGAAGTTATATAAGGGATAGAAATCAGTATAATATCACACGTTTTCATATTTGGTTTTTGAAAGATTTTGAGAGCTGAAAACGAACTCCTAGAGCACAGTGTACGGCACAGAGTTCTAGTAAATTAAGGTTTCTAAACAACGATTGTAACGATCCTCTATTTGCTTGAATAAGAAGCACCCTTGTGAGGAATCTTTCTTTCTGTAATTCTTATATTATAGAGAGTAGCAACACTTAGGGTTAAGTGTTGGGGAGCACTACTAGAGTTAGTAGTGGGGGAATCGAATTGTATTAAGGGTTTGGTATTTTACGATTCAAATAATAAAAGAGTAGTTTGTGTGGACGTAGATCTCAGAGGTGAGATTGAACCACGTTAAATTCCTGTGTCTTATTATTTGATTTCATTGTTTTAGTGTTTGATACAATTTCGTTCGAGCAAAAAATAAATCGGAGAGTTTACGAGTAAATAACACAGTGCATGGCACTGTGCTATAAGAGTGTTTTTGCGAAAATCGATTAGTTTTAGCCACTCAATTCAACCCCCCTCTTCGAGTGTCACCTTGTGTTCCTACAAGTGGTATCAGAGCAGGCTATTCTCGAAAGGCTAATTCCTAGATAATAGAAGTCATGAACATGCAAGATGACTCTCGAGATAGACATACTAAGTGTCCAATTTTCAACGGAAAGGACTACGGATGGTGGAAGGCTTGGATGAGGATCTACATTCAAGGATTGAACTATGAATGTTGGAAAGTCATAAGAAATGGACCAATGCTTATCCAAACCAAAATTGTTGAAGGAAAGATGGTCGACAAGGATGAAGATGACTATGATTCGATCGACTATGCAAAAGCCGAAAAGAACTACAAAGCTATGAGTATTCTCCAATATGGAATTGGACTTGATGAATACTCAAGGATCTCGGCATGCTCTACAGCAAAGGATGTATGGGATACTCTAGAATTGGCCCATGAAGGTACGAATGAGGTAAAGCAATCTCGAATTGATTTACTTGTGCAACAATATGAACTGTTTACTATGAATAAGGAATAATCAATTAAAGAGATGTTCACTAGATTTACACTAATCACTAATGAATTGCGTTCTCTAGGTAAAATCTATCCTTCTGAAGATTTAGTGAGAAATGTGTTAAGAAGTTTAACAAATCGTTGGCTCCCTAAAATAACTGCTATTCAAGAAGCTAAAGATTTGACAAAACTCTTACTAGAACAACTTATTGGATCATTAATGACTCAGATTCTAAAACTAAAGAACCAAAAAATAAAGGTCTAGCCTTGAGAACTTAATTGGAAAGTGAAGATAGTGATAACGCTGATGATGTTGATCTTCTTACTAGGAGATTTAAAAATTTTCTCAAAAAGAACAAAAATAACAATCCTAGAAAAAGTGGAAATTTCAAAGGTAAGAGTACTACCTCGAACTCTAAGAAAAGTGTTACCAACTCCAGTTGTTTCAAGTGTGGAGATTTCTATCACATGATTAAGGAGTGTCCCTTATGGGATGACGAGAAGCCCAAAGAAAGAAGAGAGCAATCCAATAAAGAATTGAAAAAGGCTATGATAGCTGCCGTTTGGGGAGATTCGGATTATGATGAAGAACAATCAGAGGCACAGTGCCATGAAGAAAAATTATGTCTGAATGCTGTACAAACCTCACAAAGAAAGGCACAGTCCCGGACGACTCTCACTTGTGTGTAATGGCGAAAAGTTCGAACTCCCAAGATGAAACTAAAGACAGTGAGGTAAGTCTTCTTTCTCTAAAACCTTCAATACATCTTATTTCAAAAAACCAACTTGTTACTTTGCTTGGAAATATCATTGATGATTGTCAAGAAATGAATGATGATTTTTCAATCATGAAAAGGGAAGAAAAAAATTTAACTAAGCAAAAGATTGGGTTGGAATTGGAATATAAGGATTTATTAAAGGACTGTAAAGAACTGATTAAAAAGACTGATGAACTTGAAAAAACCGTTGAAGACAAAAATGTTGAGTTATAATGCTTTAAGGTATGAAAAGTCTCCCGCAAAAGAAGTTGTCAATAACACTGTGCCATACACTGTGCTAGAGGCTAACAATTCGGATCTTGAAAATCAAATTGAATCGTTAAAACATGAGTTAATCAAGTTGAAAGAATCAAGACAAAGATCTAGAATTGTTCCACTTATGCTACATCATGATGCTAAGTTAAGTGATGAACTTGATAAAGTTAAAAGAGATTTGCAAATTTCGAGAAAAAGAAATAGCGATCTAAACACTTATGTTGAATTCTTAGAATCACAATTTACTATTGCTCGGAAAATGTATGAAAAATGGTTCGAAAAGCCTTAGACTATATCTCCAGTACAACTAGCAATCAGAATAGAATTGGTTTAGGATATACAGACCAAAGGCACAGTGTAAGGCATAGTGCCAAAAATTTTGAAAGAGACTTTCGTAAAAGAAAATATGTCGATCTACCTGAATATTTGATTTGCAACTTCTGTGGAAAGAATAATGGACATCTTATGGATAATTGTAATGTCAAGAAAAAGTGTGTTGCGAAAAATGTAAAGTATGTAACTCAAATATGGGTTAGAAAAGAATTATTAGAAGCTCAACGAAAGAAAAAGGACCCAAATAAATTTGGGTTCCTAAAATTAACAAGTGATCTTTTTGCAGGCAAACGTGAGAGGAAGCAACCTATGGTATCTCGACAGTGGCTGCTCAAGACATATGACTGGTGATAAATCTCAATTCCTCTCACTAGTAGCCTACCATGGAGGTTGTGTTACATTTGGCGACAAAAAAAAGGGAGAAATAATTGGTATTTATAACGTCGGCAAATCCCTAACACACTCCATAGAGAATGTGATGTTGGTAAGTGGTTTGAAAAACAATTTGCTAAGCATATGCAATTGTGTGATCAAAGTAATTCTGTTGAATTTCATGCATAAATGTTTTACAAGATAATTCGTGGCTTTGGGATAAATTTCTGGAAATTAGTTGAGTATTATGCTTGTTGTCCTCCTTTAAATATGTTAATTAGAGTGTTGATGTGTGTCTTTGTGAAGCTTTGTAAGTAAAGGTCTACTTGATATAAAAAAGGACTCGTAATGGTCTACTGATGCTGTCCTAATGCCATGATCCTAAGTTGCCGAACTAATAAGCTTTATGATCCTAAGTTGCCGAATTATTGAGCTATGAAATGTTAATTCTTTCTCCTATGGCAAGCTTGATGTTTAGCCCGATATTCTGATTTTCTATTTATGAGTTTGACATTTGTGCCTCATTATTTCTTTCTTTCATATGTATCACCTTATCGTCATTTCCCTATTATTATCCTTCTTTTTCCCACCCATTGCTCCAAAGTTCAACAAGTGCTTTTAATCTTCATTCATGATAATATATGGGGAAAGAACATCTTGATTATTTGATGGAAGAAAAAGACGCATCAGTTAAGGGGGAACATGAAAAGGTTGGAATGAAACTCAAATACGTGAAAGAATGAAAAGTATTGATTCACACTGTGCAAGGCACAGTGCCAGGAGATGTATCAAAAGGAAATGAGGTCTGAATTAACTTATTATCTTTGATATCTTATTGATTGACTTTAGTATTATTGTATGGTCTGACTCTCCCTTTTTTTTAAAAAAAAAAAAAGAAGAAGAAAGGAGAAAGAATGAAAAGAAAAAGAAAAGAAAAGAACAGAAGAAGACAAGGAGAGTAAAATACTTGTGTTAGATAAATCTTAGAGTTCAATACACAGATGAAAAACAATATCAAAGTGTTGAAGATCATCATTTTGAGTTATAGTGAAGATCAATTCTATTTGGAAGGGAATATATTGTTCAGTGGCACAGAAACACACACAGTGCCACAGTGAAGAAAGTCCTATGATGTTCATTTGCGGAAGTTGAAAATCTGAAAAGAAAGGTTTAAACACTTGTTAAGCCAATTGCCATTTTTAATCTTCAAGCTTGCATTACCTTTCTTTATCTTACTTTCTTAGCTACCAGCCATGATCCTTCATGATTATTTCTTGCTTCATAATTACGGATTGTGAGTTGGATTATTTTTTGCTTAATGACTTCGGATTGTGAGTTGGATTATGACATAGCACCAGCATCCTTAGTATTTATTGCTTGAGCTACTTGCATTATTTTGCTGACTATATCTCACTTTGACTCGCGAAACATGTTGATGCTCTCATTTTTTATAATGTCAAAAGGGGGAAGATGGGTATAATACTTAGACTAAAGAATTGGTTATCTTGGTTACCATGTTACTTGTGAATGATGTTGGGTTATTTTTCCCTAATGTGATTAATGGTGCATATTTTGAGGGGGAAGTATTATTTGTTTGTCATCATCAAAAAGGGGGAATTTGTTGTGACTCTAAGTCAATGTTATTTTGATGATAAACGCTTTATGCTATAACATGTATGTATGTAACAGTGATCTAAGAAAGCTATCAAGATTGGATGTTCATGAAAGATCAAGAACTTGAAGATATGAAAGCTTAGGTCTAGTTATGTTCTTAGTCATGTTTATGCAATGTAATTAATGTATTGGAACTTTGTGCTAAATTAGAAATATGAAATTAGGATGGTTAACTATTTTCTTAGAGTTAAGTAAATAGGTAATTATATTAATTTCATGTGTCTATATTTAAAGAATATAAAAAGGGGAGTTTTGAATTTTGGAAATTAATTTTGAAAGGAAAATATTTATTGTAAAGATTTTCGGATAAAAAGTTTTTTTTTAAAAAAAAACTGATTTTAAAGAAAACGTTTCTTTAAAAGATTTTCGAAAAAGGATTGTTGAAAAAAAGGAAAAACTGATTTTTAAAGAAAACGATTTCGATAAAGATTTTTGGATAAAATTGATTTAAAATCTGATTAATAGTTGGCATAAGATATGGAGGAATCCTTATCTTATAAGGAAAAGAAAAAAATCAGTTTCTATAAAAGATAAAATTGGATTTTAAAAAGGAAAAGAATTATATCCCCTTATTTTAGGAATAAAAATTATTCAAGAAGATAATTATATCTTGGAGAATAATTCTTATTCAGTTGATGAAGTTATATAAGGGATAGAAATCAGTATAATATCACACGTTTCCAGATTTGGTTTTTGAAAGAATTTGAGAGCTGAAAACGAACTCCTAGAGCACAGTGTACGACACAGAGTTCTAGTAAGTTAAGGTTTCTAAACAACGATTGTAACGATCCTCTATTTGCTTGAATAAGAAGCACGCTTGTGAATCTTTCTTTCGGTAATTCTTATATTATAGAGAGTAGCAACACTTAGGGTTAAGTGTTGGGGAGCACTACTAGAGTTAGTAGTGGGGGATCGAATTGTATCAAGGGTTTGGTATTTTACGATTCGAATAATAAAAGTGTAGTTTGCTATAAGAGTATTTTTGTTAAAATCGATTAGTTTTAGCCACTCAATTCAACTCCCCTTCTTGAGTGTCACCTTGTGTTCTAACAAGATACATAAAATCAATTGGAGTAAATTACAGCCGTGGAGCCATGACCATTAGCGTGCTTACTAATTCCAGTAAGTTAGTCTGTATGATACGAAGGAATCAATTCCCATTTCAATTAGTTAGTCTAGGGTATGATATATATGATATCTGTAACAGGTTTTGGTTTTGTGAAATTAGGAAAGTTGCTAGGGAAGTAGTTCAGGCTAATCATGATTTAGCTGTGGCGGCTAGGAATACAATTTTGTGTAATTGGTTTTTTTATGTATGCTCTTGTTGTCAAAAAAAATTTAGAGTAAATTACAGTGCCTAAAATATCTTTGCTCATTTAAATTAATGTCGCTTTCCGTTATAGTGTAATAGTATTTGAAAATGAATACAAGTCTTTTACCCCATATTATTATAACATTATATGTCTCAGTCAATATAATTGATTAACATAATGAGATTTAAATAAAATTATTATTAAAAGAATAAATATGGCAAATAATAATAGATATCAATCTATAAAATTGAGTAGCACATGTAATGGTACAATAAACCGGGCAGACAACAACCATGCACAAGTGGAGTTAGCCACTACTAGTACGATCGTTCATAGTAGAAGGACTTCAAATACTATATAAGCCACTTATAAACCAAGTGAAACTCTTATTATCCCTTTGTGTATGACACTGATTTTTGAAGGCTTAGGTTGATTTTTGTGGGTGTTTGGTTTAGCTTTTTTGTAGTTCTAGCCTTCAGAGTAATAATACGCATTGTCATCCGATGGAAATACTTTTTTTTTCCCCCCCCCCCCCCCCCCAAAAAAAGGGGGGGGGGGGGGGGGGGTGGGGGGGGGGGGGGGTGGTTGGTGGGGGGGGTGGGTTGGTTTTTTTTTTTTTCTTTCCCCCCCCCCCCCCCCCCCCCCCCCCCCCCCCCCTTTATATATATATATATATTTTTTTTATATATATATATTTTTATATATATATATATATTTTATTATATATATATATATATATAATATATATATATGTATGTATATATATATACATAAAATTGTTTTTAAATTTTCGCCCACTTACCATATAATGTAATAAAAAAAAATTATACATTGATTAAGTTTTGAATATTAATTTTTTTAAAAAATTGTTAAATCTACAATTTTTTTTTTTTAGTATCACCCGTTTCCCACCCGCTCCACCCGCCCCACCCGCGGATGATGGGTGGAGCGGATATGGATGGAATTTTTCGCGGGTGATGGATGGTGTGGATGGAGTTTTGGGTCGCGGGTGATGGGGCGGATGATGCTCCACCCGATCCACCTCCGATCCATTGCCATCCCTAATTGTCATCCATGTAAACTCACTAGTTTATGAACTTGAATTTCTTTCCCTTGAAGCATATTATTATACTACCTCCGTCCCAGAATAGTCTGAACATTTTCTTTTTATGTTTATCCCAAATTAGTTTGAACACTTCTATTTTTGGTATGGTCCCACCATTAATATATTATTTCTTTTACACATCTTTGGCCCACACTCTACCTTTTATCAATAAAATGTTACCCAACTTTCTCTCTCATCTAATAAAAAATACCCTACCAACTCCTAGCACATCTACTTTTTAAATAAAATAACATTTGATAACACACCACAACTTATCACCTTAAACTACGTGTCCCAACAAGTGTTCAGATCTTTCTAGGACGGAGGGAGTAGGCGCGAAGTGGCATAGAGTTGTAAAGAAGAAACTTTTTTCTTCTTGTTGGTGAAGGCAAACCTTGTTTTTTTTGTTACCACACAAAGCCCAATCTTAGCGCATTGTATAGCATTTATACTAGACATAGCCTTCGTTCTTTTGGACTGAGAGAAACTGAACTGAATTGAACTGAACTGAAATAATAATAATAATAACAATAATAATAATAATAATAATTAAAACAATAATAATAATAACAATAATCATTAATAATAATAATAACTAATATTTATATTAATAATAATAACTATTAATATTAATTAATAATAATAATTAATATTAATAATAATAATTATTATTATTATTAAAAAATAATATCACAATAATAATAATAATTACAATAATAATTAATAATATGACAATAATAATTAATAATAATAATTATTATCATAATTATTATTTATTATAATTATTAATCTAATAGTAATAATAATTAATCTAATAATAAGAATAATTAATAGTAATCCTAGGGCCCGTTCTCTTCGGCATAAAATAACTAAACTAAACTGAACTGATTGCAACTGAACTGAACAAATTGCAACTGAACTGAACTGAATTGAACTGAACTGAACTGAATAATAATTTAGCTATCATTAATTAATAAATATAAATTAATAAATAAATAATAGTAATAACAATACTAATATTATAATATAATATAATATAATATAATATAATATAATATAATATAATATAATATAATAAACATTAATAATAGTAATTGTAATATTAAAATAATAATAATAATAGTAACAATAATAATAATAATAATAATTTTAATATTAATATTAATAGTAATAATAATAGTAAAAGCAATAGTAATTGGAGTAGTAATAATAATAATAATAATAATAATAATAATAATAATAATAATAATGATAAAATAATCGTAATTGTAATAATAATTATTATCATTGTTTTATTATCAGATAAATAAATTAGGAACTGAACTGGACTGAACTGAACTGATTGCAACTGAACTGAACTGAATTAAACTGAAATGAACTGAAATGAAAATAAGATGGGGAGAACAAACCCTCACATCCACTGCCACCCTTACACAGTTACACCACGTTATTCTAGTCTTTTACGCTTACAAAGTCGCAAATAATTTAGTTTCACTATCACTAACTATTTGATCCAAGTCGCTCACTCCACCTACCCCAATGAATAGAAAATTGTTTACTTTTTGGAGTAACGGAGGACAGGTTCATTGCTCCAGCCTCCAGCTAACTAATGGAGACATGGAGTCATGATATACGGATATACCGCATCTATCATCTATCATCTATCATCTATCATCTATCATTAACTTATTCATAGACTTTAAACCGCCTTGAAATAAGATTAGTTGGATTGAGACACCTCCTTTTTCTTTTACTGTGTGCCAATATTTAAGTTGGTTTGATGCACGGTTCTATATGCGTTAATATTTTGTATGATAAAATTATATTTTTTAAATCATTTCACAATATCTATATTAGTATATTAATATGATATTTCATGAAGTACTTTTGTTATGTTCCCCAAAGCATTTTTTATGTTCAATGTAATATAAAGTATATAAGAAGTCCTTTTATCTGATTATTTATAAAAATAAATCACTTCAAACATCGAGAATCAGGTGGGAGCCCAATGGTTGGAGCTCCCACCTCCCAACCTCATGATCGGGTGTTCGAGTCTCATCAACCCCAATTTAGGGAATTTGTGTAAATATTTGCTTATGGGGTATAAATCCCCAGTTTCCAGTCTCTGGAAGTTTCTTTGTGGGTTGCGATCCCCCTGCTTACCCCCCCAACTCATAAGGGTTGACCCTACTTGGGCCAGTTAAGGACTAAATCAATCAAAAAAAATCACTGCAAGCATCTCCCACATTTTTTTGCATCCCGATTTGATAATAGACCATGCTTTCGGGTTTTTAAGTATAGTGGAACAAATGCCTTGCCAAGGTCCTCCCTTTTTCGAAATTTTCAGATCCAAAACCGTGAACGAAGGTGGATATTTGTATTTGGATTTTATGTTCCTCCAAAGAGCTTGAGGTTCATTAAAAAACCTCCAAATCCACTTAAATAGGAGGGCTATGTTCCTATTCAAGAGACTTCCAACGCTTAATCCACCCAACAATTTGGGTAATTCCACAATTTTCCATCGAACAAGGGGGAGAGATTTGTGCTCCTTGCTTCCACTCCACAAAAAATCACACTGGAGTTTTTGAATCTTGTCAATTATCCCCTTAGGAACGGGAAAGATTGACATAAAATACAATGGGAGATTGGCGAGCGAAGCTTTAATAAGAGTCAAGCGGCCACCAATTGACAGCATTTTGCCTTTCCATGAAGCCAATTTTTTTGCCATTCGGTCTAAGATAGGAGTCCACGATGAGAGGTGAGAAAGAGATCCACCTATTGGAATTCCGAGGTATGTGAACGGAAATTTCTCGACTTTGCATAGCAAACATCTCGCTGCATCTTGTAATCAGGCATCATCAAGGTTAATGCCAAGAATACTACTTTTATGAAAATTTACCTGGAGGCCCGAAGCTAGTTGGAACAATATGAGAGTCTTCTTGATATTGGCTAAGGAATCAAGCCGAGAGGGAGAGAAGATAATGGTATCATTAGCATATTGCAAGTGAGTGAGGCGAGGACCATCCCGACAAACTTCCACCCCTTCCTATAATCCCAGTTGGGTAGCCTTTTGGATCAGGAGATTAAGCGGCTCAGCAACTATATCAAACAGAAAGGGGGAGAGAGGATCCCCTTGCCTGAGCTCCCTTTGGAGCATGAATGGAGAGGCAGGGCATCCATTAATGAGAATAGATGCGGATGCTGAGGTGACACACGAATTTATCCAATCTCGCCATCTATTCGGGAACCCCATTTGCATCATCACCCAATCCAAATAGTTCCAGGAGATACTGTCAAAGGCTTTGTGAAAGTCAAGCTTGAAAAGCACTGCCTTTTGCTTTCTCCTTTTACACGACTCCACCAATTCACCAGTGATCAAGGCACCATCCAAGATTTGCCTCCCTTTTATAAACGATGATTGGAGAGCCCGACAATAGAACTCATCACCTTTTGGAGCCGTCGAGCAAGAAGTTTCGCAATTATTTTGTATAGGCATCCCACCATACTAATGGGCCTATAATCCTTGAAGCATCTAGGGTTCTCAATTTTTGCAATTAGGGCGATGAACGCACTATTGCAACCTTTGGGAAGGCGGGCCGACCACCAAAATTCCCGTACAACATCAAAAATGTCAGCTTTAATGATTGACCATGCACTCTTTATGAATTTAAAGTTGAATCCGTCAGGCCCCGGGGCCTTGTTGCTGTCACAAGATGATACTGCCTCCTCAATTTCATCATCCCCAAAAGGTGCGATCAACAATTGACACTGCTCATGAAATAAGGATTTAAAATCAAGGTCCTCAAAAACGGGCCTTTGAAAGTAATCTTCACGGAAGATATTTGTGAAATAGTTAACAGCTTCCCTTCTTATGAGGGAGGGATCCTCAATAGTCGAATCTCCAATGTTGAGGGATGAGATGGTATTTTTTCTTCTTCTTATCGATGCCACAGTATGAAAGTATTTGGTGTTGCGATCACCCGCTTTCAACCACTGAATTCTCGAATTCTGCGCCCAATATGTTTCCCTTCTCTTAAGCTAATCCCATAGTTGTAACTGATGGGAAGCCCTATCTTGCACTTCTTGTTCAGTTAGTTGCCAATGGTTGGATATGTCATCCAACTTGGAAATAAGATCATCAAGTTCAGCAATCTTCTCGTCAATGAGTCCGAATGTAGAAGAATTCCAATTTTTAAGATCTTGTTTCACCGCTTTGAGTTTCAGTTGAGTTTGTTGCAACTTGTCCTTATCCCATGCTTCTTGAATTACTTCTAAGCATTGCGGGTGTGACAACCAACAGTTTTGGAATCGAAAAGGGCGGGGTCCCCAATTCGAATCCATGGTGGTGATCAATAGCGGACAATGGTCCGATATGTTTCTCTTTAGCAGTGAGACTTTGATGGCCGGGAAGGTTGTCACCCATTCGGGATTGACTAATAGTCGGTCAAGTTTGCTCCTTGATTTCCCCCTAAACCATGTAAACCATCCGTTGTCGGTAGCAATTTCCAATAAGTGAGATTCCTGCAAAAAAGATTTGGAATTTTCTGTTCCTGAAACATTAACATGTCCGCTACCTCTTTCGCTTTCATGAAGTATCTCGTTGAAGTCCCCTGCTAGAAGGCAAGGTAGTTGCGTTTCTTTCCAAAATACAAGAAGTTCATTCCATACAATCTTCCGCTCATCAACATCACATGGATTATAGATATTAGTAAGAGAACACTTAAAATGAGGGGATATAATTGATCCACTGAGAGCAATCCAGTTCTTTTCAATGCGGCAGGAATCCATGGTGAAGAATTTGGAGTTCCACAAACTGACAATACCCCCCGAGTTCCCAGCAGAGGGGCTAAAACACTATTGGACATTCGGATCATTCCAGATGGTGTTGATAAGTTTTGAGTCACATGTTTCGCATTTCGACTCCTGAATGAAAACTACCTGCAAGTCATGTTTTCTTATGAGTTTGCGAATATTACTTCGCTTGGGCTTGGCACAGAGCCCACGGACGTTCCAGGATATTGCATTCATTGACTATCTTAACATATATGAAGGGAGAAGCAGTGATTAGGAATGGTCAACCCAATCCCTTTGCTGCTGGATAAGTACACATTCAATTCTTTGTTGTAATTCATCCATTGACCCCGAGAACACCATTCCAATTTTCCCAGAAAATTCAATTATTTTTTTGGGAGAGATTTGAAATTGAGATCGCTGATCCCGCTGTTGGTTCAATGGAATAGTCGATTTAGATGAGGTTGGTTTTGATTTGGCCTTTCGGGATTTCTTTTTTTGGAGTTTTAGTTGTCTTCTCTTTTCATGGATTAGTTTAGTGGAGGGGTGAATGTCATCTTCAAATCCAGGGGGATAGGTCGGCCCAGATAGAGAAGTAGATGAGGATAGAGAGGGTTTGCTTGTATCTACAGGCCCAGGTTCAATTTCAAGGTGGGACTGGGTAGGGGGGTTTTGCGGCTTTTTTGAGTGTAGTGAAGAGAAAAGGGGGTGGGTGGACTATGGTTATAGATAGGCCAAGAAGAAATGGGCTTTGAGAAAGGGACGAGCTGAAGTGGGTTCTCCAAAGATAGATGCGAAACTGATTTGGATGGTCCCAGAGAGTTTGTATCATCATGTGAGTGGTGAGGCACGTGATCTTTAGTATGAGAGGAGGGTGGAGTTTTAATGGGGAAAAATGATTGAATGATTGAGTGTCACTATTGATGTCATCATTAAAGGCCTCTAAGTTTCCATTGGGAGGGGGGGGGACAACATTTTGGGAATTGTCTATCTGCAGGCTTGGATTGTCTTTTTGTTTCCCAGAGTCATCAATGTGTTTAGGGGGCCCAATGTTATCAATATAGTTGTAGTTATGATAGGGAAAAGGAAAAGGCTTTTTGGCGGCAGAAGTTCCAGAGACTCTACTTTCAGAGATGCATATTGTGTATTGTGATCCATCAACCTCCAGGAGAATTTTACAGTTAATCATGAACAGACAATCTGTGCATACAAGGATTTTTGAACAATCAAAATTTTTATGATCAACTGACAGGACCCTCCCAAATATGCTCCCTATGTTGTAGAGATTTTCATATCCCTATGCTCCAAGGGGGACACCATATATACATAGGCAAGTTTCTCTCCATAATGGTGCAATGTTGTCCCTCACATTCCTTATATCCCAGAACCAGTTCAATAGCCATTTGCTATCTATCATAGCTTCTTTATCTTCAATGGATTCAAAGGTAATTAGATGTAACATACCTCCAAGTGGCTTGATATACAATCATGTTACTCCTTGTGCCAAAATGAGCTGATGAATGTCTTTGGATGACAGGAAAGAGGAGGCCATGCCAATTACACTCCTTCTAAATAATTCTGCATTTTTGCCACATTTAACTCCCTTTAAAATCGCTGCATGCTCTTCATCATCTTCTATCATGGTAAGTGAGCTTCTAACACGTTCCACATTGTCACCCAGTGCACGTGAACCCATAGTTCGATGATTTGATGGGTCAAAATGAATGGGAATTGGACGGGGGTCAGGGACTTGATACGTGAAAGATGTATGCTGGTTCGTAGTTTGACGGTTGAGATTCTGGTTCATGGCAGGGGGAGATTTGGGTGTAGGGTTGGTAAAGGCTTCTTTATATGATCGATGATCCCTAGCGTGAAAAATATGGGCATTGTTAGGTTTCATAAAAGGTTTGGGTGTAGGTTGAGAGGCCATATGGTGACTGGGGTTAGGCTGCTTTGGAGGAGGGGGTTTGTCTGCCTTTGTTGGAAATACTTTCAGGAAGGAATTACCCAGCTTCCTACCATTTTCCTTTTTTACTGCTATGTTAAAGGCATGATGGGATTGAAATTGCACAAAGGCATATTTGTGATTACAATTCGGACAGATTTTTGATGGGATATGGATGTTAGAGATAAGGCCATAAGGTTCAAAGATTTTGAGGATGTCTGATGGGTTTATGTAGAGAGGAAGGAAATCAATGAAGCAGGTACGTGTAGCCAAGGAGGAAGAAGGTGACGTGGTACTACTTGGTTTTCTTCTCGTAACTACATTCCATTGGTTTGAGTTTGGGTTTGGTTGAAGGTTTCTCTCTCTAGGATATTTCTCTCATTTTTTAACTAGAGTTTAATTCCAATATTATCGAAAAACTGATTTTAGTTTACTAATTTCAACAACAATATGAAAGCATGTAAAACAAATCTAAAATTTAAACAAAAGTCCGCCTAGTAGATTGTTACAAATGGATGGAGTTCAAGACGGGTGAGGAGTTTTTGATTGTTAATTTGGTTTAAATAGAGAGTTTTAAGTAATTATTAAAAACTGACTTTAGTTTACTAATCTCAACAACAATATGAAAGCGTGTAAAAACAATCTAAAATTTAAACAAAAGTCAAAACCTAGTAGATTGTTACAAATGGATGGGGTTCAAGACGGGTGAGGAGTTTTTTTATTGGAATTTGGTTTATATATTTCCTTTATTATAAAATAAATGGAACACTTACTATTATTCTAGATTATTTCAAAATAATTAAATGGTGGCATTTACTTCTCTCTCTCTCTCTTCATCACACGTGTCTTATTTCTCTCTATCTCTAATTCATAAAGGAGCCAATGGAGAATACCAAGTACTATTAATTGATACATTTTGACAGGCACATAGTTAGGAGCTTTATTTGACTTTTATTTTATTATTGGGGTGGTTTGTAGTAAAACATTACTCCCTCTGTTCTTATCCTTCTAATTTTCCTGTGTGCATCTCCCTATGCACATATTTGAACTTAAATATCTTTCATTATATATTAGTAGTAATTATAACGATTGATTTTTTTTTTTTTTTCCTACGCAAGTAAGTAATTGTATTGATAAAACTCCAATTTACAACCTAAACTAATCTAATGAGAAGCAAACCAACTAGGTTCAGTGGCGGACCTAGAGGGGTACATGGGGGTACAGCTGTATCCCCAAATTCAAAAAAAAAATCACCTTAAAAAAAAAAAAAAAAAAAAAAGGCTGGAATTTCAAGCAGGGCCAAGGCACGCGAACGCGATTCATTCCTCCTCTCGCTCTTCTATCTCTCCTTTCTCCTATCTCTCTTCTCTCTCTCCTCTCCACTCTATCTCAAAACTGAACATCATTCTAGTTCAGACGGAACAACCAGTGAGGGGCGCCGACCGTCGTTCGCACTTCGCCGCCTCTATTTCGAAGTTCGACTTCGCGGCCCTAACACCCAGACTTCGTCGAACCAGTAAGTTGTTAAGTTTATATTTTTGTGTTTTAATTTCATATTTTCCAACTTTTATAAGTTTATGTATGTTAGATTCTTAGATTAATTGAATATTTAGATGTAAATTGTTAAATTTGGACATTGTTCATTAATTAGTTAGGGTTTGCTTATTACATCGTTTTTGCTACTTTTTTTTTTTTTGCTCTTCAATTAGATCTGATTTTAGTTTATCTTTTTAATTATTTGATTGGTTTTAAGTTAAAGTTTTGTTCTTTCATGAATTTTAGAGGTTTTCTGCTTAGTTCGATTCTATAACTTTTATGTTTTTTCTAAGATTTTGCTGTATTTTATCGCTCAAATTGCTAGTTATTTGTTGGGTTCATGGTTGTTTATACTGTATAGTGTTCTATATTGTTAGATCTAATTATTAGAATATATTGAAGTTGGTTGTTTGTTTTTGATTAATTTCGTTTTCTATACGATAAACATAGATAACATAGTAACAGACCTACGAGAGGTAGCATATTAGATGACTAAGTCTGAACTTTATAATAGGAGTTTTTTTGACTGGTCTAGTATCTTGGATATATTACTTTGTTATCTCTGTTGTGTGACCTTTTTTGCACTTGAATTGCTGACTTTTCTCTATCATTTGTTATGGCGAGAACTACACCTGCTCTAAATTGAAGTGATCATCTTGATTTTAGTTATCTATACTTATGTGTTGAACAATTTTTGTAAAATTTTTTCCACACCGGTTGCGTTTGTTGTTCGTCCGTACCCCCAGATTCAAATTCCTGGGTCCGCCACTAACTAGTTTGGATAACGATTGAATATTAATAAAGTATTAATTGAGACGAATCAAACAAGACCCACATGACTATATTTTTTCTTATAAATTGAAAAAAAATGAGAAGATCCTCTCTAAGTATGAATAGTGTCAAGATTCCAAGTGGAAAATATACAAAAAAAAAAAACGAGTATTTTTTAATATAATTATTGGGTTGTGGGGCCTTAACTTAGATTTTTGAAGAATGAGTGTAGGCTTGTATTTCTTTATTATTGTTTGGGCCCTGATCATAAAGAACTAGAAAGCGATAATATAAAATTTATAAGACCTTGTTTAGGAAGCGTGCCCATTTACGTGGGATGGACAAATATGAGAAGTATATTGATTACTATAAGACAAAGAAAGTATTATTTTATGGCCGAATTGGGAGATTGATATACAGAAAGAAGGGTTCTCACAAAATGGTATAAAAAAGTCAACAATAATATTCTGGCATAAAAAGGATTTTCGATAAATTAGTATAAAAATTAACTCCAAACATCATCATCTAAGCCTACATATATTCGTCTTAAGAATCAAGGTTGACCTAGTTGGTTGGAGGCTCCCCTTCCACCCTTGTGACAAGGGTTCGATTATTTCCCCTTGTAAAGTGGAATTCCTAATTCCCCTACTTATACAAGAGATTTCTATCTTACCTTAAAAATAAATTGGCTTCGACTTATAATTAATCGTGTTAAAAAAAGCTAATATTGACCTTCTTTGGACTCTATTTTCCCTTCATTTATGTTTTTACAGAAATTCACAACCAAACACAATAACAGTAATGTGTGTGAAGAAACAATTTAATAAGGGTTAAGCTGGTAAAAAGGATGAAAATAGAAGGTTTACAGCATTGCGTTAATATCACACCCGGATTTAAGTTAAACACGTGAGATAAAAGTTAAATTCTGCAAACAATCTAGCCTTATACAATATCCTAACTAGTAACTATTTTTTATACCAATTTCTTAAAAACCCCGTATCCTCATAAGGATGTGTCACTACTCACTACTGTCACGGTGTCACCTGCCACCTTGTATTTTACCATTATTTGCAAAATACCGGTCCTTCTTTAATTTGTTTTGTTATAACGTGGATCTTCTCCATCCAATACCACATAAAAACATACCAAAATGGCCTCTCTTTCTCCTTCCACCACCACCACAACACACAACCTCTCCGCCGTCGTTCGTAACCCCTTACAATCAAAATCATCCCAAATTTCTGCCTATAGATCCACCCAAACCCGCCGCGCCCCGGCTAAGATCTCATGCAAAGCACCAAACAATGATGAATCCAATAAGTTTGATAGGAGAAACTTGCTCATTGGTCTAGGTGGTCTTTATGGTGCAGCTACCACCTTAAGTGGTGGTAATGCTACCTTAGCTGCTGAACCTGCCGCCGATCCTATCGTGCCAACGGTGGTTTTCCCTAAGCCATTGAAGAACATCATCAGGACTAACTTGCCAAGGCCAAGGAAGTCTAGGACTCAAAAGGAGAAGGATGATGAAGAAGAGATTTTGGTGATCGATGTTGAGTCGAGATCGGATGTTTACTCCAAGTTTGATGTGTATGTTAATGATGAAGATGAAAGTCCAACGTTGGAAAACCGTACTCAAACTGAGTATGCAGGAAGTTTTGTAAACGTGCCTCATAGACATGGTGGTAAGGATGGAGACTTGAAGAAGACTACTGTTAAGTTTGGGTTAAGTGAGCTAATTGATGATTTGGATGCTAATGGTGATGAAGGAATGGATGTCATCTTTGTTCCTCGTACTGGAACTGATTCAGTAATTATCAAGGATGTGAGGATTGAGTTTCAAGATTAATAATCAAGTTGGCTAATTCAGTTCTGTTTTGATTTCGTTGATTGGAGCTGAATTACTTGTTTAGTTAGCTCCTAAAAAATTTCCTTTGTTTTGGTTGTTGGATGCTCTTTGTGTTCATGAGCGTGTTATTCCTTCATCGTGCGTGGGGGCTGAATAATAAAAATTTCCTTTGTTTTGGTTGTTGGATGTATTTGTTGTATCTTCTTGGTTTCATGCTTTAGTTGTATCTTGTTCAAGTATAATACTACCTCCTTTTCAAAATACATGTACCATTTGCTTTTTTACGTATTTCAAGATATTTTGATAAATATTAATATCTCTAATTGTGTATAAGTAATTAAAAATTATAAAAATGTTGTTGGTATCCTCTTTTTGAGACGAATTTAACAAGATCCCACTTGACTATGTTTTTTTATTACACAATGATGAGAGAAAGATTGTCAAAGTTGGTTGATAAATAGTGCCCAAATGAGAAATGGTACATGTATTGTGAAATGGCGGTAGTAGTATATTACTCTCTGAGTTCCTTAATAGATTTTCCATTTCTTATTTTGGCACTATTTATAAGTAAAGAAATCTTTCAAAAAAAAAATTTAATTAACAAGAAAAAAACATATTCATATGAGACTTCTTTAATTCGTCTCATATATACATTAGGAGAATCAAACTTTTATAATTTTTTACTAATATATAATGAAAGATATTAATCATATAAAATGTACATTGACAAATGCAAAAAGGAGAAATGAGAAATTTATTTAGAGACGGAGAGAGTATAACATTCTGTATTTTGAAAGTTTAATATATATTCATTGATGGATGTTTAACCACGATTTATCACTAATTGTTTACTCCCTCCGTCCCATAATATGGTGCTCATATTCCTTTTTTGGTGTCCTAAAATATTGTGCCTATTTTCTTATTTATCAATTTGTTTGGATTAAATTATCCTTAATTTCTACACAAACTTTCCAAAATACCCCTACTTTTCTCTCAAAACATGTGACCCCAGTTATTGTTTTACACCATTCCAAGATACATTTATTGCTTTTTGATTTTGTTTAAAGGAAAAAGAAAATAAAGAACTAATTTCAATACAAAAGTATCAAAAAAGCACTTCATTAAATACATGTTTTTTTTGAAAATCCAATTACCCATTCCATTTTTCTTAATTTTATGGGAAGGAGGGTGTATTAAAGTTCTAACGTAATAATGTTAATGCGACTTGGTTGTAGTTGACTGACCACTTGATAGTACACAATCAGTGGGGATAATTTCAAAAGATTTTCACTAAATAAAGGATTTCTTTTTTCTATTTGAAGTGCGAGTATTTGGTGGGGTCCTATCAATTTAAGATTATGTGACATTAAGAAAATAGCCGTACAAAAGGTGCATCAATTTTTTGATAACTTTTTAACCATCATGAGTCATGACCTATTGACTTAAAAAAAAAAAGTAAAGAGCATCAAAATAGTAAAAGATATGAGAAAAGAGATAAAGTAGAAGTAATATTGTTGATTATTCATGGCTTGATTTAGGAAGGTATTTTTTTCTTTTGAATGGGATACTTCTATGTAATTTTTTTTTTTTTGAGGGGATACTTCTATGTATTTACAGAGGCCTACGAGTGACAAAGAATCAGCTTCAGGCTTCAAGCCATATTATATACTACTTTTATTTTAAGGATCAAATGTTGTACTAAAATTTGGATTTTACTGGGTTGGTTTATTATCATTCTTTCCAATATTTTTTTTTTTTTTTTTTTTTTTTTTTTGTAAGAAGAAGTGGCCCCGACCCCGTTCGGGTCTTAATGGGCCTGCGACTTGAGAGTAAGGGGGAAGGGTAAGGGAATCCCTACCCTCGAAATCTTTCTAGTGGGGATTGAGCCCCAACCTCGAGGTTGGAAGGGTCTTTCTCGCTTACCACTGCACCAAATCTTCTTGGTTTATCATTCTTTCCAATATGGATCTCTTCGTTTTTCGACCTTCTAGGTTCAAAAAAAAAAAGGTTCAACTTGTTGAATTGAATTAATGTGAGAACGTAAAAACTAAAAGCATATTCCGCAAATGAGAAATATATTGTTGTCGGTTGATGGACTCTTAAGGCTTTTGGAAATTGGAGTAAGCCGCCTTGCCTTCATCTAGAACGTATAAAAGTACACAAACCTTTCCTTTAAAAAAAAAAAATGAAAATAAGTATACAACCCTTATTGCAAGTTGGAAATTTTTTATCCGAATCGCTATTTACCGTCCGTATTTACTTGAAATCGTCCGTATTTTTTTCATTATATACCCCCCATGCCCCTCCCCTTTCACCTCACTTTACCCTCTCCACTCTCACCAAACTTAAGCTCTCTCTCTCTCACCATCAAGCACTAACACCACCACCACCTTCCGAACACCATCGCCGGCCGACCACCACCCACCACCGGAGCACCACCACCGGAGCACCACCGACGCAAAATGTCCGATGAAGGACCGTCGCAAAAAGGTAAGTTGGAAATTTTTTTTTTTTTTTAGTTGCCGGAAAATTTTTTTGGCCACCGGAGCGAGGTGGTAACGGATCGAAAATCCGTTAACCCAGGGAAGAAACGGATGTAAAACCCGTTGCTTCCACGAACCAACGGACCAAAAATCCGTTGCCTCTGTGGAAGCAACGGAAAAGTGATCCGTTACCATGGTAGCGGATCACTTTTCGGCTACCACCACGAGGTAACGTAGATCCGATCCGTTACCTTCGTGGTGGTAACGGAAAAGATATCCGTTACCGAGGCGGTGGTAACGGGATTTCCTATCCGTTGCCCCGCATTTTCGAAAAAAAAAATATTTTTGTTAGCCTCGTGTTTCCGGCGAGGGGTTGGGGGAGGAGTTTGGGTTTTTTTATTTTTTTTCTTTTTTTAAAATTTATGTTTTGTTTATGTTTGTAGTAATTTATGTTTTTTAATAATTATATATTTATGTTTATTTAAAATATTTTATATTTGTTCCTAATTTATTTATTTATTTATTAATAATTTCTGTTTGAATTAAAAATAATAATTTGTGTTTATTTGGGTTTTTATAATTTATGTGAATAGTTAATTTGAATATATTAATTAAATGTTAATAGTTAATATGTTCCATTTAGTTAATATTTGATTTTCCGTCATAATTAGTATTGATTTTGTAATTAGCGAATAATAGTACATCCGTTTATGTTAATTTTGTTAACGAATATTTAGTTAATATTTTTTGATATTGTTTTCAAATATGTGAATAATATTATTGATTATATGTTGTCTAATTGAAAAAATGCTAAACATTATACGCTTATTTGCCGGACTTTGGGGGTGATTATATAGATTATAATCACATGTTTTATAATGAAACACTATGGGGCCGAGAAAAAGGAACTACAAGATTGGGTTAAGAAAAGGGCAAATGAAATCGGGTTTGTGATGATTATTATGTCAAATCATAAACACGATCCTAGTGGACGAGAATATGTATATATGAAATGTAACCGGGGCGCACCATATAGGGGTGAAGGTAGAGATCTTAGTGTAGCATACCGGGTAGCTACAAAGACAAAAGCCTGTGGCTGTAGAGCGGGAGTTAAGGTTGAGTATTTGGAGTACCCAGATCGAACTGGATGGGTGATCAAAGCAGAACGGGGGATTAGGGGCATGCACAATCATGAGTTCATTCATTACCCTGAGGGACATCGACCCATCAGCGGCCTTAGTCCGGCGGCAAAGGTATTCGCTCGCGATATGATAAAGTCGCACGTTAAGCCTGCTAGTATAATGAAAGCTGTGAATGAAAAATTTCCCGATGATCATCCAAATATGAGACACTTGTACAACCTGAAGGAAAAGGATAGAAGGGAAGCAATGGATGGTAGAGACGTGATGCAACACTTCCTTCACCTTGCTCGAGAGAGCGACTACCTTCACTGGATTAGGCAAGACGAGGAGACAAATGCAATGATCTGCAGGCATTCATGGTGCACCCTCGTTCGGCAAATATCCTCCGAACTTATCCACTTGTTGTTGGTATGGATGCAACATATAAAACCAACAAAATATAACATGCCTTTTCTAGAGCTCATTGGGATGACGCCGTGCAACAAGAATTTTATGGTTGGGTATGCTCTGATGGCCAACGAAACAGCTGATAGTTATAATTGGGTGTTGGACAAGTTTAGGTTGCTTATTGGAGTGAATGTTGTCCCTGTTACACTCATTACTGACCGTGATTTGGGCCTTATGAAAGCGATCCGGGAAGTGTTTCCTAACTCTGCACATTTGCTATGTAGATGGCATATCAACAAAGACGTGCAGGCTAGAGTGAGTAACATCATGGCCAACACCGATGCGGGTCCGAGATTCGTGAGCCGAACTTGGTATCGGATAGTCAACGCGACCGACGAGAGGAGTTATGAGGCCGAGGTTGATAATATGAGAGATGTGTACAAAAAGTGGCCTAAAATAATCCAATACGTTGAAACAACTTGGCTTGTGTACAAAGAGAAGTTTGTGTGGGCATGGACGGACAATGTACTTCACCTTGGGAACACGTGCACTAGCCGAGTTGAAAGTGCACACTCTGCACTGAAGTCTTGGGTTTTTAGTAGCACAACTGCCTTGGACTCCATCTTTTCTATTGCTCACAGTTGAGATGAAAATCAGGTGAAGAAGGTTGAGAATGATTTGGAGGAAAGTCGGCGTCGGCACGGAATATTATACAAGACTCAGGCATTGTATCAATTAAATGGTCGAGTCTCGCATTCTGTTTTTAGAACTGTTACTGCATGAGGAAAATCGTATGCGGGAGTTAGGCTACGAGGTATATCGGCGTTGCGGTTGCTCGTTGAGAACCACACATGCAATCCCACGTGCATGCGCCATACGGAGACGATTGGAGGCGAACGAGAGTCCGTACACGACGGACTTACATCCTTATTGGACTACTTTGATCATTGGTGATGGTGTCAACAACCCCGTGTTTGTATCCGAGGCAGCACAAGATTCTCGGTTTTTCTTAGAGTTGGTTGAGCAGGTTCAAAGTAGTGATCCTGCCGTATTGCGGAGCGCTACCCGGGTTCTAGAGGAACATCTGCGTAATCCGGGCGATTCAGCTTTTGAGCCCGATATTGTCGAGAACCCCAAAGGGAGACCACGCCGAAAGAATCACCCAAGTACAAAACGAAAGAAGAGTGGCTTTGAGCACACATCCAGTTCGTCTTCAAAGAGAAGCAGATCTTCAGGTTCAGTTATGAGCTTGTCAACTTCTACAGGTAATATGTTTGTTAATTGTATGTATTGATTATTGATAACATTTATTTGATACGTACTGATAAATTTTATGTTAATTAATTTGATTGTTGTAGGTCGGGAAAGCGTGGATGGACAAGATGGTGTTAGTGGATTTCCATTTTACCGCAGGATTCCTGGGATTCTTCGCCCATTCATTACTAGATGGACTAATGTCCAGGCGGACGGTAACTGTGGATTTCGAACTGTTGCAGATTGTTTTTTAGGGAGTGAAGACCATTGGGGTTTTATCCGCCAAAATATGGCAAATGAGATTGCTGCTCATCGGGATGTTTACACACATATTTATTATGATGGGATAGACGCAGCAATAAGGCGCATTATTTGGAATGGGGGGGCAGCATCTGAGGCTCATTGGATGGTTACTTCGCAAGACTTGTTTCCTATTGCGCAGATGTTCAATGCCGCAGTCATTTTAGTAGGACTTCGCCCAGAGGGACAACTATATCCGTGTATCACCTGTCCTTCCTTGGCACTGCTTCGAATACACGGTGGGTCCAACTAACGAACTCGTAATTGCACATCTTGGTACCTTTCAGCATTATATTAGACTGGAGTTACTTCCCGGATCACCGGTACCACCTATTCATAACTTGTGGCATAACATGCATGAAGATAGTGTTGATGGTTGGGATCTGTTGTATGGTGTGCGACGCGCTTTATGGGATGAGTTACTCTCTTCTTAGTATATAGTACATAGTGCGATCTATTCATTGTAATATTTTATGTAATGTATTTGATAAATGCATTTCTAATTATTAATACTATTTGATAATTGAATTTGAGCCGAATAAGTAGTATTTGATATGATATTAATTTATAATGTTGGATCATATTAATTTATAATGTTGGATCATAATAAGTTGCAATGATTCAAATTGAAATAATATGTTGCAATGATTCAAATTGAAACAATAGGTTGCAATGATTCAAATTGAAATAATAAATATCATCATAAAACCAAAGTCATATATACCTAACAAAGTAATATCATCAAAAAATGTAACTACATAATACACCCAAAGTAATATCATCAAAAAATGTTACTACATAATACACCCATACATAACTAATGGAATGAGAACATTGAAATGCAATGACTACATGTCATGATGATGCTCGTCCTCGGCGGCGTCCCGTGCCCGATCTAGGCGCAATGCAGCATCCCAATCCCGAGCGAGGTCGGCCAACATCTCATATGCCAAAGAAGTGTTGGGTCGGCTGGTCATTGTGCCGATCCTCCGTCAACGCTCTCGTGGCGTCAAAATGTCGGGCCATCCACTTGCAAAAAGTCGATTAGTTATGTTATGTTATGTATCAATAATATAACATATAAAATAGTAAACAAATAAATGATTATATTGCGTACATAGTGGGTGTTTGAAGTGTTGGCCCTGGGCGGAATATGCGTCCTATCTGCAAGCAATGAGGGTAGGATGGGAATATGTACAAAACCAATCCATGTACTCCCTCGAACACTCTCCGCGACGAGTAACCCGTCTCAACTGTGATACGTTGAGACCCCCCGCATATGGCGTGAACCGCTGCCATGCAGACTCAGCTACTGAGACCGAGAATTGAACCTCATACCTCTTCGGGTTGCTCGGTGCCGTATGCGAAATCGGGCTGAATAGGAGGGGTAGGAATGACTCGAACAAAACCCAACTGTCGCAGTACACGATGCGGGTTGTACGGCTCAATGATACCTCGATAACGTATGAAACCGACATACAACGTCCTCGGAATCATGGCGGCCTGGACATCCCCATATGGCGTCCGATCGACACGAAAACGGATAAATGTAATAATTTCATGTTACTAACGTAGTAGTAATATATGAGAACATAATAATATATATTTTACTAATGCATTAAATATTCGTACCTCTCGTAACTTTGAAGGTTGTCCAAGCGTCTACGAATGGACTCCGATCGGACGAAATCCTTGCCGACGATGTGATAATCCCACTTCCGGTGCCCGGGGATCATGATCACCGAAGGCCGGCCCCTCTCGCTGTGGTCGGAAACACGGGAAGTACTCGTATATTCAGCACTTGGAGAAGCGTCAAACACCCGGCAACCTGTTTGCTATCCGCTCTAGACGCAACCCCTAGCTGACGATATAGGTACGCCAAAGCAGCTGAGCCCCAAGAGTAAGTATGAACCGAATCAAGGTCATCCAGCTCGGTTATGTTACGGGGCATGAGGCGGGAACCACTCTTATCGGTGAAGAGGGTACACCCAAGTGTCGGGGAGGAACCATGCGCGAACACGCACGTCGGCCGGACGGCCACGATCCATGCGAGTGATCGAAAATCTTACGAACGGTAACGCCACCGTTCCTCCGGGCCCGTGAGTCCTCACATAATAACTCCTCACGAGTCAAGCCGAGGAGCTCCTCAAACCGTACATACAACTCAGAAGTCGGCAAAACAGCACTAACAGTCCGACCCTCAATAGGAACACGTAGGATCTGCCAAACGTCATGTAACATGATCGTCATCTCTCCAAAAGGCATGTGAAACGTGTTCGTGTCGGGCTGCCAACGCTCTACAAACGCTGTAAGTAATGGAAAGTCAAGGTGCCCAAACATAATCCCTGGTAGCTGGGCAATACAAGATCTATCCAAGCGCCGCAACGACGGCTGCCGGGAAACCCCAAGTCGACAACGGATCAAATGCACTTGGAGTGGTAATGGCACGAGCATAACATCCCTAGCGAGTCGTATCGTGGTATATACGGGAGCCGACGTGCCCCCGCCAACTAGGAATCGGGGTACCGTCAAGTGGGCCCCCCAGGCATCGCCTCGGTAACTAACCACGAAGTATCCCTAGCGACTCTAGCCACCTGCTCGACGACCCTACTAGATCCGGAACTCGACCCCAGAAACAAACCTCCCTCTACTACCCTTCCTCACGGGCACATGGGAGGCGGCTTCACCCACATCGGCTCCATCGTCATCTCTCATAGCATGATCTAACTCCTGCTCGTCCCCAATATCCCATCCAGCACTATCAGGCGCGTCCTCAAGAATAGGCATCTGGCTAGCCTGAGCATCAGTCCTCGCCCTCCTACTAGATGCATCATCACCACGAGATCTAGTGTGTCGTGGCGTCGATCCCTCAGGACCATCAAGACCCTAATAATACATTATGTTAATTATTTATTATTTATTTAATGTCTACGTTATTATATTGTAATTACTACTAATCTATAACCATTGACACTCTAATAATTACTTAACTAAAATTATAAGGAAAACTAATACTAAAATGCATTAACATTGGTGATGGTGTTAACATAATATTATTAAAATATATTAACATGCGCAAAGTAAGTAAATTAGGGCATTATTATATAACTATTCACTTTCTAATAATTAATTAACTAAAATTACAACAATAAATCATATTAACTTGCTAATATCATTAGTAAACATGCTAATAAAAACAAATACCCTACATAAATTAACATGTTAATAAAAACAAATTAACATGCTAATATCATTACAATAAATAATCGTAATATGCTACTAATATAAAATAATAACATGCTAATATCATTGAAATATTTTAATAATATAATAACATGCTCAAATCAATATATTAACTTATTATATAATAACTATTAAAATTAAATAATACTATTATCACATGCTATTAAACAATTAAATAAATTAAATCAAATAAATTAAATAATACTACCATGTTACTAACATGCATTAACATAATAATAATAATAAAACCTAATTACCATATTATCACACAAATTAACATATTAACTATTCCAATTAAATTAATATATTCAAATAACTATTGACATTAATTATAAAAGCCCAAATAAACACAAATTATTATTTTTAATTCAAACAGAAATTATTAATACATAAATTACGAAAAAACATAAATTATTTAAAATAAACATATAAACATAATTAGAAAAAAACAGAAATTAATAAAACATAAACATAAACATAAATTAAAAAAAAGGAAAAAAAACCCTAAATCCCCCCCTCCCTCGCCGGAAAACACAAAGAACAAAAACATTTTTTTTTTTTCGTAAATGCAGGGCAACAGACGAGAAATCCGTTACCACCGCAGAGGTAACGTAGATCTGAACCGTTACCTCTGCGGTGGTAACGGTAAAGATGTCCGTTACCACCGTGTGGTGGTAACGGATTTCTCGTCCGTTGCCCCTGCATTTACGAAAAAAAAAAAATTTTTGTTCCTCGTTTTTCCTAGCGACGAGTTCTTTGTGTTTTTCCGGCAAGCCTACGTTGGTTTTGACCACAAATAACTACAAAACTAACCTTGATTTGAAGATTCCCCGATTTCCTTTCCCTTCTTCCTTGGGCCCATTCTTTTCCGGCGTGTTGTGGTGGTGGTCGGCGTCGGTGTCTTCTTCGTCCTCGCTCCGGTGGTCGCCGGTGCGGCCTTCCTCGCCTGGTGGTGGTGGTTGCCGTGTGGTGGTGGTGGCGGTGGTGGTGGTGGTGGCTTTGGTGGGAGTGAGGAGTGAGAGTGAGAGAGTGAGAGAGTGAGAGAGTGAGAGAGTGTGGGGGGTATGGGGTAGTATTTGTAGGGGGTAGTTTAGGAGTATTTTAAAAAAAATACAGGCGATTTCAAGTAAATACGGGCGGTATTTAGTAACCCTCTTTTTTATCTACCCACCATTAATAAAGACTTATTATTGAGGGTTGCGGTAATAAAATCCTACTCAACATAATTTTTTTTTAATACTCTATTAGTAGTGGGTTATCTAACAGGTGGGTAGGTGTAGCAATAGTGAGATTGGGTTCATCTTTCCTCATCTTTTTTCTTTTCTTTTCTTTTCTTTCTTCCTTCGTACCCCTCATCTCTATTATACTTTCCTTATATGCACACGATGCGTGCGTTAATTTCAAAACTTGTTATTCTATTATATACTCCATCCGTACTATAGTTATGATTACACTTAAAATGTGAAAGGCTTATAGTTAGATGAATTTAAATATATTAATTTGCTAATGTTAAAAACTAACAAAGGTTGTGAGAAAAATAATAGACATAATGAGATGGTTTGACAGAATTAAAGAGTATCAAAGGTAGTAAATGTTTTAGACTTTTCAGGTGGATGTCATATATACCATCTTCTCTTGTTAAATAAGGTCAAAATATTTTGTCCATTTAATTTTTTGATTGAAATATTTGATGCATATACCATTTTTAACTTGTTTAGAATGACAAGTTGAAAAGAGAAAAGTTCTTAATTGTTTTTTTTTTTTTGCAATTTTATTCAATCCATTAGCTCATTAAGGTTAATTTAATATTTTCATAGGGCGACACCATCTTCCTCCCCCCTTCCCTTATATAATAGAGCTAAAGGAGGGTAGGGAGCTATGGTGTCCCCCTCTAAATTTACTTATTTACCCCATTAGTAAATCAACTACTACCAAAAAAGCGAAAAACAAAGTCAAACTAAAAAATAGCATTAAAAACTAACTTAAATGTTGAAGGCAATCACATTATAATTGAACCATCAAAAACAGAAACATTGACTATAAGATTTAGTACATTTATGCTGAAAAAAATAAAAAAAGAATATTACAGCAATCAAGTATCCTATCAATCAATTCACAAACACAATAAAGTATTACATCAAAAGGGAAAATTCAATCAATTAACAAAGTGAAATGATTTATTTAACACAAAAGACTATGTTAATACAACATAAGATTTCCTACAAAATTCACTTAACATTCTTTCATTGTTCATCAAGTTTAATTTTCTAAACCTAAATAAAGAATATGTAAAAAAATTAATAAAAGAAGGGTTAAGTGATAGAGACTTAACCTACGAAATTTAGCCAAAAAAATGTCTAATGTTCATATTTTTACCTTTGTTTATGCCCAAAAAAGGTTAGAGTTTAAAAAAAAAAAATCAGGCACGCATCGCGTGCATAATTGGCTAGTATACAACTAAATTAAGCTCAACCATTACCTCAACCTTCCTTTTTTCCCACAATGGTAATTGGTTCACCAATCTATACTAATATATTAAAAAAGGGTTCCTAAGAAAATCTACGTGCCACGTGTCACCCCTCCCTTTTTTCTTGCATTATGTTATTATCCATTCATTTAACAATCAAAATGCATGGATGAGGATTCGAACACTAGACCTCCTAAGTTGAAAATATCACTCATTACCATCTTAACTAGCAATGAGTTGTGAGATATCTCTCCATATTAATATGTAAATCCCTCATTAAAATAAGAAAAATAAATGAAAAAAGACTGAAAAAAACAGTTTAAACTTTCTTAAATGCAAATAAAAAATAAAGTACTCAATGTATGAAGTCGGGGCATTGCCCGGGCCACATACTAGTTAACATTTCAAAATCTGGCAAACAAAAAACTTTTATATTCCCTCCCTCTCACGTGTCTATCTCTCGCTAGTTTAATATGAAGGACCAACTTAGGGGTTGAGGCAGCAGACCAGCAGTCAACACCCACCCCTTCCTTCCTCATACAAGCCTCAACACCCCACAATATTGAGGGTAGACCCAAGTATGGTCTTTGCCCTCTTGAATCATTGTGGATGCTCTAAGCGATCCGCTGTTACAATGAAATTAAAATAGATTTGAAGAAGTAAAAGAGATATATATAATCGAATGGAGTATATTACATTACCTAAAAATTATATTATCTCTGCTCATTTAATTTAGTTTCATTTTTCCGTTTTAGTGTGATAATTGAAAATGAATTCAAATATTTTGTTCCACTTTTTTGTAACATGGTCCACATCATTAGATTTAAACAAATTTCTTATTTTTTAAAAATAAATAAGCCAAAGAATAATTCACATCAACAAATAAAACTGAATACCACATGTAATGGTACACATACGTTGGGCAAAAGATTTTTTTTTTTATAAAATGGTTACATTTTATCTTACACATGTTTGGCAAAGTTTTATTACTCCATTCATTCTAAAATAAATGCAACAAATTAATTTTTCTACTATTCACATAGTACACTTATACCATGACTATTTGGCGATGTTTAATTTTACTACTCCGATCCCTTCGTTCAAAGAGATGGACTGTCAGAAACTTAACGACCCAAAAAAGTAGCTAGAACACGAATCTGTCAGATAACGACAACTACTAGACCAATCTATAGTGGAAGCCCTTCGAACACTATATAAGCCACTTCTAGACAATTATATATATTTTTCTTAATACTATATAAGCCACTTCAAACACTATATAAGCCATTTCAAAAGCTGGGCGCGAAGTGGGATCCTTCTTGAATATTTGCTTGAATAATTTGATAGCTTTCTTCTTCATTCCTAGACTTAGACCTGAATTATTTGAAGTGGATCTAGACCAACCTTAGACCCACCACGTCTCAATTATTTAGACCCATATGCAACCATGCTGGGTCTAGTTGGTCCTATGTCTGAAATGGGTCCAAAATAGGTGGATTTTTTTCGCCTAAATTATTTACATATAACGAAGCTAACGTTGAGCATGACTAATAACTACTAAGTGAACAATGAAATAGTAAAACTAAAACTTACGAAAAAAAATATTTAAACCTATTTCAACTTAAACATTTAGTACACAAGACTATCGAAACCATAATCTCAGAGATGCTTAGTCAAGTATCATATACTTCTACAAATAAGATAATATGAAAAAAAAATCAATATACTAATACTCCTATAAGTTGTATTACGCTATTTCAATATGTTTATTTCTTTAAAAAAAATTATACACCGGCTCCTGGGTCGATATTATTGGACCCGAACACAGACCAGACTCAAGAATTTTTAAACCTAGATTCGACAAAGATCACCTATTAAATCTAAAAAAACATAGACTTATACCCTTAAAACTTGAACGAATTAGATAAATTCTAAATAGGGTCCTGAACCCTTGTCATCCTTACAGCACGGTGACCACGCTATGCTATTCTTTTAGGTCTAAAAGGTCACCAATAATTTGGTTTCACTATGTCACTAACTATTTGATCTAAGACGCTCACTCCATACCTACCCCAAAGTAGCAATACGGAAGACAGGTTCATTGATCCCGCTAACTGATGGGGGGTAATGGTCACTGCATATATCATTAACTTATTCATAGACTTTAAGCAGGCTTCATATAAAAAAGTCCTGGTTAGAAATTAGAATTCTGTGACCAGCAATATGGTTCAGTCATTATGAGATTTAACACATTAAAAATGCATTAGACTATTAGGATTTACTGATTTAGGAGCATAGATTAGTTGAACCGAGGCTTCACCTTTTTCTTTTACTTTTTACCGCAGGAGAAAATGAAAAGCGAACCACAAATCAAAGCAACTAAGTGTGTACAATATAATTTTTGTTTGACAACGCGAAAATTTGCATAAATAAAAGAAGTTTACACACTACTACTAAGGTCATTAAAGACCTTTACAGTACTGAGAAAACAGACTAAAAACATATTACAAAAAACTAAAAGAGCAACAAGCGCTTCTCCGATGGATCCTTGATTGTTGAGATGACTTGGTTGACAACATTCAAACTTGCTAAAGCCATCTTTAGTGATTGTAATATAGGAGATTGAGCTCCAATTGGATGGATAAACCCTTGAGAACCTGAGGGTGACTTTAGAAAGCAAGGAAAGAAGCAAAAGGATCGTAAAGACTCGAGCTGCTAACACTGACAACAAACTTGTGATTTTCTCACAAGCCATAAGAGTCACTACAAGTGACTCAGTAAGCATACTTTGAACCCCCATAAATTCAGGAGCAGCTTTCAGATAAAATGTTTCGAGAGTAATGAAAAACAATACCATCGCTAACCTTGACGAAGAATTAACCTCCGTTAATCCCACACATAAACTGACAATCCCGACCCCTAAAACCCTAAAACCCTAAACCCCTTTCACTTAAATTGTTTTTCCTTGACAACCCAAAATACCACATTACAACTCCTCCGAATGCCAAACTCCATACATCAGAGGAGGAACATACACTAATTAACAATGCCTCTACCAGCTTAGGCATTAAATCCAACCTTTCCCACAAATTATCACTCAAGACAACACTTTTATCAAGGATACATCTAAGATAACTAACGAGAAGGCAAAGCAAAATTAACAACCACTAACAACTAACTGTTTACATACTCAAACAAACAGGAAGGCAAACAGAAATAAACCACTTCTAAACCAGACAATGACAAAGGCGAAATTGCAGAAAACAAAAGACCAAAACAGAAACTCTAACCTTATCTTTACCTTTATCGTCAAGATCGGGGTCACCTCGAAATCACAAAACGGTGGCGACAAGGTTAGCTCTTAGAAAGTTGTCAAAATATAATGAATAAAGAGGTTAGGCTTATGAACGAATGTAGTTACCCGTATGAACAAATGTGGTTACTATGACGAATGAGGTTATTCTTAACAATAAAAAGGTGTTAATTTTATAAACAAATGGGGTAATTATTATAACAAAAGGAATACTAATTTTTTTTTTGGGTAATTAAGTAATAGCATAAAACCAAACAGCCATACACCTATAGGATACTAGCCACAGCTAGGTCCAACAACCTAGACATGCCTAGGGAATTACAAGCTTTCAATCCACCTTTACTTACACAACTTCACTTTAGTACTAAGAAGCTGAGTAATCCTATGTTTAACAATATGCTTAATGTTCTTTACAGTATGATCAATTGTATTCACAATATTCTCCCAGTATGCAGTATTCCTATTTCTCCATATCATGTAAATAGTAGCCATAGCAGCAGCTATCCCAACCTTCCTCTTAAACCTTGTACCAGTGAACCTGTCATGTAACCATCTGCCCAGGTGAGTAATGTGTCTACCATTCCACCTGAAACCAAGCCAATCCATAATCTCCTGCATACATCTTTTACTGAAGGTAAACTAAAAAAAAAAGGTGATGAGTGTCCTCTGGTTGATCAAAGCATAAGCAGCATCTATCATCACTACTTAGTCCCATCTGTTTCATGCAAGTTTTAGTCCAACCTATTCTGAATTGCGAGCCACATTATAAACATGTGCTTGGGCAAAGTATATCTATTCCAAACAAGTTTGCTCCATGGAGCCTACACTTGATCAGTGCATAAATTGTTGTACATCAGTTTAATACTAAAAGTAACACTCTACAACTAGTTATCACTCTGCAATTGTTGGCTAACATCCTGCTTTGTTTTACACACCATCTTCCAGGCCCAGCTAGCAGTGCTAAGAGCATTGTAGTGACTCCATTTATCCCCTTTGATATACACCCTATTAACCCATTTAACCCACATATTCACTTTGTCCTGAGCAATATGCCAAGCAAGCTTGCTAATAGCAGCAATATTCCATTTTTCAATATTTCTAAAACCCAATCCCCCTTTTTTCTTTGGATGACATACAACCTCCTAAGCTATGGCACTTGGCTTGGTATCATTATGGGTACCAGTCCAAAGAAAACACCTATAGATGGAATTCACCTCAGCTAGAACACTCTTAGGGATGACAAACACCTGCCCCCAATAGATATGGATGCTCATCAAGACACTATTCACAAGTTGACACCTTGCAGCAAAGGTAAGATGTCTGGAGCTCTAGATTGTAAGTCTTTTTACCATTTTATCAACTAAAGCTTGACAATCTTTAGCTTTTAGTTTAGTGGTGGAGATCGGAACTCCCAAATACTTGAAGGGCATATTACCAGCTTTTGAACCCACTAACATCAGTGACTCTAGAAATTTCAGTCTAAGACATGCCAACAAAGAAGACTTCAGATTTGCCCTTGTTTCCTTCTAACTCTGAGGCATTAGAAAACATCTGGAAACCCTGCAACATTGTGTAGATGGATCTAAAATCTCCATTGCAGAAGAGAGGCAAGTCATCTGCAAAGCAGAGATGCACAAGCTTCAATTCTTTACATCTTGTATGGAACTTGAACCCTCCAGATCACTAATGTAACTTAGAATTCTATCTAAGTAGTCCATGCATAGGGCAAATAACAGAGGTGACATGGGGTCACCCTGTCTAAGCCCTCTATGAGATCCAAAGAAACTAGTAGGGGTCCCATTGAGCATGATAGAGAATCTGGGATACCTCACACAAATCATCACCATATCAACAATTTTTTTTGGAAAGCCAAGCCCTTCCATAATTTGCTGAATGAAATTCCATTTGACAGTATCATACACCTTCCTTAAGTCTAGTTTCATCAGACAACTAGCTCTAGTTTGCTTCTTGCTATACATTCAAACAAGATCTTGACAAATCAGGATGTTATTTAGGATGCTTCTTCCAGCAACAAAAGCACCTTAACTATGTGAGATCACATCAGGAAGGATTTTATTTAACTTCTCACTCTTCAACTTTGTAATGCATTTGTAAAGGATGGAACAGTAGGCAATAGGCCTGAAATCAGCCACATTTTTTCGACAAGACACCTTAGGCACCAGTGTAAGAGTAGTGACATTGATGACCTTCAGGAATTGACCAGTTTGGGAAAAATCAAGGATTGCATCTGTTACATTCTCCCCAACTATTTCCCAGTAGTGTTTATAAAATTTGCTATTAAAGCCATCAGCCCCAGGGGCTTTATCATCAGCAATACTGAATATGACCCTCCTCACATGCTCCCTGGTGAAGTTTTCATTCAGCAGATGAATGTGACTAGCAGATAACTTTTTGCCCCTGTCAATCAGAATAGGAAGAACTGCTTGTTTTTGTTCAGTGTAAGCAAAAAAGTCTTGGTAAAAATCTAAGAATACTAACTCCACCCTGCTCTTCTCATTAACCCACCTCCCAACCATGGTATGGATAGAATGCATCTTGTTTTGACTCATGCGAGCTTTTAGAGCCTGGTAGAAAACTTTGGTGTTTTCATCACCATCCCTCAACCAGAGCATCTTCGACTTCTGTCTCAAAAAAGAAATATGATTCTGTTGAGCTCTTCTCAAATCAGCTTGACCCATTTTCTCTCTGGTAGCCAAATCACCATTTCTAGAAGACTCAGGCATAACAGCTTGCACAATGGTTAATGCCTCCCTAGCCCTGATAACGGCACTATCCACATCACCAAACCCAGTTCTATTCATTTCTTTTAGAGCCTGCTTCACCAGTTTCAACTTCATATGCACTCTATACATTGCACAACCACCAATATCCTTCCTCCATTCTTCTTTCACAATAGGTATAAGTGTAGGATGGTTACACCACATATTGTGAAATTTAAATGGTCTTTTTTGAATGACCTCAGGATAAGCACACACAAGCATGGGGTTATGGTCAAAATTGCCCTCTGGCAAGAAAATCACCTCAGCCATATCATATGTATCTAACCATTCACCATTAGATAAAACTCTATCTATGCGAGAGAGGACTCTTTGATCACCCTCCTGTTTATTTTTCCAAGTGAAGTGTCTCCCAGTTGCCTTCACGTCAAACAACTTGCAGTAATTCAGTCATTCTAACATAGGAGCTATTTCTGCATATCTCACTGTAGGCCCCACCCTATCCTCAACACCACTCAGAGCATTAAAATCCCCTAAGAGAATCCAAGGTTTCCCCATTTTATTTGCAATTGCTCTTAAACTACTCCACAACTCCATACTACCATGTTGGTCATTATAACCATAAATGAAGGTACAAGCAAATTCCACCCCATTTCTAGGTTGGACATTACAATGGGTAAATTGACTATTAACCCCAGCAATTTTAAACAAGCTCCTTTCCTCCCACCCAGTACTTAATAGGCAAGTTGGGGAGCTTAATCCAGATTGGTATATTTTGCACATCACCTTTGTCTACAGTTATATTAGTCCCAAAGTTTCGTGATCAATGCTTTTTGATAAAAAAATTGAAAACCCTCAGTAGAAACCTTCAAACAATCCTCCATATTGTTCAATCTCACAATAAACATGCCTTTACCAAATAGAGCAATCTTATCAATGCCAAGACTACCCCCAAATTCATCTATAATATCCATCCATTACAGATAAGGGTGGGTTTGCACTTAAAACGTAATACACAACAACAGATGACCAGTACTCCACCTCCTCTTGAATGTCATCAGAGTCAATCGTCACAATAGGGGTATTTTGAGTACTAACCTGATTTCCGGCAACACCATTCCTCGGAATTTCATTTTCAACCGCATCAGCCCACGACATCATGTGTGGAGTATTGAACTCCTTCGACCCACTCCTGATTACATCCAACAATTCAGATAAGACAGCCGTCTCCATAAGTTGTTGTATCCTATCCTCCAGTGTTGCCGGCGGTATTATCTCAGTCACATCATCTAGATTAAATTCTTTAGAACGAGTCTTCTCTACAATCGGGCTTGGGATTTTCAACCCAGAGATCCCAGTCACTTCATCAACTGTTTTAGTCTTCTTTACCGGTGACGAAGATGGACCTGTAGCTTTGGCCTTAGCTTTCTGAGCACTCTTTTTTGCTCCTCTCCCCCTTGCCATGGCAACGACGCCAGTTAAGATGAAATCGTCTTAACGTGCGCTGAGGGAGGAGAAAACCGTTTTCAAGCTCACCACTCTTTTTTTTTTCCGTTAATACTAATTATTTTACTCTTATGAACGAATGATCGAGGTTACTCGTATGAATAAATGAGGTTACTTTGTGAACTATTGGGTTACTCATATGATTATTAAATGGGAGCGTTGCATAATTCAATGTGTTATTCGTATGATTAGATGTGGTTACCCCGAATGAGGTCACTCTTAACAATAATAGTGGTTATAAGCAAATGGGGTTACTTTTATAACAAAAGGAATACGAATCAATTTACTCTTAAGAACGAATGTGTTATTAATGTGAATATATGCGGTTACTTTTGCAAACATTTGGGGTTACTTGTATGATTAATTGAAGTTACTGGTATGAATAAATGAGGTTTCCTTTATGATGAAATAGATTTAAATGAGGTTATTCAAATGATTAAACGAGGTTACTCGTATGATTAAAAGAGGTTACTCTAAAAAATAATAATACAAGAAACAATAATAAGGATCACACAAGAAGATTTAACGTAAAAACCCTTGAATAGAGTGAAAACCATGAATAATGCTTAAGACTTTTAAGTATGAGATGATATATGATACGAGGAGAATTTTTTATCTCTATAAACTCTCTTTAGTAGTCTCTCTAGATCTAATAATAATAATCTCATTTCACATAATAAAATAATAATGACCTCAAACATATTTATACTAGAGATATTAATTAAGAAACCTAGTCTATCAAGGAAACCAAATTAACAAAAAAAAACAAGAGCTGCAATAAGAAGGAAATAGGCGGGATTTCCAGCGGGTTCATGAAGCTTTGTTGTGGGCAGCTGCATCACCACCTACAGATGTGGGGCTGCCTTACACGCTGGCAGCAATACAAGCTGGCCGGGCATCAATAAGAGCTGCGGCCACAGGCCAACACCTCTCCAAAACCCGCGGGCTGCTGGCCTTCATCGCCAATGCTTGCCATCGTCTTGCTGCAATCGATGCACTATGTTCCACACCCGCACGAACGCACCTCACAACATTCACCTTGACATCACCTTCAATGCAACGTCTTTCTACTACCATCTCCACACCATACCCAATATATTCTAGTACCGATAGGAAGAAACTTCATAAAGCTTTATGGGGAACTCGTCATCAAACTACAAATTTTTTTTTTTGACATTGCGAAAACGTGCAAAAACTAAAAAAAGAAGAACGACGCTTTACGAAGTACTAGAGCCAGATCATGTGCACTCCGAACTTGTTCCCGATGGACCTTAGTGATGGTAAAACCGTTGAGATTAGCTGGGATGGATTTGATGTTATCAATTGTATGCTTGAGAGAAATGTCCATAGAGCGAGGCGATTGTAGGAGTTGTACTAGAGTCATCGAGTCGGTATGGATTGCTATGGTAGTAATAGCTTCTCGCTGAGCCAAGAGAAGCCCTTGAAGACACGCATTAGCCTCAGTAGCTAGAACTAAGGATGCCCACAAAGTGATACCTCCACTGTTTCTAGTGTTTTCGTTGTTGTCGAAGGCAACCCATGCAGCACCTCCCCGACCTGAAGTACGGTCCCAAGAACCATCTGTTTTGATGATGATGTCTGGGACAGTAAGTCTAGCTCGCCCAATGTTGGCCACACTAAAACCCGGAGGGATAGGGGACTCTGTATGTTGAGGATGATTCTGACTCGTTGAATTAGTAAAGGTTGCATGAGATTCCATTCCACGATCCAGATGAACCTGAAAAACTTCTAAGGTGGCTCGGTGATGGCGGAAAACTTGTTCATTTATCGTTATCCAAATGGCCCAGAGCACACCCACAAACCGGGGAAGGCGCGAGCCTTGATAACCATCCCCTGTGCGAAACTGAATAATTTTATCCCGTAGCCATTTCCGGAAATTAATGTTCGGGTCAAAGGGCATGTTCGGAAACAAATCGGCATTGGGCCACACCTCCTCCGCTAAAGGGCAAAACAGAAATAGATGCGAAAGAGTTTCTTCATGATGTAGGCAAATTGGGCATGTGGAAGAATCCCCAATATTGTGCCTGCTGAGATTGAAGTTTGTGGCAATAGCGTTGTGCCACAATTTCCAGAGGAATAGTCTCCATTTTGGCATGATGTTCAAGCCCCAAATGGTGCGAAAGAATGTCGTATCCATTGGGTCGTTCATGCGTAAAGTTCCATTTTGCTGTTGGTGAATAAGATAGAAATAACCCGATTTAGTAGAAAATTCTCCCGACCTTGTCAAAGGCCAATACTGCATATCAGGAACTCCAGAATTGGTAGGGAGTTCCAGAGATCTTATCATTCTTGCACTGGACGGATTGAAATATTTGTGTAGTTGTTTGATATCCCAAATGTGTCTATCGGCATCAATGAGAGTCGCAACTTTTAGTCTAGTAGCTTCAGCCAAAGAGATGTTGTCTTTTAGAGTAAGGACTGACCATTGCCAACCTTCCAACCATAACCATTTACCAATGTAGCTTTAGCATGTTTTAAGCCACACATTCCCCATGACATAAATTTGTCATAATATGATTATGCCTATAATTCGATTTTTTTTATTCGATCATACCCTTTATCAATCCACCGCAAGATCCAGTGTCATCCTAGCACCACTTGAATTATCCATATTCCTTGACAGATTTGTAATTATTAGCTACACTGTCTTTATATCGGGCAATGTTTGGGGGAAGCATTTTAGGTACCTTAAGAAGGTGCTTAAACGATTAGAAATGTTTGGACTAGAGTAGCTTATTAGGTGCTTAAGATGACTGAAATTGGTAAATAATAAAGTAACGTTTCAAAATGAGTCATCTAAAATTATTCCTTGTTTATCTTTCTCCTTTTCTTAATTTTTATTGTTTATCTCCTTTTTTTAACTCATTTTTTTTTGTTTATCTTCTATAATTTTTATTTTTCACTTTCAAGGTTTGCTGGGAGTACTTTTGCTATGTTGCAATGCCTTTTTTATTTTAGCACCTTTAATTTTATCTTCTATAATTTATTTGTTAATAATTTATATTGTAAAGTACGGTTTGTTGTTACTAAATACGAGATCAACCATCACGACAACTTCAACTTTTTTTTTAATTTTTAAATTATTTTCGGTTTAATACAAGCCATGTCCATGCTTATCAACTCATATATCTTGAGGTGTGATAGGAATTAAAAAAATCATAAGTAGAAAACATCAAACCTTAACATATTAATGTATGTATAAGCATTTATATAACTAAAACTTGTGATATAAATATATAATCCCCCCCCCCAAAAAAAAACTTATGATATTATTAAGAATATTGTAACAAGTTAACAAAAATGGAATAGATGAATTAAAATGAAATTATACATGACATTATTTTTCATATAACATAAGTTAAAATTTTAGAATTTAAATATCGGTATTTTTTTATTAATTATATTAAATAAGTATATGTTGAAATATGTAAAAAAAGAATTAGAAGCTTTAATGTCAAAATATTTAAGCAACTAGCTGTATCAAGCAGTTCATACATTCAGCTACCTTATCAATTTCACCAGCTACCTTGTCAATGCTACCTTATCAGTTTCGGCTCAGTTTCAGCTAGTTTTGCCAAACATATCCTCTTGATGCAACTTAAATATTAGTTAACTACTTGTAATGTAGTAGCAACTATATACTTCCTCTGTTTTTTTAATTGCACAATTTCATACTTGACACTATTCATAAACCAACTTTGTAAAGCTATCTCACATCATTATATAAGAAAAAAACATAGTCAAGTGGGATCTTGTTAGATTCGTCTCAATGCAAGGATTCCAAATGTCAAATGTTCATAACTTTTACTCATACGCAATTAGAGATATTTGACGTTTAAAGAAGCATCTCGGCATACGTAAAAAATGAAATGGTTCAATTAAAAAAGTAGAGGAAGTATATATATATACATAAGAGCATGTATAATGGGTGGGTGAGCTTTTGTTGGTCTTTGTATTTTTTCCATTCTCTCTCCTTTCCTCCTTCTTACACCTCACATCCACTAACTTCCCACCCACTCATCTTATTTTTTCTCACAATGGGTGGGCTAGTCCTACTTAGCTTTTCTATTTCTATCTCTTACTTTTGTTATACTCCATCATATACTCTCTTTCCAATCCAAAATGATTTTATTCTTATATAGAGTAGATAATTCGTATTCATGTTTTGATTTGTGATATATTAATCCTTTTATATTACATTTTAATAATTTTAGGTAGGAGAAAGTGATTAGAAAAAAAAGTAGGTTGGGAAAAAAATATGGTAAAGTATATCAAATTTGGGCTCAATATATAGATAAAAAAAGTATGGTTGTAACTGTAATTTTTTTTAAAAAAATTATAAGATGATTTTTTTTTGGTAAGCAAGAAAAAATGTATTAGCGATTTTTTTTATTTACTTCAAAACAAAAAAGCAATCTTGTACAAAACAAAATAACAGCAACAATAAAGCAATATTGTACACATGACATCACGCCATTCGTTGCCCCAATAGTAAAACCATCTCCAAGGCCTAGTTGGTCTGGCAGTCCAGACCAACCAACTCCAAGGGCCAATTGCCCCAATAGTAAAACCAAGTAAAGTTAGCATTACTTTTTGCTTGACCAACCAAAACCCACCCCATTGCTCATGCTCTAAAGGATCCAATATAAAATATCTAGTATCTCAAATTCATACTCCCTCCATCTCATACTAACTGACACATTTTGACCGACATATAATTTTAGGAGCTTTATTTGACTTATTATTTTATTGTTGGTAGTTAGTAGTAAAATATTTTATTTTTTATTGTCATAATTAGTCTGTGGGGCCTCAACCTTTTGAAGGATGGGTGTAGGAGTGTGTTTCTTTATCGTTGTTTAGTCCCTTCATAAGAGAAATAAATAATATAAAATTTGTGTGACCTTATTATTTAGGAAGTGTACCCTTTTATGTGGAACAGACGAATGTGAGAAGTATATCAATTACTATAGGACAAAGGGAATATTAATTTATGGCCGAATCGGATGATCGATATACAGAAAGAAGGGTTCTCCCGAAATGGTATAAAAAGTAGACTATAATAGTTTAATATAAAAAAAGTTGTTATGATAAATTGGTATAAAAAGGTATACTCTGACATCATAGAAGCCTAAATATTTTTGAGATTTAAGTTAAATTCTTGTTAACAAACTACTCCCTCCATCCCAAAATATAGTTCCCATTTTCCTTTTTTCACGATAATTTATGCAAGTAGAATCTAAGAGGGATAGTAAAGATTTTTTGTTTATTTAAATAAATGTTGCATGGGAAAAGATGATTTTAGGAGAGAGAATGGAGAATAATTGGTGAAAGAACATTAATTGTAACATTTTGGTTGAATAAATTAAGCAAAAAACAAAATTCAAGAAGCAAATAAATGATGGGACACGATTTTTCTAGACAAATTACGGAAAAATGTGGAACTAAATATGGAAATGGGAGCTATATTTTGGGACACCCAAAATGGAAATGAGAACTATATTTTGGGACGGAGGGAGTACTATATATAAACCTCATTTGGTCTCTATTTTCCCCTTCATTTCTCTTTTTATAGTAATAATGTATATGAAGAAACAATTTAATAAGGGTTAAACCAGGTAAAAATGATAACAATAGAAGGTTTATAGTATTGTGTTAATATTACATTCGGATTTAAGTTCAATATGCCAAATAACGAAGAATATTGTACATAAGAATAAAGTCTTGTAATAAGCTTTGTAATTCAGTTAGTTTGTTTCTAGCAAACTCAACTATAGATAGCTTTCCTCTACTGCTGTAATAACAAACTCTTTCATTTCTTTCTTGAATGAGAAAATATCTCTCTGGTTTTCTCTCTCTAATATGAATTGAGTTTGCTTAATTCACATGGTATTAGAGCAGATTACGTTCCTTTGTATCTGTCTCTTTATCTTCTGAGTTTTTGAAGAACAATTTCTTCAAATTTAGCTTAGAAATTATTTGTTCTTCATAATTCTTCTTATTTCTTGGCGAAAATTTTCCGCGATTTTGTCTGAAATTGAAGAAAATTGATAACGGCGAACGACGCATCTTCGATCAAGAACAAAAACAATCAGAACAACAACAATTAGAACAACAACAATGTATGTTCAGCTTACAACAATCCTTATTTCATTTCTAGCTCTAATCAAACGATTAGTAAGCTTGTTCCTGTGAATTTGAATGGAAACAATTTCATGATTTGTAAACAAAATATTAGGAGAGCTTTAATTGCGAAAAATAAGTTAGGTTGGAACAATAAAGAAACCTGGTGAAACTGATAAAGAGTTTAACAGATGGATGAGATGTGATTACTTAGTTACTTGTTGGCTGATGAATTCAATGGAGGCTGATATAGCTGAGAATTTTACATATATTGATAATTTTGAGCAATTATGGACTGAAGTTTGTGAGAGATTTTGTCAATCTAATGGACCTTAAATCTATCAATTGAAGAAAGAACTTGATAATTTAAGGCAAGAAAACATGTCAAATGTGGTGTATTTTGGCAAGATGAAGAAATTTTGGGATGAACTTCAGCATTTGCGTAATTTTCCTTCATGTTCTTGTGGTATGGTTGCCAAGTATTCTTGTCATTTTCTGTAAGAAGTTGGCAGATTTTGAAGCTGAGGAGAAGTTGATGCAATTTCTTCTCGGATTAAACAATGTCTTTGATAATGCTATTAGCAATATCTTAGCCACAGATCCATTGCCATCTATAAATAGAGCTCATTATATAGCTCAATAGACTGAAAAATAAAAATTGATCAGTTTCATTAACCAAATGAATCATGAGGTTAGTGCTATTGCTGTTCAGAAAGTTCAGAATTATGATAAGAAAGACTGGATAGGAGAAAGGAGAAATCTGAGCGCAAATGTGATTTATGCAAAGGCAAGGGTCATACTAAAGATCAGTGTTTCAAAATCATAGGATATCCTGATTGGTACAATCCTAATAAGAGTAATATGCATGCTAAAAATGGAAAAATGGCTACTAATATCACATCTACAGAATGTACATTATGATATGGATACTCCTCTTGACTTCATGGCTGTTGGACCTGTTAATTCTGCCTATACTGAAATGAATTTTGCTTCTAGTTCTCAATCTGGTTCATATGCTGGAGTTGATTCAACTATGATGATTTCTATTGTTTAAGAGGTTATGGGAAATATCAAGGGGAAACAACATACTGGAGATTCAGTTTATGCTCATTCTGCACAAGTTAATAGAGGCAAAGGCAAATTGATCATTGCAGAACCTTCCAATGATCATACTTCATACTCTCACTGTGCAAGTATAAAACCTAAGTTTACTAGTGTTTCTCATACTTGGATTGTGGATTTAGGAGTTACTGATCATATGACATATGATATTATCTTATTTTATGAAAGAAGAAAGCTACCTAAAGTGATAGAAATAGGTTTGCCTGATGGAAGTCATAATTATGTGCATGAAATTGGTGATGTTGTGCTTGCTTGTGGAATTGTGCTTAAGGATGTATGTTCCAACCTTTACGCATAGCTTGTTGTCAATAGGACAATTGCTTGTTGATGATGGCATACATGTTAAGTTTACACCCACATAGTGTATCTTCTTACATACTATTTCTCAAAATGTTATCACTTCTGGACATAAATCTAGAGGATTATATCTTCTTACTTCCACTTCCTGTGTCAAACCAACTTTTCTGATTCCCTTACTGCATCTCATTCTAATCATGATCCTGTTTTTGTATCAAACACATCATCATCATCTCCAGATTTACATGTTCTTCATGCTCGTTTAGGACATGTGTCCCTCTCTAAAATGAAACATATACCTCAGTGCCAATGTTCACATCTTAATGAATATTTTTGTGAAGTGTGTATATGCAAAGCACCATAAATCATCATTTCCTAGGAGTGTCAGCAGAGCTTCTCATGCCTTTGATCTTATTCACATAGATCTTTGGGGTCCATATAAGGTTAAAACCCTTTTAGGAGCCTCTTACTTTCTTACTATTGTAGATGATTTTAGCAGCTGTACATGTGTAACACCTCAAAACTTCACTCCGAATGTTTCGCGTTTATTTCATAGTGTTTAATTAACTCCGTTACCGTTTCACTGTTTTAATCAATAAAATTATCATCTTGATTTGAAAATTCATAAAAAATTATATTTTTGTGTCATAAACATGTTGGATTTATTTTCCTAAGCTTTAAATAATTTTTGTGAAATTTATTTTCAATATTCAGATTTTATTTGAATTTAAAATCGGTTTTGGAGAAAAATTAGGAAATTGGTAAAAATAATTTTAATTAATTAATTTATAAATTTTAAAACTCATTTCAAATTTATTAAAATTAGTTTGTCATAGTGTTAACTCATTTTCGGATTTTCTAAGGCATTTATAAGCTTATTTGACTATTTGATTAACTTTAAGGTTTTAATCTTTAAAATTATTAAACTTGGTCCAAAAGTCTTGAAATTTTTATGGGAAGTAAATTCTGATGTTGGAGGAAGCTTCCAAGCATTTTCAACCCCATTTCCAACCCAATTACTCCATCTTCCAACTACCTTGACTTCTTGACATTTTTTTCTTATATACTTAAAGTCTTGGAGCAAATAATTTTTATCCAAGCTCTTTTCATCCTAAAACTGAAGAGTAAGCTTCTCCCTTACTTTCTATGTCATTTCCGTACTCCATTAAAATTTTGAGTAATTTTTGAGCTTTAGAAAATTATTTATAGCATTTTCAAGTTGTTTTTAATTAAATTCCTAATTTCTTCTATTAATTTCTACTTCAAATTCTAACACCTAATTCTTCCTTGAACATTTTTAGAAGGTGATACTTTTGATTTAGAGCTTGTGGAAGAGGAAGGATCTTAGCTCGTGTTCTCTTATTATCTCCATTCTATTTTCCACTGAAATTAAGGTAACTAGCTTTAATCCTAGTTTAATTTTGATTAATAAGTTAATTATAGTTAATTAATATACATTATAGTATAAATAGTTATAATAATATTTGAGATGGATTATGTGAATGTATGTGAATTATATATAAATTTTCGGATTTATGTATATTTAATTGTTAATTATGATTTTCGATTTACATATGTGTATTTAAGTGTATACTCCCTCCGTTTCCTAAAGATCTTCCCTCTTTCCGTTTAAGTGCGTTTCCAAAAGATCTTCCCTCTTTTGCTTTATTCCTCATTTGGCAAAATAAATTTCCCTATTTACCCTCTCATGTCACTATCATATGGTTCCACAATTGCACTTTATTATACTTTATTACCCTCTCTCTCCTCTATGATCTTACTTTATTACCATCTCTCTTCTCTATAGTCTTAATTTATTATAATTTATCCACCCTAGACCCCACATCAATGAATCCTCATTGGTATCTGTAGGAACAGTAACAAGGAAGATCTTTAGGAACCGGAGGGAGTAATATATATTTACTGATTTTATATGTATAAATCTTGATAAAATGATATATTTAGTATTTTTATGAACTCATACATGTTATTAACTTGTTGGTGTGATTTAATTTGGATTTTGGAAACTTATTTTGTTAATTGTGTAATTATATCCGATAGTATATTAGTGTTTTAGAATATGTTTAAATTTCAAAATTTATTTTTATACTCACGAAAATTATTTAAGATTTTTGATTTTATATTTAAATCCTCATTTTATGGTCGTGATTAACCTACTTGAATTATTGTATGAATTTGTCAAATTATTATTTTTTGATAGTAAATTGTTTAATTCAAAAATCTAATAATTTAAAATTTATCTTTTTGAAACAAAATGAACTTGTTAAAAGTTTATTAATATTAAGGTATTTCGTGACTAATATCACTCATATTAATTTGGATTATTATTAATTTATTTTAGTGATTTAAATTCAAAATTATTGTATAATGAAAACCTAATTACCGAAACTACTTATGTATTTTCAGAATAATTACAACAACTTTTAACTAAATTTTGATTTGTTTATTAATGTTAGTTAATTTATTTAGTTTGTCTTACTAAAAAGAATTTAATCAAACTTGTTGTTTTTAGATTTAATTATTATTACGTGTAATTTGAGAATTTATAAATAAATTACAATGAGTTTAATTATGACTTTTGTATCCCTTTTACAAATGAATATTTTCAAACCAAATATTGTTTAAGTTGATATTAAGTTGAATTGGGTGATTCCAACAAATTTTATGTTAATTTGACAAGTTTGTGTATTTTGGATTAAATTATAAGTTGATATTAAGTTGGATTGGGTGATTCCATTAACTTTTATGTCAATTTGACAAGTTGTGTATTTTTGGTTTAAAATAATGATTAAGTTGATATTAAGTTGAATTGGGTGATTCCAACAACTTTTATGTTAATTTGACAGGTTCGTGTATTTTGGATTAAAATATTGTTTATGTTGATATGAAGTTGAATTGGGTGATTCCATCAACTTGTATGTCAATTTGACAAGTGTATGTATTTTTTATATTATTAAAATATTATTTGAGTTGATATTAAGTTGAATTGGGTGATTCCATCAATTTTTATGCCGATTTAACAAGTTTTTGCGATGATTATAAACCTTTTATTTTTATACTAAATAAAATGATTTGAGATTGTTCTAAAGATGTTGTTAACAATCTCATGTTACTACTACTTTAATTATGTTATGATCTTAATTTTGAATTAGTTTTACCTTGTACTGTAATGGGTACAAAGTGTTGTTGAGATGATTTTTACTTTGTAATGTGTTGGGTACATAGAGATATTTTTGAAATGATATTTTATTGAGTCATTACCTTTGTACTAAGTTGGGTACATTGGTTTGTTTTGTTGAGGAAGAGAAATCCTATGGGGCTGAGCTGGGTCCCTTGGTATGAACTGTCACTCTTGTGCTGAGCTGGGTACATAGAGTTAACTTACGTGCTGAGCTGGGTACCTAAGTCCGCTTTGATATTAGGCGTCGTCCAGTGTTAGGTTATACTGAGTTGGGTACGATGCACTGAGCTGGGTGCGTTGAAACTAGCACTGGGAGTTATGGCCATTTCTTAGACATAGGATATCGTATGCTGAGCTGGGTGTGCGTGTCCTAATACTTCTATCATGTAGGAACCGTGGGTGGTTGTATGCTGAGCTGGGTGTACATCTATCTACTTGCGTTCAGTTCTCCCTTCGATGCTGATTGTTGTGATGTTGTGTTTGAATGAGTATTTGGGAGAGTAATTTGGATTTGGAAATTGAGTCTATTTTGATATAAATGGATATTTTGAGTATATTATTATTTTTAACGAAGAATTATGATTAGTGGCGATGTTGTGGATGTTTATGATACTCTGTGGTTACTATAATTGATGTTGAGTACCGTAATTAGCGTATTTGATCTTGTTTAACCTGGGAGGACTGCTAGTTGCTCCCACTGACTGTGGACCCCTATATATATATATTTTGCAGGTGAAGAAAGCTAATGATTTGGGTTGTTATAACGGGATAGAGGGAGATATAGGAATTATAATATTTTGTTATCATGCTCTACTTTATGACATTCGAAATTTCGTCATTTTGATAACTTGGGTTGTAAGAGGTTAATAACCTCACTTTGGATGATATTTGGAGAATTAACCTTTAGTCATGATAATTAGACAACCTTTTATTATGGTTAGAAAGTAATACTCCGATAGACAGTATTTCCGCTACTGTCTAATGTTCATTAAATTAAGCATATTTTAGAAATTATCATTTAAAATATCGGAGATGTTACAACATGAACTTACATGTTACATAATAAAATGCATGGTTTTAAAACCATTCAATCCTTCTTCAGCTATGTTTTTACACAGTTTGATGCTAAAATCAAATTTATTATATTTGATAATGGCACTGAGATAATTCAAGCTCAACGTGCTTCATTCTTTGCTTCTCAAGGTGTTTATCATCAAAGAAGTATTGATGGGGTACCTCAGCAAAATGGGCGTGTAGAACGCAAACATAAACATCTATTAGAGGTGGCTAGAGCCTTAAAAATTCATGATTCTATGCCTTCCAAGTTTTGGGGAGTTTGTATTCTCACTGTAACTTTTTTAATCAATCATCTTCCTTCTTCTGTTCTTTCTTGGAAAACTCCCTATGAGATTTTATATCATAAGTCTCCATATTATTCTTTACTCAAGGTGTTTGGCTGCCTATGTTATGCCCACACAAACATTAAAAACAAATTTCATCCAAGAGCAACTAAAAGTGTTTTCATTGGATACTCTATTGGTCAAAAAGGGTACAAGGTATATGATCTTACTACTCACAAGTGTTTTGTAAGTAGAGATGTTGTGTTTAAAGAATCCATATTTCCTTTCAAAGATACTTCTTCTATTTCTTCACTTCCTTCTCACATTGATTTACCTCTTGTTCATTTACATGATCATGATCCTATTACTGCTTATACTCAACCTCCTACTAATTCTCCTAGTAATTCTGTTTCTCTACACATTTCTGATCAGCATAATGATTCTACTCATCTATCTTCTTCTCATATTTAGTCTACTCCACATTCTCAGTCTCATTAACCTTCACCACAACCTCTTTCTATGCAATCTCCTACTCCTTCAAATAGTAGTGATTCTTCAGATTCCATTTCTTCTTCTACTAATCATAACATAACAATGTAACATTCTCTTGTTGTTAATGTTGATGTTGAACATTCTCCTGTTATTAATGATGACATTGAACATATTCCTAGACAAACTACCAGAATAATCAAACCACCTTTCAAGTTTCAGGATTTTATATGTCCTACTCTTTATGTCTCTTCTACATCTTTGTCTTTTTCAGCTCAAACTAATCAACCCCACTCTGGTATGAATGAACCTGTTAACTATCATAAAGCTAGCAAATATCCTGAATGGCAATTAGCTATGCAAAAAGAAATAGATGCCCTTGAAGCCAATGACACCTGGGAACTTCAATTACTTCATACTGGTAAGAGAGCTATTGGCTCAAAATGGGTGTTCAAGGTTAAATATAATCTTAATGGCTCTATAGAAAGATATAAGGCACGTTTGGTTGCCACTGGTTATCAACAAATTGAGGGAGAAGATTTCACTCACACTTTCTCTCTTGTAGCAGAACTTGCAACTGTTAGAATTCTTATCTCTCTTGCCACAACACAACATTGGCCTTTATGTCAATTAGACATATAAAATGCATTTCTACATGGTTATTTGGATGAAGAAGTGTTTATAAAACCTCCCCTTGGTTACAACAAAGCAAAACCTGGTGAAGTTTGCAGGCTTAAAAGGTCCTTGTATGGCTTGAAACAAGCATCAAGGCAATGGAACAAGGAGCTTAGCAAGTTTTTGTTCAAACTTGGTTTTGTTCAGTCAAAACAAGATTATTCCTTGTTTACTAGAACTTTTGAAGGTGAATATGTGGTCTTTCTTGTTTATGTAGATGATATGGTTTTGACTGGTACAAGTTTAGCTCAAATTAATGTTGTTAAGCAAGCTCTTCATGATGAATTTACAATCAAGGACTTGGGAGATATGAAATATTTTCTGGATATAGAGGTGATCAGAACTGATTAAGGGACAATCCTAAGTCAAAGGAAATATATTTCAGACATAGTAAAGGATTTGAATTTGAACAATGCCATATCAGTTTCTTCTCCTCTTCCTAAAGGGTTGGGCTTATCAACTAATATGGGAGAAATCCTTGAAGAACCTAAAGTTTATAGGAAACTTATTGGCAGATTGTTGTACGTATATGCAACACAACACTTAACTCAATTCTTGAGTTGCCCTACAAAACCTCATTTACAAGCAGCTCTTTATGTGGTTAGATATTTGAAGAGTACTGCTAATATGGGATTATTTTACTCTGCCTCTGGGAGCTTAATCTCACAGCATATAGTGATGCTGATTGGAGCTCATGTATGTTCAGTAGTAGATCTCTTAGTGCCTACTGTATCTTCATAGGGTCCAATTTGGTTTCATGGAAGACTAAAGGGTAGAAAACTGTTAGCAAATCTTCTGCAAAAGCAGAATATAGAAGCATGTTCAGTTGCTTCTAAGTTAGTTTGGGTAGAAGGCTTGCTTGCAGATTTAAAAGTTAATGTTAAGCTTCCTATTAATATGTACTGTGATAACACAGCTGCTCAACATATTGCGTAGAACCCAGTGTTCCATGAGAGGACAAAACACCTAAAAAGAGTCTGGCATTATGTTAGAGAACAGGTGGAGGCTGGTTTCATACGAACATCTCATGTTCAGAGTTCTCTACAACTTGCTGACTTACTTACAAAGCCATTGTCAGGTCCACAACATCTTCTGTTAGCTTCCAAGCTTGGTCTTGTTGATTGTGCACAAGTCCAGCTTGAAGGGGGATATGAAGACTATTGTACATAAGAATAAAGTCTTGTAATAAGCTTTGTAATTCAGTTAGTTTGTTTCTAACAAACTCAACTACAAATAGCTTTCCTCTACTATTGTAATAACAAACTCTTTCATTTATTTCTTGAATGAGAAAATATCTCTCTAGTCTTCTCTCTCTAATATGAATTGAGTTTGCTTAATTCACACAGATAAAATTTCAATTCCACAAACAATTAGGCATATAGTATATGATGTGCTTACTATTCTCTATACCAATTTGTTAAAGACCCCATATTGTTCATACAGATGAGTTATTTTGTTTTAAAGGTAAAATGAATATTTCTTGTAGAGAGAAATTTAAGGATTCAGGGAGAAAAATCCAACCTATGACATAAAAGTGATGAGAAGACCTATAAGGCCAACTTTCATTGATGTACAGATGAGTAGATGAGTTACCTGCCACTTTGTATTTTACTATGATTTGTAAAATACTTTTCTTTGTTTTGTTATAACGTGGGTCTTGTCGATTTTATTCAGATTATTCTAAGATTATTAACATTCCCCTCTACTTTTTTGTTAGCGCATTAGCCTTTGAACTACTATATAAACGATGGTAATCTATAGCCATCCAAGACATAGAAACACACCAAGTCACCAACATGGCCTCTCTTTCTCCTGCCACTACCACCACTACCCACAACCTCTCTGCCGTCCCACGTAACCCCTTGCTATCAAAATCATCCCAGCTTTCTGCCTTTAGATCCACCAAAACCCGCCGTGCTCCGTCTAAGATCTCATGCAAAGCAGCAAACAATGATGAATCCAACAAGTTTGATAGGAGAAACTTGCTCATTGGTTTGGGTGGTTTGTATGGTGCAGCTACCACCTTAACTGGTGGTAATGCTACCTTAGCTGCCCCTACCGCCCCCGATGCGACTCAATGTGTGCCAGCCAAAATAGATGATGGGTCACCCTTACAATGTTGCCCACCCAAACCCTCACAATTTGTCGACTTCAAGCGGCCTAAAGTTCACCCCCAAAAGTTGAGGCTCCGACCCGCTGCCCATTTGGTCGACGACAAGTTCTTAGCCAAGTACTCAAAAGCTTTAGCCTTAATGAAAGCTCTCCCTGATAGTGATCCTCGTAGCTTTAAGCAACAAGCTGATGTGCATTGTGCTTATTGTAATGGGGGTTACCATCAAGTTGGGTTACCCAATCTCGAGTTTCAAGTCCATGGATCTTGGTTATTTTTCCCCTTTCATAGGGCTTACCTATATTTCTATGAAAGAATCTTAGGTAAGTTGATCGATGACCCAACTTTTTCCATTCCATACTGGAACTGGGATCACCCTGATGGCATGGTTATGCCTTCCATGTTTAACGACCAAAATTCGCCTTTCTTTAACGCGGTTCGTGACCAAAAACATCTTCCACCAACCGTCATGAATCTTAGTTATGATGGGCCGGATACGGTTAGCAACCTAACCAATGAACAACAGATCACCCAAAACCTTACCATCATGTACAAACAAATGGTTGTCAATGCCAAGAAACCTGCCCTTTTCCTAGGGGAACCTTACCGGGCTGGGGATCCTGTCAACCCGGGACCTGGAACCCTAGAGGTTCAACCACATGGGACCATCCATAATTGGACCGGCAACCCGCCACCAAATACTCCCTTTTGGGAGGATATGGGTAACTTTTACTCTGCGGGGCGGGACCCGATCTTCTATGCCCACCATGCTAATGTGGATAGGACATGGTCCATATGGAAGAATATATCCCCTAAGAATAAGGATTTCAAGGACAAAGATTTCTTGAACTCCTACTTCTACTTCTATGATGAAAATGCTAAGCCAGTTAAAATCTATGTTCGTGATGTCCTGGATACCAAGAAATTGGGTTATGACTATCAGCCAATGGACCTCCCTTGGTTGAAGTCAAAGCCAACTCCTAAGCGTAATCGTCTTCCTAAGCCACTGAAGAAGGTGTTCTCCACCGTCAAGAATGCCGTGGCTGCCGAACCTGCCACCGACTCTGTCGTGCCAACGGTGGTTTTCCCTAAGCCATTGAAAAACATCATCAGGACTAACTTGCCAAGGCCAAGGAAGTCTAGGACTCAGAATGAGAAGGATGATGAAGAAGAGATTTTGGTGATTGAGGTCGAGTCGAGGGCTGATGTTTACTCTAAGTTTGATGTGTATGTTAATGATGAAGATGAAAGTCCAACGTTGGAAAACCGTACTCAAACTGAGTATGCAGGAAGTTTCGTAAATGTGCCTCATAGACATGCTGGTAAGGATGGACACTTGAAGAAGACTACTGTTAAGTTTGGATTAAGTGAGCTAATTGATGATTTGGACGCTAATGATGATGAAGGAATTGATGTCATCTTTGTTCCTCGTACGGGAACTGATTCAGTGATTATCAAGGATGTGAGAATTGAGTTTCAAGATTGATTAAGTTAAGTTCTGTTTTGCTTGAAAACTGAAATGTTCTTGCTACGGATCTGATTTACTTGTTTAATTAGCTCCTAATTAATTTCCTTTGATTCGGTTGTTGGATGCTCTTTATGTTCATGTTTTCATGTGCTTGTTATTTCTGCCTCATGGGGTTTGGTTAATAATAAGAGCAGTTTGCTGTTATCTCTAATTTATTTCATCTTGTCATGGTTTGGTTGTAAAGAAAATGATTTCAAATTATGTTTTGGTCATTGTCCAAGTAATATAATCTCTTTATAGACAACTTTCTCTGCTTAAATGTTTAATTATATTGATTCCTACCCTCCATGATGATCATGTTCAACCAAAAGTTTTCCTTATTTTTACACTAATATTCCAATGGAATGTTAGTTGTCAGACCGTCAGTGACTACATTATGGTTAATTTTGCATTCTAATAGGAAAATTCTTAAAAAAAAAAGGGTGTAAAATTTTATTTTATGACTTGAAAGTAGGAGAGAGTCTCGAGCTCAAAAAGAAGGAAACTTTATGGTCTAGTTGTAATATTAATGATTTCGAATTGTCATTTGGTCTTATCCGAGTATTAATATATTGTCCATATATTATACACTCTCGTCCTAAAATATAATGGTTTTGATTTCTATTTTAGGTGTCCTATGATATAGTACATGTACTCATATTTAATTGTTATTAAATAAAATATAATATGTTTGACCCTTTTATTTTACATTTTCTTTTTCCTTAGTCCCCTACCATCATTCACTCTCATTTTTTATGGTGCGAATGAGCCACAAGGGCAGGGATGAAATCCGATCCCAGGATCACCTGGAACCGGGAAGAAAGCTCTAACCAACTGAGCTATCCCTCACTCTCTCATTCACTCTCATTGGTTGTACTCATTTAATGTTTCATTGTATTTTACTTAAATAAACAAAAGCTCTTGCCTTTTGGCCATATAAAAAAGTGCTCTTTATATTCCTCTTAAGTTCTACTTAACTTATTTTTTTATGAAAAAGAGAATCAAATACTATATTTTGATACTGAGGGAGTAATATTCTATTAATAAAGTTTAATATTCCCTCCATGATAGATGTTTAATCAAAATTTCTCATTAGGTGTAAAAGAATTCTAATGCAGAGTTAATTGTCAATTTGTCAGTGACTTTAGTGTAGCTAATTCTAGATTTATGATAGAATATCCAAAATCATCATAGATAATCTTAGATATATAAAAAGTGGATCCTTTTTATATTTAAGTTGAAGTGCAAGTATTAGGTGGAGTGTTCTGACTGACATTAAGAAAATAGCCTTAAAAACAGTTGATGTAATTTTTTATGACTTTTTAAACATAATGACGTACTGTTTGTAGCTTTATGATTTTATTTTAAAGAAATTAGTACTCATGACCATCAAAAAATCTGAATAAACTCCTACTCCATTGCAGGCCCGGTCCTGATCTTTTCAGGGCCCTGGGCGAAGTAGTAGATTGGAGCCCCTTAAAAAAATGCAATTTATAATAGAACAAATTATAAACATATGATGGTACTTCTATTAAAATAAACCCGTTGTTTAAGCGAATGTAATTTTACAAATAAAATCCTCCTATTCAAGGAAAATAACTGAAACATCCACAAGATAAACAAAAATTCATAAATTCCAATAACTCCATTCACAATTCCTTCAAAAGCAAAGATAAACTAAATTGCAACAACAAAGTCTTCAAAATGCCCTAAAACAATTTACACTCAAAATTCACCATAAAAATGACAAATCTTAGAATAAAACAAACAATTCTAAGTAAACAATACAGAAGTTGGAAAAAAAAATCTTTGTGACCAGGCAATTCCTTGCCATCCTTGATGTAAAACTCACAAATATCAACAACTATTTTTCCTTGCCAACTCCTCACAGTAACCTCCGAGACTTCGAAAGCTAGGGTCTCACATTCAAAATGAAACAAATAAAAGATTAAAGTCAAAACAGTAGCAAACAAATTGAATTCAGTCGGTAAGGCAGAGAAAGTTCCAGATTAAAGTTCACTTCAAGTTTTCTTTTCTACAGAGAAATAGCATAATAGAGTAAACCTTCAAAAAAATACAAAAATCAGAGCATTAAACTTTAAATCTGGTATGAAGCAAAGTATTCATTCAAATGAACCGACGGAATAAGAAAAATCAATTTCGCGAGAACGAAAAATTAGGCAGGAGATTTGTTAACATCAAATTAGGGTAAAAAATTGGATCTTAAAACAAAAATCGAAAGTTCAAGTAATGAATCAACTCACCTGCTCATGAAAATGAGCTTCTGGAAGAAGAAGATTTAAGAGCGCCGCCATGGAAACGGCGAGCGAAGGAGAATAAGTTGATTTGGAAAAGAGAGAGGAGAGAGAAACTGAGGAAGATGAGAAATGGAGGGAAGAGAGAGAATAACTGAAGAAGATGAAGAAGCGTTTGGGGACGTTTCTCAGCACTGTCTCCTCCTTCCGTAGTTTACGCCCCTTTCCAAAATTATTGCCAGCGAAATTTTTTATTTTTTTCCTACGACTGGGCCCCCTTTTAGGCTTGGGCCCTGGGCCATTGCCCCTTCAAACAAGGCTCAGGGCCGGGCCTGCTCCCTTGGTTTCTTATTGTTGTTTCTTTTCCTTTTGACAGAGTTTTCCATGCACATAATTGAGCATTATTATCTTGAGATAAGCATCACAAATTAAAAAATTATAAAAATATGATATATTGAAACTACACGTTAAAGACGAATACAAAAAGATCTCACATAAGTATGTTTTGTCGTATACATATCGAGCAAAACTTATGGAGAAAGTTTTTCTCTCTTTAAATGGAATATTCCAAGTACGTTGGAACATCAAATAGAAACAAAATAAGTATTATTGTAAGATAATATGAGAGAAGAGATAAAGTAGAAATAATATTGTTGATAATTATTCATCGCTTGGTTAACAGTTAACTAAGCAACTTTATTGTACTAAAATTTGGGTTTTACCTGGTCTTTTGCTAAAAAATTTTTTGAGGGGATTTTACTGGGCTGGATAATTATGATTCTTCCAACTTAGTTCAACACATTTCAAAAGTTTGAATTTCTTAATCTCTCCTTTTTAGGTTCAACTAGTTGAATTAGTTGATGTGACTATGTGAGAACGTAGAAGCATAATCCGCAAATAAAGAAATAATAATTAATTAGTGTTGTCGCTTGATGGAGTCTTAAGGCCGTTTTGTAATAGCAAGTCGCCTTGGAGATTGAGGACAACATGGTGTACAAAGCATCTGGAGAAGAGAAAGTGTGAGCCTACACACTTTGGGAAAATCATTACAGATATCCTAGCCATGAGTACATCTTGTACATAACTAGTGTGTTTTCTTTTGTGAGAAGAGAAGGAAAGAGTGGCGCATAGCCTAGCTAAGTTTTGCAATCAGTTGGATGAAATGGTTGTATGGCTAGAGGAATACCCTAGTGAAGTTAGTAGTGCTGTAATGAAGGATACGATTTCCTTGAATGAATAATAAGTTATTTTTCCAGTCAAAAAAATAAGGGACCAGCTTACGACCGGAATAAAAAAAAAGAAAAATTAAAGAAGCAAAACAGATGCATATATGAAATCGATTGGAGTACCTTTTTTAAAAGTGAAAAGTCATTCATTGATTTAAAATCATACGACATCTACAATAAAGATAAAAAAACTAATAAATACATATCAAATTGAATTAAACATACTTCTAATATGGCAAAACCACAATTGTTAAGTAGATCTAGCACTGGAGAAAACACTCGTCATTCCATCGCTGTTTGATGCAGCCTTCTGCTAGGGGGTCTATCGATCTAATGTAGTTTTGAAGTAGAACCAGATTTGGTTCAACTAATTGTAAATAAAGAACTGACAATTATTGCAGTCCCACACAACTTTTGATCAACAAAATAACCTTCAACTTAACACTTTGGATTTTGGATCTATACTTAAATACACAAAAGCACCTTACAAACAAAACCACGCACATGATAAACATGGAGAGACTAGATCCCAACACAAAGGGAGGAAAACCAATCTCATACAGAGGACAAAAGCCATTACATAGGATGGAAAGAAGTTCTTATAAAAAGAGGCTAATTTATTGAATAGACTAGGAAACAAACTAAAAACTGGAAAAAAAAAAAAAGAGAAAAAAGGGGCTTACCATGAACAAGAGTATCTATGGGAGCCCTTAGAATGATTTACCTTAAAGAGAGAAAGAGAGAAAAAGAGAGGGGGGAGGAAACTGCTAGGATTTTTTTTAATCAATTAAAGTATTTTGTTTAATTTATAAATGCCTCCCTTCCAAGTTCGTTAAGCTTTCCGTTTTATTATGTGTTTTGAAATTTGTTACACTTTCTCTTTTATCTATTCTTGGCAATGTATTATTACACCCTTCGTTTAGAAATAAATAAAACTATGTGTTAGTTATGCAAACCCAATTGTCCAACACGATTAGCCGTAGTGCTCCGAAACACGTTGTAGGTTTGGGAGAGAATAAGAGAGATTTGTAAACGAAGAAGAAGAATGACGATTGGAAGAATACGACGAGGAAGAGCAGCATAGACGAGCAGTCTGGGTGTTTAAGCGGGCTTCGAGTGTTGAGAGTTCCTCCCCGGGTTTCAGAAGAAGTGCCCAGGCAGGCGAACAATTTGAAGATGATTTCGGAATTCGTTTTGGATTCTTTGTTATCTTATTTTAGAGTTTATGTATGTTAGGACTCTTTAAGATATTTTATTTCCAGATAAGATGTATCTGTATTAGAAAGATAAAATATTCAGTTTCCTAATAGGATTAGGATCTCGATCTTTATATAAAAGAGATGGGGGGTTTGTTTATGTATATGAAGAAACAAAATCGAACATGCGAAGAGATTACTAATACTCTTAGGTTTCCAGATTGAGTTCTCTTGAGAGATTGTAATTCACGACCTTAAGGGGTTTGTGAGCTTGGTGTTTACTATTATTTGTTGAAGGATAATGGACTTTTTGGTGGTTTTTCCCTCTACTTGTTGAGGAGAGTTTTCCATGTTAAATTTGCATTTATATTATTATTTTAATATTCGTTCTTTATTTTTTTTTTTGCTTTTTTTATTACTATTATGATTCCGCATCAATTGAGATATTAGGTTAGAATAGTTAGCTAGCTCTTCGACTTCTAGGCGGAAGGCCAAGGATTAAATCTCACCAAACTTATTGTATGAGGAAGTTTCCCTTATTTCCTCCTTTCTATATGAGCCTTCTTACCCAAAAAAAAAAAAAAGTTTCCGCATCAGTCCTAACATAATTTAGATTTTCAACAACTCACATGTTACACACTATGACCATGGCTTATTGACAATGTTTTATTAATCCCTTAATTCCAAAAAAATGACTATGAAAAACTTAACGACCAAAAAAGTAGGTAGAGGAAAAAATTGGTAAAAGAATGACGTACTTATAGGGATGGCAGTGGGGCGGGTCAAGTAGGAGACCCGCCCCATCCCCGCCCAAGTGGGGCGGGGATGGGTCTAGGCTTGGTGGGGATGGGGCGGGGAGGGGATTAAAATCAGACCCGCAATGGTTGGTAGAGCGGGTGTGAATTTTATGCTATACCCACCCGATCCCCGCCCTCCCCGCCTTATCCCCGCCCTACTCCCGCCCGCCGTACATGTTTATTATTAAAATTCTATTTATATACTTATATTATTAATAATTTTATCTTGCAAAATATAAATATGTGGGTCTGACGCGGGTACGACGCGGGGCGGATACCCATGCAGGTGGTGGGTGGGAATGAAGTGGGTATGACGCGAGTACGAAGCTGGTGCGGGTACCCATGCGGGTGGTGGGGCGGGGATGGGTTTGGAATTTTCCCCCCGCAATGGGTGGTGGGGCGGGGATGGGGATGGGAAATTTATGCGGGTGCGGGTGTGGAGGTACCATCCTCCGCACCCGCCCCGCCCAATTGCCATCCCCTAGACGTACATGTAGGCTTAGTTACTACTACTAGTAGCCAGATTCATAGTGGAATGTTTTCAAACACTATTAAAGTCATGAATGATTTAAAGTACTCTCTCCATTCGAAATTAGTTGTGACAATTTTAAGAAGTTTCAAATTAGATGTTACACTTTCGTTTTGGTAATAACTTCTCTCTATCTCCCTCCTATCACATGGGACCCTTTTGTTTTTTTTCTCTATCTCTCTCCTCTCCAAAAAAATGCCTAGGAGTGATTTTAAAAGTGTCACAACTAATTTGGAACGGAGGAAGTAATTAAAACTCTTCTAATCCTTCCATGCGGATAATTAATTTTTCCTCTTAGTATTTTACGAGTCCAAATACAGTAAAGCACTTCCAAATTCATCCATAGGGACAATACACATGCATCAAAAAATAGGGGCAATACACTTGCATCAAAAAATAGGGACAATACACTTAGGGATGCAACTGAGGCGGGGCGGAGCGGATTTTGTTTTTCCCATCCCCATCCCCACCTATAAATATAATCCCCACCCCCGTCCCCATCCCCATGGTGGGTACGAAGGCTATCCCCATTCCCGCCCCGGCAGGTATGAACATAAAACCATCCCCGCCCCACCACCCGCGTGGGTATCCATACCCGCCTAATTCCCATTTTCCCCGCCTCACCACCCTCCAAATCCCCGCCTCAGACCCACCTTGAAAGGAAAGAAACATGTACAATATTTTTGACATTGATAAATATAAAAGGCCTAAAAATACATAAATAATGAAACGACCCAAAAATAACGTAAAGGCCCATTGGCTGTTTTATATTTTTGACTTTTAACTCAAACTTATTTAAAGATGGGGCAGGTGGGGTTATTTAAAGATGGGGCAGGTGGGGAGGGTATTGGCGGGGTGGGGCGGGGTGGGGCGGGGATGAGACGGGTATAACTTAAAATCTATCCCCGTCCCCATCCCCAAGGCGGGTATGGTTTTTATCTCCATCCCCGCCCCACCACCCACCAAATCGGGAACCATCCCCGCCCCAACTGGGCGGGGATGGGGCTGGTCTCCTGTTTGACGCTCCCCACCTGCATCCCTAAATACACTTTCTTTTATATATTTTGCTAACATGTCCGAAAATCATCAGTTAACAATTTTACTTTGCAAGGCTATTGGAAATTCCATCGTATAATAATAATAATTAAGGGGCTAGTAACTAGGGGTGTGCACCCGTCGGGACAGACTGGATTGAAACCAGTTGGACCTGGGGATCGTAATATGGAAATTCTATGGACCGTGATTGAAATTTTTCCGGCCAGGTCCAATTTTGGACTTGTTGGACCGGAATCTCTATTTATTTAAAAAAAATATTATTTATTTAGATTTAAACATATTTATAAAATAGATACATTGAAATTTAATAATTATAACAACCATAATCCTACAAGCAATAAAGAGTAGGTTTTTAGCTTTCAAACTTCACTTTAAACTTTTTTTCAACATAAAACTTTTTTTATTCTAAAAAGACAGAAATTTTGGTCCACCAGTCCAGATTGGAAACCCGGAATCATTATTTCCCGTGGACCAAGGAGAAGACCAAAATATTCAGTCTGATTCGGTCCAAATTCCGCTCCGATCCTGGTCTCTTCACAACCCTACTAGTAATAAACCAATTTCAAAGGCTTAATTGTACTAGAAGTTTCACGGAAGTTATAAGTCGGAGTAGCTATAGAACAACACTTTAAAGATATACATAGATCAATAGTGAAATTCAACTTTGAGATAGTAAAATACAAAGTATCCCACTAAATCAGGTACTACTTAATTAGTTGTGAAACTTAACAAAATATATACAATATTATTTTATTCTTAATTTATTCTAGGTGGATAATTCAATGGGTAGATGTAGTCTTCTTTAATACATCATCTGTCCTCAAATAATTATCTAGTAAAGCAGAATAAAGGTTGGCATAGTTGGTTGGACGCTTTCCTTCCACCCTTATGACAAGGATTCGATTCTTTCCCTTATAAAGTGGAATCCCCAATTTCCCCCAAACTTGTGCAAGGGATATTCATCTGACCTTTAAATAAAAAATAATTGTCTAATATACAATTTAAAGAGTCGAGAAATGGATTGTCTTGTTTCATTATATTGAAAATCTCACAATACACAATCACTTTATTCATGTGATGTGTAGGTCCTTCCATAAACTCTATCTCTCTCAGTCTCTATCTTCATATTTATATAATATGTGACCTTCTCTTAACTCTCTTTTTCTAACTAAATCAATTTTCTAATACTACTATTACAATTATTCTACCCACCCAAGTTGAGTGGCCACAATGGCGCTACCAGGAAGAGAATGCTTGGAAAAGAAGATGAAATTAGGGTAATGTGGTGTGTATTAATCTGCCATCAACATGCTCTCTCAGAGCTTAAATACACCAGTTTCTATAGGCTCCACTACTGCCTACACTAGCAAACATAACTTACAAAAAAGACAAAGATATCACAGATACCAAAATAACTAACCTGTGGGCCTTGTTACACAAGTAATAATATAAAAGACTAATGGGCTTGATATAGTTATCTACTACACCCCCCTCAAGCTGGGTGTGGAGAACTAGGTAGAGCTCCTAACTTGGTGAGAATATCCTGATGTTTGCTGAATGGTAGGCTTTTTGTGAGAAAATCTGCTAGCTGATCATGAGTAGAGACATAGGTAGGTTTGATGACACCTTAAGTGACTTTATATCTAATAAAATGCCAATCAACCTCCACATGTTTAGTTCTTTCATGTTGGACTAGGTTGACTGGTATGGAAATGACAGTTTGATTGTCACATTTGAGCAACACAGGAGCAAGTGTTTTGAGGCCAAGTTCTTTGAGCAATTGAGGCAACCAGATTACTTCACATATAGTTAAGGCCATAGCCCTATGTTATGCTTCTGCTGTAGATCTGGCCACTAGCTGTTGTTTTTTTAGTTTTACATGAGATAAGTGAATAACCTAGCAAGACACATAACCTAGTTGTAGATTTTCTTGAGTTAGGGTACCCTGCCCAGTAACTGTCACTGTAAGTAGTGAGAATGGCATTAGATTTTGTTGCAAGAAGCACACCTTGTCCAAGGGAACCAACCAAGTACTTGAGGACTCTTTTAGTTGCTTTCATGTGTCATAATGTGAGGTTTTGCATGAACTGGCCGAGATTATGAACTGTGCTAGCAATATCAGGCCTGGTAATGGTCAAGTAGATGAGCTTACCCACCAAATGTCGATATTCAGTGTGGCTTGGTAAAGAATCACCCAACCTGTGAGTTAGCTTCAATTGTGAGTCCGTTGTAAGCTTCGAGGGATTGGCTTTAACCAAAATGTATTCCTCTAACAGGTCCAAGGTATATTCCTTTTGCAAGAGAAATATTCCATGTGAGGACCTGTCCACCTATATGCCTAGAAAATACTTTGGGCATCCCATGTCCTTCATGTGGAACTCAACAGCCAATAAGCTCTTACTTCATCTATCAAAGGTTGATTTTTCCCTGCCAAGAGCGAGTCATTTACATACACCAGCACTGCCACAAATTGATTGCCTCTTGGTGAACACGGAATAGTCTGCTTTGGACTGTATAAATCCAAAGGTTTTCAAAGCACATGATAGTGTAGCAAACCACTATCTTGGTGCTTGCTTCAAGCCATACAGTGACTTGTTAAGCATGAGCACTGTTTGAGGATTCAAGAAAACATATGGTTGCTCCCCCTGTGCCATTACCATAGGAGTGTTAGGTTCCTGATAACCACTAGGCACTTTCATGTAGACATCTTCAAGTAGATCTCCATGTAGGAAGACATTCTTGATATCCATTTGATAGACATGTCAGTCTTCCCTTGCTGCCATTGCAAGCAAGGTTCTCACATTTTATTGAGGTTGGCCACAGGAGCAAAGGTTTGCTCATAATCAATGCATTCTCTTTGCCTACTGTATGGGTATACCCAAGTTCACTGTCGGACACATCTCTTGTGGCCGACATCAGCAAACTTGAAACGCGAACTCATCAGTAGAACCCAGACCGTTTATGAAAAGCAGTCCGAGATGGCGCTCACGGCCACATTAGAGGGCAATCTTCCCCCCAATCAGATTCATCACAGTCATACACGTGTCAAAGGATTACGCACTCGTCGATGAATA